>OZ029920.1:27637379-28237379 GCA_964023275.1 Norana najaformis
TTGTATAACACCCCTTTGCCTTAGAAGTTTCAATTAAGGACAAGCGCATATATAATCAGTTATATAAGGGGAAATATTGTAAAATTATGAGTTCACTTACTACTGCTGTCTTTCTGGTGGGTCATGGGCCTCATTCAATGCGAGGAGGAGCTACTGCAACTCTCGTATGGTATCCATCTTCTCTCATCTGTTCGAAGGAATCAAGAAAATATTTTTAGAAAGTAGAATTAACCGAGAATGGAAAATAAGAAGCTGTGAAGTAAGTAAAAATGGAAAGGCATTGAAAATTGACTGAGTGAATAAGTGAATGAGAAACCATTCTGCAACGACTATTTTTTGTTGCAGTTCAACCAGCCATTATTCTTCAGTTATTGTGCAGAATTGTAGAAACTGTTTGATGCAATTGATCAAGTTTTTATTCAACTGAATTATTGACCGAATCAACTAGGCACGGCTACGCAGGTACTTTTATAATAGACGCTAGGTCTAGGTTTAGTAGATCTAGATGTGGGCTTTCCCGGTGTCCCGCTTCTGAGTAGATAACCTGATGATGCGCTAAATAATTAACCGCTCAATGTCAATGTTATTTACGTGACATTCAAGCGCTTGAAACCATTTGTAAAACTAAGGCATAGACTCTTCAATTAAGCACACACAAGCGCATATATACTCAATTTATGTGGCAACCCTTTGCCTTAGACTCTCCAATTAATATTTTCAATAGTTTCACGATATATCTCAGGCGGATAAACAATTTCACGGGATCTACACAACGTATATGTGCATGGCATACACTCTTCAGCTAAGCACACACACAAGTGCATATACACTCTAAATATTTGATAATGAAATTAATTAATGCGTGAATGAACAATTTGCTTTCTTGGCCTTGCCGAAATTAAGTGTGTCGATGTGTCGTCTATAAATATCTCCTCTCTATGCATGCTTAAATATATCTATATATATATACATATATAAATTTATACTCTATGTCTCATGTATATCTCTGTGCATAAATAAATCTCTCTCATATATATATATATATATATATATATTTCCTTTAAAGTGACTATCTGTATTTATTTTTTTATTTTTCTCGCGCTTTCTCTGTATCTCCCCATATATTTATATATCTGTCTCTCTCTCTATATATATATACTATAATATTTCTCGATATCTATGTCTCTATTTATTCCTCTCTCTCTCTCTCTCTCTCTCTCTCTCTCTCTCTCTCTCTCTCTCTCTCTATATATATATATATATATATATATATATATATATATATATATATATATATATATATATATATATATATATATATATATATATATATATATATATATATATATATATATATATATATATATATATATATATATATATATATATATATATATATATATATCTTTCAACTCTCAGGGTTACCTTTATTTGTAACTGCAAAATTGTCCCATCTCTATATATATCTTTCTGCCTCTCGCTATCTTCCATATACATATTTTATTTGGTAACTTATATGGCGCTTCCATCAAGAGAACTCAGGGGAAATGAGAACGTCTTTAAACAATGAGCTGACTGAACTCCATCACCAGCAGAGATCCTTGCACGAAACGGAGGTGGATTCTATGGGCCAACAACAGCAAAAGACCTCTGCTGCGCAAGGGAGGACTTGACATGAAGAACAAATAGATCCAGACGATATAGAGAAGGTGAGGACGGGATGAGGTACTGGAGTGTAGGGGCCGAATAAGATCACAAAGATATTTTGCAGCCTGGCCCATGTGAGCTTCAAGTACCAGAGACAATAGTTTAAACTGAATACGATATAGGATATATAGGGAACCATTGAAGTTGTTGAATCATGTAGTCGGAGATATGAGAGAAACGTGGAAGACGTGCTATCAACTTGGCACCAGAATTCAATACCGATTGAAGCGAAGACAATATATGTCGTTCTATATATATATATATATATATATATATATATATATATATATATATATATATATATATATATATTTTTCTAGCACCCTACATTCTTCCTCTCTGTATCTATCTGTCTCTATATCTCTCTTCATATATATTTATATATATATTGTATCTGTTTCTGTCTATAAATACCTCTGTCTGATGTATGTATAAATATCTCTCGATATTTCTCTCTCTACTTATCTCTCTATTTCTCTCTTTCTGAATATATTTCAACTGTCTGGGTTACCTCTATTTGTAACTGCAAAATTGTCCTGTAGGTCCGTTTTCTTTTCGCCTTTAAAGTCGACGCATCGTTTCCTCTCACTCACATTGTTACTCTCGTTGAATTTTTACAAGAACTCTGAAAAGGACAGAAAAAACGATGTCAGTCGACAGGTTTGCTGGAACGAATCACGTCATTCGAGATAACATCTAGGTCAACGTTGCCAACGTTCAGAGAACATTTCCTGTCTGTCTCAAGGCTCCTTTTCTGCTATCTGGTCATATATCAGTCCCATTAATAATAATAATAATAATAATAATAATAATAAGACAATTTCTATAGCGCCGTAGCCCGGCCGAGGTCGAAGAAAAGGGCACTGTACATATAAGCTCAAGCAACAATAGAAAATTAACTACAGTCATACGATAATTTAAATAGAAACGTTTTAAGCCCTTTCTTAAAGGTATCCAAGGACGGAGCATTCTTCACATTGTCGGGAAGGTTATTCCACGCGGTGGACCCGGCAATCGAGAAAGAGCTTTCACCAAACCGCGTGGAAGACCTCCGGACCTGCACTAGGTTCCTCGACGAGGACCACAGCCGACATCTGTTCTCATTGTCTCCGACTCGAATTACAGTATATACACACCTATTCCCGCTTGCTATGATAATGCTGAATTGAATAGCCTCTGAATTTCTGACTGCATACAGTCATTTGATGCGGCATTCAAACTTTGTTATCAATGTTTTCAAAATTTCCAACAAGTTTAGCTTACAAGATAATACATGCATGCACCTGACGTATAAAAAATATATGCTTTTGTGCACATTTCTTAACATGGACCACCATGTGCATGTTAAAGCAGAGAATTTAATATATATAATATATACATATATACACGTATTAAATTGATTGATGTGTCACCTTTACCTTTATGCTTCTGAGGGATTCCTATACAGGAATTTTTATGACTTATTTTTCATTCTATGATGCTGAAGGGTTTCCACAGATGCATGTGCACAAGTTTATTACCTTCATTATTTACCGTTTACATGGCTATGTGAAAATGGCAACAAGTAATGGCTACAACATAAATACGTAATGGTAACAAAACGGTAAGCCTTTGCTTTGGAGCATTAATGAAAAGTTTTTAAGAAGCGGCGCTGTCTAAGAATAACGTTCGAATACATTACATAGCATTAATGCATAGCATTAGCTTTCAGACTGCAAAAGAATTCGTGTATTCTCTAATATAAAGTAAACCTCGATGCTTTACACTACGTCTGTTCTTCCATTAACTCCATTATTACCCTTGTCAAAAAGTAAACGTACCTCTGTTCGTCCGTTTACTTTGAGGTACATTCCGAAAACGACTTTTTGAAAAAAATTCTTGGTTTCTTGAGTTCGCTGTTTTATTGTTAACAGATTTTACTAGAAAACACCGCCACCGCCCCCCTTCTACCACACCTCTACCCTTTGCCGTATGAAGCACCACCTATACACGATGGACTATATAAAGACAACGGATCTAGTAGACTTCCTCTCCCACTCAAGACTCACTCGGTGGCCATCCTTCCTATCAACGCACACCCTTATTACCCTTGTAGAAAACTCCGCCACCGCCCGTTCTACCGTATACCTCCACCCGCTGTCGTCTACACTTCTTTCTGTCCTTCGTCTAATTGTGTACAAAGTTTCCATATACAAAGCACGACCTATACGTGAAGGACCAGTGGCCTAGAGTATAAATATGTCTATGCAAAGACAACGGACCTAGTAGACTTCCTCCCCCACTTGAGAATCACTCGAAGCCCATCCTACCTATCAATGCATACATCCACACATACAAGGACACGAATATACATCCATCTCTTACGCGCATACAGACCACAACTGCACGCACACACCGCCACACCTAAGTCTCTTACAGGCCACGACGACACGCACATACCTCCAGATCGAAGCCTCCCTGAGATGTGGCGGTGCGCGCGTGCCGTTGTGTCAGCCTCGCACAGACCATAACGATTCGACAGATTACAACCACACTCGCTTATTGTTATTAATATTTCTGCATTTATTCGGCGCCACTATCTAGTGATTTAGCATCAATCGATGGCGCTGAGCAATTGTGATCTCTGGTGTGTATGCATGTGCGTGTACTGCTTCTAACGCTTTTTCTCATGTTCGTGTCGGTGTTGTATGTATGAGTGTAGGAGGTAATAATGGTGCGAAGGCGTCGTTAGATAAACTAATGAAAGCAACACGAACATGCAAACAACTCTTCAGACAGACAGACATACGTAATCACCCATATGAACAGATGCTTATGTGTATATATGCCTATATGTTGGTGTGTATCTAAGCGTAAGGAAGCTAGTAAGTAAGTAAGTAGACAAGTGAGAAAGTAAGCAATTATGCAAGAAAACGATATATATATAATATTATATACAAATATATATATATTCTCCGTTGTGTGCAAGCTTAAGTATGTATGCACTCACGTATGCTTTTATGTGTTAAGTAAGTTAGCAAGTAAGTACGCGAATACTTATGCAGCATGTCGAGTGCTTTCCACACAAGAAATGAAGCTACGGAGGGACAATACGCCACTGTGAAAAAGTGGGGTGGTATTATTGTGTGATTATTATTGCATTTTTGTTATCATCGTATTGTACTGTATTATTATTACTATTGCTGTTTTTGCCACAAAAACAAGTATTTGCAAAAAAATTAAAAGGTTAACAACAACAATAATAATATTATTAATACAATACAATAGACCAAGGGAGGTACCTAGCAAGCGAGACGCTTCCTTTCGTTACCCTCCAAAGCACAAATCCCAAAGTCATAGGACAATGCAAAACTTCTGGCTTACTTTGGACAACCATTCGATGCAGTTTCACAATTACTTTTTTATTGTGGCTCCCTACCAGAGGCATTCTCCCACTAATTCCGACCGTAAATCGTGCCTTGCATAGGCCTCTTACTAATTCATACATACAGCACAGTAAGTTACACTGGCCAACAGAAAAAAAAATTTTTCTTGTTGCCTTCGGTTTTAGACCTGTTCTTGGGGTAATTTTGGGCGCTGATTCAGAAAATGTCATTGGATTGAGTGCATCAGGTCTAGTTTCTGAGATATCGTCGATTTTGTAAAGAAAACCCAGTCCACTCTTTAAACGATGTCTTTGGCAAAACTAAAATGTCATAATAAGCTTTATTTATGGCTAATTATAATTCTTGCTGATTCATATAATGCCTACATCCTTATAATGTAAAATCAGCATATCTTGCCGCGTGCTGAGATATTGCTGATTCAACGAAATAACTATTCCGTAGCCTACAGCTTACTCAGCACTAAATTCATGGCCTCATTTAGAATTTATTTGTGCTTATACAGCGTTTCATGGTTTCGAACTATGTAAATAGATTATGCTGAAGTCAGCATTTATAGCCTATATAAACCGCCTCCTGAAAGCTAGAGCAGCCGCAGTCGTCTTAGGGCATATTAAGAGTTGGTCGCAAGAACAATCTGTGAATGTGAGCATTAAATAACTACATGTTCTTACTATTTTTTAGGTTAGTCATTTAATTCCTCAGATGCGAACATCCTTAAGGTTATGGCTACTTCCAGACGGAGCTGCATTAACCATCCAGACATATTCTGCTACATTTGTGGGGAATACACACTAAAAGCAAACAGGAAACCGATTTCTGAGTTTGTAAAAGGAGCATATGTAGGTTATTTTGGTGTCAAACTTGGAGATCAAGATAAGCAATGGGCTCCTCATACAGTATGCAAAACTTGTATTGAACAATTGCGCCACTGGACAATTGGAAAGAGAAGCTGCCTGAAATTTGGTGTACCGATGGTTTGGAGGTAACAGATAAACCACTTCGACGACTGTTACTTTTGTATGGTTAATATCATAGGCATCAATCGAAATAATCGTCACAAGTTGTCTTACCCTGATATACCTTCAGCCAGGAGACCTGTTCCGCATTCGGATATTGTACCAGTTCCACCTTTTCGCGAACTACCTCAGCTCTCAGACGATGAGACTTGCATGTCCAATATCGGACAAGATGACGAAAGTGAAGAAAGTGGGGGCAGTGACAGTGATTTCCAATCAACTTCACACAGTGAACGTTTTGACCAAAAGAGTTGAGTGATCTGATCAGGGACTTAAATCTTTCCAAAGAGTCCTCTGAATTGCTTGCGTCCAGACTAAAGGAAAAGAATGCACTTCAGCCTGGAACGAAAATTACAATTTATAGAAACAGAGAAAAGGATTTGCTGCCATTCTTTACCGAAGACAACAACCTAGTATTCTGTAATGACATCAGCAACTTATTGAAGAAAATTGGTCTGTCGGATTACAGCCCAGATGAGTGGCGTCTTTTTATCGACAGTTCAAAACGTAGTCTGAAATGTGTGCTTTTAAATAACGGCAACAAATTTGGTTCTATTCCAATCGGTCACTCCACCAGGATGAAAGAAGAGTACAATGCCATCTCTTTAGTACTGGAAAAGATAAAATACAAAGAACATCAATGGGTAATTTGTGTAGACTTGAAGATGGTAAATTTCCTCCTTGGTCAACAAAGTGGCTACACAAAGTATCCCTGCTTTTTGTGTCTTTGGGACAGTAGAGCCAAGCATGAACATTGGACAAGAAAAGATTGGCCTTCGAGGAAAGACATGGTGGTTGGAGCTCAAAATGTAATCAAGGAATCTTTGGTGGCACGAGATAGGATCATACTGCCACCACTACAAATAAAGCTAGGCCTGATGAAACAATTTGTCAGGGCTTTGAATAAAGAAGGTTCATGCTTCGAATACATAGTACACAAGTTACCAGGAATTACAATGGAAAAATTGAAGGCTGGAATCTTCGATGGTCCACAGATCAGGCAACTTATGAATGACCCACTTTTCATACCATCAATGAATGAAATCGAATCTTGTGCCTGGTCTTCCTTTGTTCTTGTAACTAAAAATTTTCTTGGCAACAAGAAGGCAGACAATTATGCACAACTAGTAGAGGATATGCTTCTTCATTTCAACAAGCTTGGCTGCACCATGAGCATTAAAGTCCATTATCTCCACAGTCACTTAGATCGCTTTCCAGAGAATCTTGGTGACTTCAGCGAAGAGCAAGGTGAAAGATTTCACCAAGACATCAAAACAATGGAAAATCGATATCAAGGAAGATGGGATGCACACATGATGGCAGACTATTGCTGGAATATTATGCGCGATTGTTCCGGCAGATGCCACACTCGGAAATCGTACAAAAGGAGCTTCTTCGGTGTCGAATGACTTGAAATTTTTATAACAAACTTGTTCTGTTTGGTATCATATAAGTACAGTTTCAGGTACTACCATTTTCTTTTAAGTATTTGTATTATTATGTTTATTTAGTGTATCACATAATAAATTGAGCACTACATAATTATAGCTATAGCCTTATGTTTTATGGGCGAGCAGAGGCAAGGACTGGTATATGGCATAATGTTCTATATCTCGAAAACTAGACCTGCTGGGAGAAAACTGGTGCCTTTTCTGGAATCAACAGTTCAAATATACCCAGAAACAGTTCTAACATTTGAGGCAACAAATTATGTGTTGGCCAGTGTTATAGGTGAAAGCTAAGTCACGGGAGCCCAGCTTATTCACAGGCGCTCATTCAAAACAAATTCGATAGTCAGGAAGGGCCAGATTCGATTTAAGTTTGAGTAAGTCACGGAAATTGAACAGCAAGACGTTAACTGCAGGAATAGCGCAACAAAATTACATAGATGTAACAACAGTGATCTACGATAACAATTTCAGTAACTGTAACGTCTTCATTTCTTCTATATAACATGCACTGCAGTCTGCAGTACAGTTTCAAAATCGTTTAGCCTCTTCATGTAATAGTTATATCGCGCATATCACGGACGTAACAAGTACAACGTGTAGGTTATCACGCAACTGATGAAAAACCTCAGACGCATAACGTATTATGCTAATTACTCAGTTGCTAGTTTAATTATTTTTGTATATTTTTACTAAAAATATTATCTATTACCATAACGAGTGATGCACTCAAGGGCCATGTAAAATCATCCAAGAGATAAGACAATAAATTTTTACTATGGTTATTCGACTTACTGTAAAATCTATTCGCCTTTCACGGTTATTTCAGCTTACTATTACTGAATTTTGAAATATAACCATTCAGCCAAGACTAAGATTCCCTGTCAATCGCTTAATTACACAAGCTACTAATTACAAACGTATTCCTAATTGTAAATATAATCAAAACCAACTGACATACCTGTTCCGCAACAAATCAATTACAATCGTAACTACAATGGATGGTTTAATAACATCCATATTAATCTAATCTAATCTAAAGACTTTTACAGCGCCGTTATCGTGTTGCCCAAGGCAGCAGTCGATGGTTTTTACTTCAATCAAAATCGCAATCCAAAATCATTATCCAATTGAGAAGGGTCTAATCAAATTGTAACATCAATTAACAATTTTTCTATACAAATTGAATTGCATGAACCACGTGAAAGTAATAAACTACATGCACCGTATAAATACACTTCCATGTATCACATCTGAGCTAAATCCTGTGTGGAGTATTATCCAATTAGCCTGCACAGACATACCATATATACAGATCACATACATATACCAAAATCAAATATATTTCTACCTTATGACCCATATTCATCTGTATCCACATGTGGATTAAACATTATATACATATATTATTTGCAAAAATAGTGGCGTGGCAATTATTTTTCGACCAGCATGTAACACCAACAAGGACCACAGCATCCTCAGCCGCAAGAGCGAATGTTATTTTATATGTAACTTTGCGTGTAACCGTGTAACACATTATGATCTAATGACAGCGTATTGAGACGCCATCGAACAAGGTCCCTGGTCGCCGGTACTTTGGTAATTCCGCCATAAATAGAGACTAATGACCGGAAGACGAGCAGACGGACAAACATCGATGGTCGTTTAATGACAGGGAATTCGCGATGGACATAGAACCCTAAGCGTGGCCTACTAGTAACTATGCTAACATTAGAGAGTTACTGGCCTCCGAGGCCGTTGAAAGGCTCGTAAAAGTATCTTCATACGTACATACATACGCACATACATACATACATACATACCTACATACATATACACATACATACATACATATACGGATTGCTATTGTTATAAAGGATTGTTATACATACATACATACATATATACATACACACACATGTATACTTACATACACACATACTTACATACATACATACATGCATACACACATACATACATACATGCATACATACTACCACATACGTACGTACATATGTACGATTGTACATACATGCATACATACTTACCTACATTCATATATACATGCACACAAATATACCTCGCCATACCTTACCTATCTTCTGCCCCCTGAATTGCTAATTCTGTAAGAGGCGCTATACAAATCAAGAAATATAATACAATAAATAACTTTACCCTATTTTATGTATGTATGTATGTAAGTATATGTGTGTATGCATGTATATGTGTGTATGTATGTAAGTATATATGTGTGTATGCATGGATATGTGTGTGTATGTATGTATGTTTGTATGTATGTATGTATGTATAAATATACTTTTAAGAGCCTTTCAACGGCCTCTGAAGCCAGTAACTAACTAAGCAAATAGATACCATTTCTTTAGCTTAGCTTACCTTACCTTACCTTTACTTTACCCATAAGACCAAACTAAATGAACCTTAAACAGAGCAGACAGTTGACAACCCCTAAGGGAACTAGAGCTTCCTTCCCGTGTGACCGACAGACCTGAGTGTTGAGGTGATATCCGCTCGTGACGTTGGGATAGATAGCGACTGCAGCAATCGCTTCCAACTCGCACTGCATCTTGTCGCTGAAGATGGGCTTCGTCTGGTCGTCATTCAGCAGGACACAACACGACGCCTGTACGAACGGACCATTGGCGAAGTCCGTGTGGTTGAACCAGGAACTGTCGCGATAGTCATATGAGCACTTGACAGTTCAGCTAAAGCCAGGCAACAAAAGACACAGATATGCAATGTTAGAAACACAGGTACACAAGATAACAAGACAGGTAAAGTAAGCGACAAAATACAGGTAAACTACTATCAATTTAATTCCGCTAGTTAACGCGCCTACGGTTGCGTTCTATCGCGATGCATTTTATGCGCCAGAAGGCACTGTCGATCAATCATCTGGCTACCTGTCCATCATCCACCTGCAAGCAGGTATTCAGCTTGACCTAATCAGAATTCGTGGCATGTCTGATTTTATAACAGAGAAGGAACCAAAATTAAAGCGTTGTGCTGAGAGCGTCAGTGTGGATGATTAGCCGCATCCTGTCTATCAGGCACCTGCGCCTATCAACCACCTTCCAATCAACCATCTATCAACCACCTGTCGATCAACCACATGCCTACCTATCTATCAACAACCTGCAAGCACGCATTCACCTTGACCTGTCTATTTAGTATGACCTGTTACCTGTCACTGAAACTGACCAAACAACCTATCTCTTCCGGAATTAATAGCAATAATCGTCAGTGAGTAAGTTGGTCTCCGTGATGATGATGATGATGATGATGACGAGGATGAGCGGGCATGCGCAGTAGAGCCCAGAAGAAAAGCAGGCAAGCAAGCAGGAAGAGTCCTAGCCCAGAAGAAAAGCAGGCAAGCAAGCAAAGCGCAAGCAGGAAAAGTCTTAGCCCAGAAGAAAAGCAGCCAAGCAAGCAAATCGCAGGCAGGAAGAGTCCTAGCCCAGAAGAAAAGCAGGCAAGCAAGCAAAGCGCAAGCAGGAAGAGTCTTAGCCCAGAAGAAAAGCAGGCAAGCAAGCAAATCGCAGGCAGGAAGAGTCTTAGCCCAGAAGAAAAGCAGGCAAGCAAGCAAATCGCAGGCAGGAAGAGTCCTAGCCCAGAAGAAAAGCAGGCAAGCAAGCAAATCGCAGGCAGGAAGAGTCTTAGCCCAGAAGAAAAGCAGGCAAGCAAGCAAAGCGCAAGCAGGAAGAGTCTTACCCCAGAAGAAAAGCAGGCAAGCAAGCAAATCGCAGGCAGGAAGAGTCTTAGCCCAGAAGAAAAGCAGGCAAGCAAGCAAATCGCAGGCAGGAAGAGTCCTAGCCCAGAAGAAAAGCAGGCAAGCAAGCAAATCGCAGGCAGGAAGAGTCCTAGCCCAGAAGAAAAGCAGGCAAGGAAGCAAAGCGCAAGCAGGAAGAGTCTTACCCCAGAAGAAAAGCAGGCAAGCAAGCAAATCGCAGGCAGGAAGAGTCCTAGCCCAGAAGAAAAGCAGCCAAGCAAGCAAATCGCAGGCAGGAAGAGTCCTAGCCCAGAAGAAAAGCAGGCAAGCAAGCAAATCGCAGGCAGGAAGAGTCTTAGCCCAGAAGAAAAGGAGGCAAGCAAGCAAAGCGCAAGCAGGAAGAGTCTTACCCCAGAAGAAAAGCAGGCAAGCAACAAAGCGCAAGCAGGAAGAGTCTTAGCCCAGAAGAAAAGCAGGCAAGCAAGCAAATCGCAAGCCTATTTAGGCCTTCCTACGCCTACACAGGAACCGTCTCAGGTGAGGCTCCAACCCATAGTCTTGAGGTTACAAGCCGAGCTCTTTAACCAATAGACTACCGTGGCCCACTGTAGTAGTGGTGACGGTAGCGATAGTTGTGGTTCTAGCAGCCCACTTTTCTCATCCATTCCCACGAGATATAATAGAGCCCCACATCAGTCAGATACAAAACTATAGGAGTTTCTCCTCACGAAGGAACCAGTTTCCGTGGTGAGGCTACTTAACTTTCGTATTTATTTGCACTTGCAGAAGACAAAGGAACGGAGACAGATACAGAGAAATAAGCAGACAGGAAAGCTACATAAAAGCGACGAGTGAATTATGATAGCCACCGTGGGTAAGATGCAATAACTTGAAGTCTAATTCCTGGTCTCGTTAACAGATGGCAGCACTGACCTCTTCGTCCCGGAAAAAAGACCTCGACACCACTTCGTTAGCGCAGGCGAGCATCACTTCCTTCTTGAAATGAAACGCCTGTTCAACACCACAACAACACAACGAATTCATGTAACAATGGTTGCTTTAAATGCCAACCACAACAACTTGTATAGGCCTATATGTTTGTCTCTGTCCATTTATATAGGACCTTTCAAAAACCCTATCAAAAGCCACTGAATCTAAAGTATCTAGAAGGGGAAGTTTACTAGTTCATCCTTATTCAGTAAGCATCAGAAACTTCTATGCAAGTGCGTGTGCGTGTGCATGCATGTTCATATGTATGTATTATGTGTGTATGCATGGATGTATGTGGGTATGTATGTATGTATGTATGTAAGTATGTATGTGTGTATATATGCGTGAATGTATGTATGTGTTTATGCATGGATGCGTGTATGCATGCATGTATATATATGAATGTGTATATATGTATGTATGTATGTGTATGTATGTATGTGTATGTATGTATGTGCGTGTATGCATGTATATATGTATATATGTATGTATGTATGTATGTATGTATGTATGTATGTATGTATGTATGTATGTATGTATGTGCATTGATATATAAAAACCAATTAATAAAGCACATTTAAGTAGGTCTACCTCTCAACAAACAAACTGACAAACAAACCTAAACAAGGTGCTTTTGTCATTTACTAAAAATGCGCGTTTTTGGCAAAATGACTAAAAGACACGTTCGTATTACACTATCAATGTCTGGTATCATCATACACATGTGCACTGTTGCGGTGGGAAACTCAGTTTGAATTTTTGAATTCTCATCGCCAGTTAAATTGTATTCCTAGATGGCAGCACATGTTTTGGAAATCCAGATTTTAGTTTCGGTTTCTGAATTCTCATCGCCAGTTTAATTGTATTCAAAGATGGCAGAACATGTTTTTGAAATCCAGCTTCTAGTTTCAAATTTTGATTTCTCATCGTTATTTTAATTGTATTCCTAGCTTCTAGTTTCGATTTTTGAATTCTAGCATAACGGCGCTATATTATTACATTACACTAGATTATTATTTATGCAATTATTAGGCGCCATTATCTAAAGACTAAGCATCAACTGATTGTGCTGAGCAATTGTGAATGAAGGACTTACCCAGGGTCCCTGTGTATATACGTATGGGTGTATGTGACTAGTCAGAAAACCCGCAGTCAAACAGTGTGTATATAAGCATGTGTATATACTGTATGCATGTGTGTGTATGTGTGTGTATGTATGTATGTATGTATCTGTATGTATGTATGTATGTATGTATGTATGTATGTATGTATGTATGTATGTATGTATGTATGTGCATATCAACTATCCATGTGCATCAGCAGAATTGCTACTGTTGTGATAATGGGATACTTATTGGTCAGTTGCAAAAGCGTCACTGTAATATTGTGACATTAGGGATTAGAGGGACAGTCTATAAAAGCAGTGAACCAGAGCAGTTAGATTAAGAAAGAACAGAAATGGAAAATAATGGCGGAATAAATACAATATCTGGCGACGCGGAATAAATAAAATAGTCACTAGGTGTAGCCACCAATAAAAAGTAGTATTTACACACTATTTTTAACAATTACACAGAGTCTCCTACTCCAGATGCTAAATTTTAAAAAATCAAAGATCAAAAATCAAATAACTTACAAACGCGCTATCATCTTTTAAATCACTTGTTAAGACTCGCTACTTCGCTTTTGCATGACCAGTTTTACTTCCGATGTGGGAATGAAGGATGGAAAGAAAGGAAGATGGATGGAAGGAGAGAGATAAAGATGGATGGAGGAATGGAAGGATGAAAGAAAGGAATCACTGAAAAAAACAGATGGAATGATGGAAAGAGGGAATGATGGAAGTGGGAATGATGGAAGGATGGATATATGGAAGGATGGACGGATAGAAGAATGAATGGAGGAATAATGGAATGACAGAAAAATCAAACGAAAGAAGAAGGCTTGAAAAAAGAAAGAATGGAATGACAGAAAGAGTGAAGGAATAAAAGATGGAAAGAACAGGATGGAATGACAGAAAAAGAAAAGGATAGAAGGATGGAAAGAGCGAGTGACGAAGGGATGAAAAGGCAGAAAAAGCAAAAGATGGAATGAAATGAAAATGGAAGAATGAAATGAGGAGAGGACTGAACGACAAAACGAGTGAAGGGTGGAAGGATAAGCAAAAACAGTGAGTGAATGATGGAACAACAAACAAAGAGAATAAAGAATTATGGAATGAAGGAAAGAGGAGGTTTGGCTGTCGCTTCAGTGCAACCAGACAACTGTAACGAACGATAACATAACATAACATTCTTTTTATTGATCCAAAAAGAGAAATATAACAGCGAAAAGCATAATATTCACAATTGTTTTAGGAAACAAAAGGAGAACCCAGAAGGGACCAAAGTCCAACGAACAATCCAAAAGCAGCGAAATACTTCTGCATCCACAGAAGTCAACCACTTAAAAAACATGAGCCACAATCTTTGAGAGATCCTCAAAAGGTGCTACATAATTGCTCAGATAATTTACACAAGATAGTGGATCAAGGGCCAATCTGTCCACACCACTGAGTCGCCCCAAACTCGTCTAGGTGTGGGCTGCCCAATAAAACTGGAAAACTAGAAAAGTCAAAAACTGGGAATGAATGAAAAGGTGACTGAAATTTAAGAAACTTAAATAATGTATATGTATGTGTGGATGTATATATGTATATATTTATGAATGCATGTATGCATGTCTCTAAATAACCATGCATGTATGCATGCAAGCATGTTTGCATATATTCATGTACAAATGCATGCATGTATGTATACATGTATACAAGTATGTACGTATGTAAATATGTATGTAAGTATTGTATGTATATGTATATATCTATCCATGTATGCATACGTGTGTGCACATACATATGCATGTATGCATTTATGCGTGCAAGCATGTAAACATGCAAGCGTACCAGCATATGTACGTGTAAGCTTTGCGTGTAAGCAAGTAAGCACGCATGCATGCATAAGTATGCACGTTTGCATGTATGCATGTATCTGGTTATTCACTGTACATAGCGTCTTCTAAGAAGCAGTTGACAAAGGCTCTAAAGAACCTCACAATGATAACAAGGTACATCTATAGCACCGGAGTCTAATGCTCAAAACATTAACCGGAGGTGCACCAAAGCCAAAGAAAGCATGGTCAGTAGGACACAGTCTACAGAGACAGAGAGGCAGCCTGTGGCGGATGGCGGATAAGAAAGAGGTGCAAGTCTTCAGATGTAGCCGAAATTACATCATGAGCCGAACAGACGCCAGAAGAGAATTCTAGTCCAGCAACTGAAAGCTCACCCATCAAGAACAGTTACAATGGTGCAAAGTACGGTCGATGTAGGAGGCCTATTCTAAGTGTTCCTTATAGGGTGCTAGTAGAAGTTAAATCTTTAAATAATTTTTGTGCTGGCAGGGATTTGAACCCCCCTCCAACGTCGAGGTTGACTACTAGAATATCGCTCATCTCCAGCAAAGACAGAGCTCAGTGAAAACTCACAGTTCAGTTGGCGTTGAGTCTGTTCTGCGTCTGTTCTCGAAGAGTCCTCAAGAAGCGAAAACTGCGTCTTCCGCCACCAAATGGTTGGTACCTCGTTGCACCCCTCAAAGGTAGACGAGTTGACTGCTGGCGTCCGACAGATGTCCTTAGAGCGACCACGCGCCCCCGTTGGCGCCCAAGGTCGCGTTCAGACGGTGAACATCAGGTGGCTGTTGACTTAGGCGCGTCCGGGTGACTGGCAGCGTTGTTTGGATGACACATCTGCTGGCGCTGGCAGGTCTAGTAAATTACATCGATAAAAATTAAATTTCAATAAAATTAAAATATCAATCAAAATTAAAGTATAAAGGGGCCTATCAACTAATTACAATTACTTTGTGTCAGTTAAAACTAAAATGAAAAATTAAACTAGATACCAATAAGACAAACTAAATTTCAATAAAAATAAGTTAGTTTAATAAAAATGAAAATACATTGCAATAAGTTTCATATTTCGTCAATTAAATTACAATTACAATTACTTTGTGTCAGTTACAATTGTGATTGTAATTATAATCGCGAATTTTCATAGCGCCTCTTCAAGATAAACTCCACTTTACTGACCTCGCACGCGTAATGCGTGTAACTAATAGGCTAATTAAAAAATAAATGAATAAACTCTAACTGACCCACTAAGTCTATGACTTGATTGCACTTTTTCGCTGGCGGATGACCTGCCTCGTCGCTCCATTGACTGGCTGCACCGCGTCTTCTACTCTGAAAGGTCCTTATGTGGCGTTCTCGGTCGGGCTAACTGTTCACGGGGTGAGGGTACTCTAGCCCATTTCTTCTCACGGAGCCACCCGCCTCATTGCCCCTTGTATTTTCACTTTAAAATGGCCTCTCCGTATCGTTTCTGCCCGTATCGTTCGTTCTCCCTAAGGAAGTTTCAGGATGGGCCGCTTCCTTTAGAATCAACACTGTAGCACTCGGTCTCTGGAACCGACTCTGCCTCTTCCCCGGTCGCCGGATGGGCGACGTCCTGAGGATGGCCTTTACTCAGAACATGGTTCGTTCCTTTACGGGCAATAGTCGTTCCCTTTCTGTGTGAGGACTTTCTCGTAACCACCATTTTACATCTCGTAACTCTCCCGCTACCGCCAATATTCTGAGACACCAGTCGTTTTCTCGGTTCCGGGAACAGGGAAACTTTACGACGAACCTCTGCGTCTTTCCGCCTTAGGCGCATGGATATCGGGTGACGCATCCTGTCTCTCGCTCCATCTCCGTGTATAGAACTTCCGGAGTAAGTTACCATTTCAGGTCTCTGTTGGCAATTATCGACCAACACTGCTTCAGGGGATAGGATACCCCTATGGAACACTCAATAGAAGGTCCCCTCTCAAACCTTCTGTAAAACACACGGACCTTCTTACCGACCTACGCACGAGGGGGCCCTTCCCCGCACTTCAGTCAGCCCTCGGATCGGTGTGTGGTGACAAGCATATAGAAGAGTCGGTATCGTCGACTTTGGTATTATCAGGATAACCGGCCCAGACTATGATGTACCGGGTATTTTCTTGGTCTGCGTTTGTATCCGGTCTCCTACGTTTCTTGGTCTGCGTTATGATCCGCGGTGTCTTCCCTTGATCTCTTCCTACCGTCTGAATATCGATGGGGAGAACCGCGGCCGCGTCTTTTCCCGAGCTCCGCTCAGCCTCTATCTTCCAACTGTCGTGACTTACTCAGACCGTCTCGCGACTTCCTAACAGGGTGCGCCCGAGCCCTGCTGGACCAACGGAGCCAGTCAGAAATCAGACAGATTGGTTTGAAACGGCTGCCACGTTCTCAGAAGCGCACTGACCAGATTTTCTCGTACGGGGTCTATGGGGTAGCTTCCGTAACTTTCCCACTCGTTTTTACACAGACCTGTTTTCTCTGTTACCAGTGGACTACTCGGGTAGGCTTCCCGATGCCAACCTTTTACTTGACACAGACCTGTACTTATTCTTACGAACGGGCAGAGACCCAGGAAGTGTTTAAAAGTTGTGCGAGCCAACCTCAGCCAAGTACAGACCTAAGGCGGATAAAATTATACATTATATCCGATATAATCTACAAGAATGTTTTTGTAATTTTTGTCAATTTTTACAACCACTGAAAAAGTTTATTATACTAGATACACTCGAATAGGAAACTTTCAGTCTTCACGAGCCATATTTTAAAAAAATATTTCGTCACATGTAAAGGGGCGCTATATAAATGCTCTGGATGAATGAATGAATGAATGAATGCAGCAGATGCTGTAGGTTTACCAACTCGCCATTGTGTTGTCAACAGACAACAGAGCAGAGACCTGCATTTGTCGAGCATGCAAGAGCAGTGCTGTACGTGTAGTTTTGTCTAGAGCCTATTGCCGAGCTAGTATAGTTATATATGAGGTCATGTTACAAGCAGAACTTCTCAGAGATCCAGGGTCATGTTAATTGGACGGTCAATTCCATCAGGTAAAAAGTCAGGCCTCCAATGCACCCTTGATCATAAAGTTCAGGTTACGGATATTGGTTTAAACCCCGTCAATTCCCAGACATCAACTTGTGCTTAAAAAATAATTTTTAGATTTGACTAGGCCTAACGTAGGCCTACATCGCCAACTTGTACTCTGTCTCTATCAGAAGGGGGTGGGCAGTAGGGCCATTTGGCCCGGGCCTCACATGGTAAGGGGCCTCATGTTTTGAAAAAGTTCCTATTTAATAATTAATAGTTATTTCTCATTTTATTGTATTATAATTCACCACTGCGATTTAGTAGGCTTATGCTGTGCATGCTTCGAGATTGGGGCCTCGTACTTGCAGTGGCCCCGGGCCTCTCCGAATCTCTGAGAAGTTCTGCTTGTAACATGACCTGATATATAACTATACTAGTTCGGCAACAGGCTCTAGACAAAACTACATGTACAAGCAAACACGTCGAAGTGTATATATACACACACACATATATATATATACACACGCACACAACATACATACAAACCTATATATACATGTACACATATAGCTCAACAAAGCATCTACACAATACTGCAATTATATGCTATTATATATGCATATAGGCTACAGCCGTCTCAACCTTTTATGTATACACTGACGTGCATACGAAGAAGTCGGAGACGTCTGCAATCCTCCACGGTCTACTTCTCAGCCCCTCACTCCAGTTCGATCGTCGCACGTGACTCCTTCGAAGCGCACACGACATCCAACTCCTGTCCTTCTGACAATAACCTCTACTACGTGTCCTCGATGACTTCTCGGCCTCTAAATAAGCCTACCCTCCTCTCACAGACCATCCACCCCAGACAAGCTATCTAATTTGTTTTCACAGCCTCTCCTACACCCGACATTCTGCCAACTCTCTCTTATCGCAGCCCATCCCTTCCCCGAAAATCCATCCACCCGGTCGTATGATCGTCTTGCTTCCTGTGGAATGTTTTAAAAGGCTTCCTCCCTGATTTGCAGATTGCTAATGCATTTCCGCCATACGTAGGGTTTTCACCGGAACATTATCTACCCCTTTGGCCATTTCCGCCGTAGAACAATTCCTCTGGTCGTTTCCCTCGGACGCACGTGTATTATCACAGACTAGCTGTTAAATAATTCCTTTCTTTTCAGTCATCTGAATTAAATTAAACTTATTAATTCAGATATTTCAATAAGATTACACTTAAGCAACATCATTTTAAAAACAAAAGAAAGTTTTAAGCTAGCACTAAATTTCTTTCATGATGCGAGTTTACAATACAGAGCGTACAACTACATTCTTCATAGTCATCGGGTTAAATGTGGAAAACCTTATCAAATTTTAAGTCACCATTAAAGCAAGCTTTCATTGTCTAAGTTTTTCAGCAAATTCCAAGAAATTTAAAGCGAATATTTCCTAAAAACACACTTTGAACCTAAGAATTTCATAAAACAGTCTGTAGTCAGTGGCCCAAACTATCTCCAGTAATTGACTGAGCACTATCGTTACTTCACTCACAAACATCAATTCCTGGGTTGACCTATGACCTTCAATATGCAGGGGTCCAATTAGAGTCCCAGCCCTTCTGTTTGATCTCTTTCATCCACGAAATGCACACACTGTTTTTACAGAATCGAGTGCTGAAAACATTAGAACGTATTTTACAGCACCACTCCATTTCAGGTCCCACTAACAGACTGGTGGGGCATGGTACTCACAGGTTAGAGCGCTCGGCTTGTAACGCGGAAAGCATGGGTTCAAGCTTCCCTCAGACTGTTACTGTGTACGGACTTAGTAAAGGGCCTTAGTACTTCACTCACACTTGCTCAGTCCCACTGACTAATGCTTATAGTCGTTAGATAGTGGCGCTTAATAAATGCAGAAATAATAATAATAATAATAACCATGTTACTCCGAGATCAAATCTCCAAAATACTGTAACAATCAGTACGCGATCTGGTTTATAGTTAGTTAGCCAGCTAGACATTTGATACGGTGCCTTTTAAGTACCTCACATAAGCACTGCCTATGCTGGCCAAAATGACGTTAAAAGTCATTAAGAATAGAAATTACATCAGCAAACAACTTTGGAATTTGTCCATTGCCGGCTCAAGGGCCTAAAGAAAAGGAGAAGAGCGCATCACTTGTGGCATATGGGATACTTTACTTCTTACTTTACATATATTCTTCTGCGCCTTCTAGGTACCTCTCTATATCGAGATTGACTGTCATTTGTGTTGTTGTTGTGCAGGGACTGGGAGCGATGTATACCAACTGAAAACCTAATGAGTCTCTCCATCAACCCCAATACCACCAATCAGCCACTCTACCTCCCCAAGAAAACGGCCAAGTCGCCCTAACGACCCCGAACTGACCTTACTCTGACCTTACTATGACCTAGAAAACGAACTCAATTACAAAAAGGAATACTTTCTCAAAGAAATGAACCTTATTTAAAAAAAAAACTTATCTTGAAGAGGAACTTACCTCAGAAAGGAACTTATCCCTTATCTCTATCAAGTAACCATATCAGGAACATAAAATGGAACTTCATCGAGAAAAAAAGAACCTTATCTAGAAAAATGAATGTTACTGAGAAAAAAGGAACCTTATTTAGGACAGAGGAACCCTTTCGTGCAGAAAGAAATTTCTCTTGAAAAAGAGAACCTACCGTACCTAGAAAACAAGAACCATTCCTAAAAACGAACCTCAACTGCCTAAACTGGGGCTAAATAGAAACACCAGACGTTTCAAGTATTCACAGTGCAACTACAAGTACCCAGGAATATATTACATGTATCAAGTATCAAATACAAGTACGTAGGTACCAAATACTTAGTACTTGGCAATAAGCAGAAAATCCACATTAATAGAAAATATTTTTAGTCAGTGTGCTCAACTGAAAAATGTCATTCAAATTCCTTCAGTCAGATGACCTAATTGGGAGTTGACCTCATTTGGAGTTGATCTCATTTTGACTTGACCTCATTCCCAGATAACCTCATTTCCAGTTCAGCACATTTCCAGTTGACCTCATTCTGCATCTGAAGCAGTGACTGAAGCATCACCATCGTCTGCAGCAGCATCAGCAGCCGTCGTTTCCATAGCAACAGCCTCTTCCAGCGATTCCTCCTCTTCACCTGCCTCTTGCTCCCCAACATCATGCACTTCAACAGTGACAGTTTGGGTGGCCGACACAGTTCCTTCAAAAACGAAAATAATTTATTAATTTAGCATCTAATTATTTATTACATTATTGTTACAAATTTTAATCATTTCTACATCAGGCTAAAACAATGCTAGCATCTGACTGACCTGCCTACCTGCCTGACTTGGATCTCGACCTGGAACCGAACCCTTCTTGCCTATCAATTTTGTTTTGGCTGAGCGCTTGTCAATAAGCTGGTTCCCGCGAGTTAGCTTTCGTTGGGAAATTTGAGGCTACGATTACGATACGATTATGACAGTTAATTATCTTACAATTATTTAATTGTGACTCAGGATTTGTAAGCAAACGATAAACATTTTATAGGACCATCTGAGTATCTCTCAGTGACCGACTGGTCTTGAGTACGGTTGAGTCGGACACAAGAAAGAATACAGGGCAGGATAAAGCAGGTCATCTCATCGCCTTTTCCTGGCCATAAAACTGGAACTGTTCATCATGAACAAGCTTTTTCGGTTGTTGGACCTAGACTTTGGAATCGTCTTCCTGTATCTGTTTGTTCTGCTCAGTCTTTTATGTCATTTAATTCTCAACCCGAGACCTGCCCAGTTTTCAGACTGATTATCCACCCTGTCTTATTCTATTCCCTGTCTTAGTGGACTGACCTGAATACTGACCTGATTGTGGTTTGGTTTTGGTGCACCATCAGCTGATGCCTCGTGCGTTAGACACCTGTGCTACAGAAGATACTAATTTAAAAAATATTAAAAATAATATTGCATAGAATACAGGCTATGACAGGGTATAGTAGGGTAGAATATGCAGTACGGTATGGTAAGAACATATAATAGAATACATGATAGTATGCCAGTGCTGAATAGGATGAAAGGCAGGAAGGATATGTAAGTTCGGGTATGTAGATTAGGGTGGGTATAAACTGATAATTGACCCAGTCAGAATATACCAGTGAATGTATGTATATGTGTTTGTATGTATTTTTGTATATAAGCATCTGGACATTCATACAAATATCAAGTGTCACTACACCTTGGCAGATTCTAAAATGTGCTGAGATGTAACTATTGAACAGATCTAAAACAGGCAGCAAAAACTGACCACACCACCAAAACCCACCGGGTTCAGGAATCGGTTTGTTGAAATTGTTGGTGCGTGAGTCTTTCCAGGCGATCAGTCGAGTCGTGTACTGCCAGTCGTTGGCTTCGAGATGTCGAGCGAAGTCTCTGTGCATGCTGTGAGCCTTAGCGATACCCACGAGAGCACGAGCTTTGTTGACGGAACTGTTGTCCATTCCTGTTCTAGCAATGTTGTAACCCTTGTCGAAATATGCAGCTGCTTGTTCATATCGACCCTGTGGCAGACATTATGTCCAGAGATGCATAATCAAATCTAATCTAATCTAATATCAAAAGAATCTAACCTAATGCAGCCTAGTCTGATCTATAACTGCACATTTATGTAACTCACTACAGAGTCCTTTGATTAGATTTTGCTAAAGAAGTCCTTAGATTAGATCAGATTAAACTAATCAGTAGCAACTTGAAGTGATATTGCAGTCAGTGTTTAATCTAATCTAATCTAATGACTTCCACTGTTCCACTATCATAGCAGACTGTAGCCTGGGTGTCAGTACATATGTATCTGAATATTTATATAGCGCCTTTTGAGAACCGCTACCTAACAGCTGAATCTATAAGAGCATTTACGTAGCAGTGTCCAGGGTTGAGCAAACTGACCAGTGCGTTGAAGCGTATGCCGAGGCTCTTGCAAGCCTGACCCAGTGCCTCGTCATCCTGATTATCCTCTGAAACCTTGATGAACATCTCCAGATATCTTATGCTTTCATCGACACGGCCAAGGCTACAGGAAATAAATGACAAAGTGACAAAAAGAAAATGGAAAAAATAACAAGGACAAAAATGACAAAACTGATAAGGACAAATGATAAAATTTAAAAATTTGACTGAAAAGTCATTGAAAAAAGTTGCAAAAAGAAAGAAAAGAAAAAATTGCTAAGATACACAAATCTGAGAGAAAAATGACATTCAAGAAATGAACAATGACAAAAATCATTGAAGAAACTTGCAAGGACAAACATCATTAAGAAAGAAATGCCAAATTAAACAAATCTGAAGGAAAAAAGAAATACAAAAAATGAATAATGACTGGGTTGAAAATGATAATGACAATCACAAATTACTACGACAAAGATGACAAGGTAGGTATTGTTGTTTCTTTACCTGTCGTATGACTTGGCGATGGCATCGCAGGCTTTGCCAACCCCTTCGTTGTCCTTCAGCGAGCGACAAGTTTCGAGATAGCTCTGCAGGTACTGAAACAGAACAGAAGATACCAGATAAAAAGGGATAACAGATGACATTTTGGATGGATTACAAGATGACGATGGATAACAGAATGATCAGGCAGACAGATACACAGACAAGCAGATGTACTGCTTCATTGACTGACTGACTGACTGGCAGATTGACCAACTGGCTGAATGACTGACTGAATGAATGGAAAGATAGGTGGATAGATGGACAGAAGGGTGAATAAATGATGAGTGAATTCAAATGAAATGCTCAAATGAATGAACAAAAAAATAGTGACTAAGCAAACGAGTGAATGAACAAGTGAATGAAAGAATGAATGAATGTCTGGAGGGAGTGAGGGAGGGAAGAAGGGAGGAATTACTGATGAAGTGATGAGCTGGACATACCATTAGGGCTCTTTCTGAATCATGGTTTCGTTCGTGTGCAATTCCAAGGCGATACCCTGCTTTTCCAAGCTGCTGCTTGTTTCCACCTTCACACAAATCCATCACGTATAGCAGTTTAAATTGATCAGCGTTAGTGGACTTCTCTGGGAGCAGGCGAGACCTGGTACAGGCTACCGAGCTTCATTAGTTGGATGCAAAGTGGTGGAATTCGTGTGGTCATAAATACTGAGGTGTCAATCTTGTCATCGAGGGACGAGTCCCTGGAGGGCGTCGGGTTGTGGCCCGCTGCTGCCCCGTCGCTGCCTGTTTGCGAAGTTCCGATAAAACGCAGGATATGATGGGGCTGGAAACCAGCTGACAGGAACTGTCATTTGTAGTCCCTTTACTGGACACGGTAGACTTCAATATCAAAGTACATGTAACCCGACGGGATGACCCTCGAGTGTGGACGTCCGCGAAATGAAGGGTTATGCCAAATAGCCTACATACAAGGGGAGGGAGAGGTAAAAAAAGTCATTGTCTGCGGACGTTCTTCAGTTACTAAGTTTATGTTGGGCCACTCGTCCTCAGCTGCCGAGGCTTGGAATATGTTTCACTAACCTTTGAACGCCACGGTTACCTCTTGGACTTGGCTCAAAGGGCTAGTTCGCCACGGCCTAGCAAAACCTGCATTAGCATTTTCTATCTTCATTGAATGTATCGTCATTGGGTAAAGAGCATCTTTAATCTGGGAGTCATGGAAAAAATGCATCCAGTGCAGTGGCGTAGCTAGCCTTCCGAGGGCCCTTGTGCAAACTGAACTTTGTATATTTTGCTTTGCGTAATTGAGCAACCGACCCTTGGGGCCCAGGCGGCCCCTAGCCTCGTGGGCCCTTGTACTTTGCACAACCTCCACAATCTATTGCTACGCCCCTGATCCAGTGGGAGGCAATTGGGAGGGAAGACCTATGGGCATGAACGAAATTTATGGAGAAATAATATATCTTCAGTGGGAGATGTCTAAAGTAGCGGATCGGGAGTTACACGCTTCGCTCGTCACAAATAGCACCCTGCCTGTAGCTGCCTCTCGTGGTTGGCTGAAGAGACTGGCTTCGGGACTTGGGTCATAGTTGCGTGTAGAGATGCGTATGATAGAGTTCAGAGTTAACCGGAATTGACAAGGACGGAGGAGTCTGGCCCGACAGCGGCGCCCCGGCGGACTTTGCACGAAAGCCGCGTTCGGCCGTCGCTTGCGACATCTCGAGGGCGATGTCGGACAGCTCAGCGCGCAGGCTGCGAACGATGTCTCTCCTGAGTTGGCTGAGGTCGTCCGGCAGGAGGTGGGTCCCCGACGACGACCGATAGCTGCCCATGTCGTCGATCTTGTCATCGACGGACGAGTCCCTGGAGAGCGTCAGGTGGTGGCCCGGTGCGGCCCCGTCGCTGCCTGTTTGAGAAGTTCCGATAAAACGTAGGATATCGCGCTTGAGGTTTTCCATGTGAAGTGCAGACTGGAATTCGCCTCTCTTCCTGTCTTCGCGCAGTTCATACCTACGAAAGCAAATACTTGAGCTTTAAACAGACGGTCGTTTGTTTCCATTTACAATTAGTTGGAGGAAAATCGTATTTTAGCGCAATTTCTTCCCTGTAGAAACTAACTGAGCCTACTATAAGTACTAACATTTATTATTATAATTACGAATTTATTACTGGACTCTAAATAGGCCAAATAATAGACGCCTTATATGCGTACTGTATGTGCATGAACGGACTGTTTATGTGATGATGAATGTCGGCGCTGCTTAGCGTGTAATAATAATATCAAACAAGTTGTGCTTGTGAACGCTATCTGGAGAATAATATGAGCAAAAAGGTTGCTAGAAAAGGCTAACCAGGAATAGTTTGCAAAATTGCGACAGCTTTTGGCAGTTGCTTTAATGGCCCGCAGCTAACGGGAAGCAACAGAGAATTTTACCAGAATGGACATTTGCCGACCTACGAACTAGCGCTCAGATGCTATGTGCGAGAGGCTCGTTTTTATTTAATAAATTGACTGTAATTATGCCCATAATATCCACAGTAACTTTATGTATATATATATATATATATATATATATATATATATATATATATATATATATATATATATATATATATATATATATATATATATATATATATATATATATATATATATATATATATATATATATATATATATATATATTATAATAGAGACAGCACTAACGTTACTCACATATGAGCTGAACGCTCGAGCACAGCCCCATCTATGCGTTGCTGAAATAATACGATTATTAAAGTAATGCGATTATTAAGTGAATAGATCTAGAAAAAACGCTATATAAACTTTTATGCATTGTGTTGACGATAGGATCCGCATATATTTCTTGAAGTTCTCTTCAGAAATTAGATTCGAGTCGGGTAATCCTGTGGGGCACACAAAAGTTATTTGCCCGAAAACCATTTGTAGCGGCGTATAGACCTAGTTGGACATTTCGAGAACGATTTGTTGCATATCAGAGGGAATACAGCTCTCTCTGCCGACTACTGACCGCAGACTGGAGATGTCCTGTTTTATTTCCAGAAGGTCATCTTCGCTGACGCCATCTTGTCTCAGCTGCTTCTTCCACTGATGAATAAAACGACTGACCAATCGGCGCATCACATCCTACAGTTGGACACGACAAATTAAGGTGATGCTACATCCCAGCTCTTTATCACAAAAATGATGTAGCCCAGCCTAGAAGACTGTAGGCAGACGGACGGACGGACGGACAGTGAGAGTGACAGATAGCCATTGACGTACTTTAGAAAGCGATTCAGCCGACAAAGAATGTAGAGGACGGACTTCAGCCTGACTGACTGAATGAAGGGGCAAAACTGACAGACAGACGGACTTAATAAAGTTAGCCCAGCTTTTTAAATAATAATAATAATTTAAAATCCCAACCTCGTACTTTCGTCGTTCAACATTTTTCTGGGAACTGACTTCGGCATCTTTCCTGGGCTTCAGCTGTAAAACACCCAAGAGTAAAACACTAGAGCAATATTGTAATCGTAATTAGCAAATTCTATAGCGCCAATGTATAATGCACAAGCATCAACAGATGGCGCAACAAATCAAGCTGCAGTCAGGTCAATATCCAGAAAGTCAGTCCGACGAAACAGAGCAGCTTAGGGTGGATAAGCAAACCTAAAAAGACCAGTCTTAAGTGAGACCGAGATAAAGCGACCGAGCAGATCGAACACAATATTTCTTTATTATTTCTGCATTTATTAGGCGCCACCATCTAATGCCTTAACATCAATCGATGGCGCCGAGCAATAGTGAGTTAAGGACTTAAGCAAGTCTCTAAACAGTAACCGTCTCAGATGAGGCTCGAACCCGTACTCTCCGCGTTACAATGTCTGGAAGCAAACCACACGTGCCCTAAATTTTATTAACGATTGTTAACAAAAAATGTTACCAATTATACCAATTTCTTCAGAATAATGCTTGAAAAATGACGCATGCATACATTTTTTTCTAAACCTCTGGAGCGGGGACTGGACTGATTTTGAAAGCCATCGGATTGGTTGGGTCGGATGCAAGAAAGACGAACAGAGAGACGTCGCAAACAGAGACGAATGACTTCTGCTTAGGACGCATACACTCGGCTGCTCTGTGAGTCGGTATACGGTTCTCACAAAACAAACTCCGGAAGGAAGCTTAATCTTCGCTTCCTTCTAGACCGTCTCTTCTTCCGTTCTGTCATACCCCTTCTGTCCGTCCGTACGTCCGCCCGTCCATCCATCCCTTCAGCCTGTCCTTTCGACCGTCCATCTTTCTATCCATCCTTCTGTCCTTCTGCCCATCTTTCTGTCCATCCGTCTTCCTATCCATCCTACCGTCCATCCATCCTTGCGTCTTTCTCTCCGTCCTTCCGTCTGTCCCTCCGTACTTTGCAATACAACAGGCATTTCATTGCATTGCACGTCATGCAATGCATTTCATGTCATTACACAACATTGCACTATACTATGTCACATCGCATCGCATTGCATTACTATAATAAATTGCATCACACTACATAACAATATTTTTGCAATGCTCTACATTCAATTGCATTACATCCTAACTGGCTGCCATGATGTGGCCGTGTTTTCACACCCTGTCATTTCGTCTTATAGTTCTTATCTAATCTTGTCTAATGTCTTCCATAGCACCGTTTTATCATAATGCCCAAAGCATCAACAGATGGTCGCTTCAACTGAACTCGCAGTCAAAATCATAATCCGTTAGAGAAACCAGGTCGAAATCCAGTAAGTCAAAGAAACCAGAAGTCAAGCTACGGCGAGTAGGCAACCTGAAACGGACGAGTTTCAGCTTAGATCTGAACTACAGTGAATTCCAAGGCTTTGGATCAAATACCAAGAACTCCTGGGAGCCCAAGACTGTTCTGGCGTGTGGCACAGCAAGAGTCGAAGTATCCGTTGATGGATTCTTATATTTGCTGTTATGAGGAGTGAGCAAGAAGCTGAAATATATCGGCTGATTTAAATGTAATGCCTTGTCAACTACAAGACAGATTTTAAACTAAATTCTTTGCTCGATGGGCAACCAGTGTAATGAAAGCAATATTTGAGTAATATGCTCATATTTATGAGTTTTCGTTATGGCTCTGAACCATTTGTAGTTTGTGCAAATTTGTTTAGCAATACCAATGAAAAACGAGTTGCAGTAATCGAGTAACCGATATAGGATTTCGACTTATTCCTCTAACCGATTATGATTTCGACTGAGTTCACATGAAGCGACCATCGGTTGATGCCTTGATATCACCGCTATAGAAGTCATTAGATATGGTTAGATAATAACTTTGTGACGAAATTAGAGCGATGAAAACACGGACACATCATGGCGACCAGTTCGGATGTAATTTACTTGAAATAGTCGGCAAGAAACCAGAGGAGTTGCTAGCGAAATGAAGACAGTTTGAGTCATGTACTATCCGACATTTAACATAATTCCGGCTAAAGTACAGAGTGCCTCTGATTGGATTCTCTTGAATCGGCGCTACACAAATGTCAGTTAAGTCTACATTATTTTACATCATATTTCGTATTTCGTATAGGCCTATACACGTACCTTGGCCAGTCGTGCGCTGGCCTTTCTTTTGCGTTTCGAAGCCTTGCTCTTTCGCCGGACGATGCAGGTCTTGAGGAAGCGCTTCAGCCGACAGAGGATGTAGAAGACGGACTTCGGACTGACGATCAGGTTGAACGGCGGAGGAAGTGTCGAACCGTCGTCATAGTAACCCATCCACAGCTTCGACCGCGCGAATTTCCACTCACGGTCAGCGTGGTCCTAGGCAACGCAATGGCAACTATTGGTAAGGTTATGTTCATGGTAACGTATCTGGCTCAAAACAGTTTCATGTGATCGGTTTGAGCAAGTTTAACAGTGTGCGTTTGAGCGAACGAGCGAGCAAGCCAGCAGATGAGTGAGCGAGTGAGTGAGATAGCTAATTAATGAGCAAAGAAGTTACAAAATGAGCGAGTGAGCGAGTGAATGAATAAACGAGTATATCAGGAGATTGAGAAAGCCAGTGAATGAGTGAATTAATGAGAGCGAATGAATGAGCGAATGAGGGACAGTGAACAAGCAATCTACCGGGTGAGGCACTGAACGAACTGAGCGAGTGAAAGCTGAAGAATTAGTAAGTAAGTTCGCGATTCTACTGTTCGTGGAGTGAAAGACTTGCTGGAACAGGAGGAGAAAGAAGTGGAGGATATTACTAAAAGGAAGGATAGAAGAGGAGGAAGATGCGGAGGAATAAAAGTTGAAGAAGGCCAAAACGAGTATTAGATAGAGGACCAAACCAAAGTGAATGAAGGTAGAATGAGAAGAGGAAGAAGAAGAGGAGGACGACGAAGAGGAGAGGAAGGAATATCCAGTTAAATGGACGCGTCAAAGGTCCGTTATTCCTATTCCGCGTTCCAAGACAGTTGCCATGACAATGGTTCCGAATTCACGTCACTACAGTGACGTTACTTTTCAGCAACGGAAGTGAAATACACCGTGACTGTCTCTGCCTCTTCTGCTGCTGCTTCGCTTGTGTTTGCCAAAGCTGATCGACTTCAATGCACCGGGTCTAATTTTCAGGAGATCCGACTGAAGATTTGGAGTGGAGACAGTCACGTCGTCCTGTCACCAGGTGGAGCTATCGACCGGACAGTGAGATTATTCTCGAACAATGAAAGACGGATAGAGAACCGAATGAGAGATTTGGGCGCACCTCTGAACTTAGAAATTGGTCGAAACGTTGGTAAATACACCCCTAGCTATTCAGAACCTCTTCTTGCCTGTTCTATTCCTGCCCTGTCCTGTTCTCTCCTTGTACTAGCACGGTCCGTACATGGGGACCTTAGATTGTCTGGCACTCATTCAAACGGACAGTGGTGGAGAAGGATCTCACCCGATTAATTCAATGCAAAATGAGCTGGATCTAGGCCATACGGTCGCTATAGAAAAACGTGTACATTTACATTTACAATAATAAGCGTCTGACATAAGCACGGCAAATACACAGACATGAAGCATGCACTTCAAGCACAACGACCACTATACGATCCTCAAATATTATTTTATTAGTATTAAATAGTATTCACAGTGAGTAGTGCTCACTGCAAGTACGTGAATAGCAGTCAGTATATTAATATGAGCCGCAACACAGGACGCTTAAAAGGCTACAAAGACATGCTGAATAAAATATGCTTAACTGCAAAATAAAAATTATTCTAAAACTGCATAATCAAATCATTCTTTAAAAGCAGAATTAAAACATGCTTAAAATAAATAACGACGAACTAGGCTGCATCTGAATAATAACAACAAAAAGACAGACGCAAGATAGGCCTAAGAACAACAATATTTGGTAAATGGAAAATATGTCGATTCAATCAATGATCGCAGATATTCTAACTTTATCAAATCCGATCAAATCTGAACATAGATTTCTGATATGATCTAATATGATTTGATTGGATTGAATTCTGATCTGATACAATCTAATCAAAAAACGATCTGATCTAATTCTAATCTAATCACATCTGATTTGATTGGAACAATTTAAATGATAATTTGGTCAAATCGAATTTGATCGGAGACTGTTTTAATCTGATCAAATCGGTCGCTGTACAGGGATCTTGAGCAAGCACAGTACCTTAAAGTCATCGATTGATGACTGGTCATTAGATTCTGGCGTTACATAAATACACAAGCAAGCCCTTAGCGATCGATTAGAGCGGAGGGAAGGAGGGAAGCGAGGGGTGAGTAGGCAACAGTATTGAATATTCGGTCAGCTTACCACGGTCACATTGAAAGACTTGGACATCATTGCAATGAGCATATTGAGGAAAAGGATTCTGGCAGCCACGTTGTACAAGCCGAACAGAAGCTTTCCAAAACCTTCGATGTAGCGTAGCTTGACCTGGAGGACCGATAGGGCGATCAGGCCGAATAGCGTCCAGAAAAGGGTTATAAACGACGTGTCCAGCCTGCCCAACACAAATATGTTAAACGGACGAATGAGCGATTATTCGTCTGAAAAGAAACCGGGCCGCGTTTCCAGCCGCTTCTTATATTAAAGTAATATATAATGCATTTAGACATCTCTGTAAAATAGATCCGGTTTGCTGTAAGAATTAGATGAGCACATGAAGAACAAATTGGGTTTACAAGAAATAATTCGTGACCACAAGAGGTCGTTTCCATTCTCTGACACTTTTAAAATAATTTGTAATAAATTTACACGTCTGTTTAAAATAGATTAGGTCTACTCAGAGTTAAAAGAGTTAAATAGTTAATCAATTACAATTTTCATTGTTTTCGAACGAATGTTGGTCTTAGATTAGAACGAATGTGTGCTTAGAACAGACTATAGCGTGGCCTGGGCGAGAGGAGACGTGTAGGCCTATAAAGCCTCTATCATAAAACCACTGTCGTTTTACTCCGCCATTGCCTTTCGTCGAGTAGCGCCAGTCCTAGCTTGGTTAAAGGAGGGCGACGTTAACGGCACCCCTTCTTCCTCTTACCTCTGCTCTCCAACCCCAAACACCACCACCATCCCGTAGCTGCCACGCTGTCTATCCGTCTGACTTTTGGATGTTGACCTGGGACCGGACCCTTTTGCCTATCGATTTTATTTTGACTGAGAGCCTGTGAATAAGCTGGTCCCCGCGGCGCGGCTTTCGTTGGGCGCTGTAGAAATCTCGGCATTACGATTACGATTGATGCCATAAGATGTTGTTAAACATTGGACCTACTACTACTTGCCAGCAGGGAAGACAAGGTTGGTGTCAACGGCTCTGGCACCTACAAGACTTCGTTAGCAAATTAGCGAATTACCAAATTCTATAGCGCCAGTGTATAATGCACAAGCATCAACCGACGGCGCAACAAATCAAGCCGCAGTCAGGTCAGTATCTCCAGAAAGTCAGTCCGACGAAACAGAGAAGCAGCTTAGGGTGGATAAGCAGATCGAACAGACTATCTCTTCATTATTTCTGTATACTGTTAAAAAATTAACCATCTTCGTTGTAACACAGCGTCGTCAAACAGAAACTACACACACAATTGCTAATTTAGATGAGGAGTATAAATTACGTCAATGGTCCTAATAGCTTTAAGATGTTGATAAACTAGTATAAGATGGTGGTGATGATGATGATTTTGATGATGATAGTGATATAATAATATTATTATTAATATTATTAATATGAGTATTATTATTATTATTATTATTATTATTATTAATCTTAGAACTATATAATGCTGAAGACATCAGTCGATAGTCGCAACTATGCAAAATCAGTGTGCAAGCGCAATTCACTGGTGATTTTGATCGGAAGCCAAGAGGGACTATTAACAGTGTTAGGCTATTTAGACTCCCTTAAATCGCTTTTTACGGACTACCGGCCTAGGCCCACGCATTTTTTAGGTAGGCCCCTATTTGTTCATTAAATGACTTAGGTTTGTAGGTAGGATTAGGTCGACGATAACGGCTCTGACAGCCACAAGATGTCTTTAAACACTGGTAACAGCAGACGCTAGTGTGGATAGAATGATCGAACAGACACACATTGTCTGGTATCACGGAATAGCCGTCATTATGGCATACTATCAGAAGTCTTGCGAAATAACTATAAAACGTCACAGAATGCTATAAATGGCTACAATAGGCTATAAAAGGCCACAGTAGGCTAAAAAAATCCACAGTATTCTATAAAAAGCCACTGTATGCTATAAAATACCACAGTATGCTATACGGTAACATAATCGATGTTTCTGAGCTTTCTCAGTGCGATCGTGTCGCTCTTTCCAGTCCTTAGTTTCTTATTTTCCTTTTCACGCTTCGACCTTTTCTAGGCCGAGTCTTGTAGCAGAAAATCTGAATAGCGCCTTTTAGAATCTCTCGAAGTCTTCGTAATTTCATGCATTCGTTCATTCAGAGCAATTTAATTTATATAGCGTTCCTTCAAGATATCTGCAGGAAATCGAGATGTGTCCATTCGCACTTGGCTTAGAATGTTTTGTCTGGTGTGATCGCAATCGTGCATAAGCGTTTATATAGTGCCGTTTTAAGTATGAAAATTTCTCTAAACGCTGCGTTTGCGATCGAAGGCTTTGGAAACGGTATTTGAGTTCGGCCATGTTGTATTATACAGCATTTGTCAAATTGTAGAGCGCCTATCACAGAAAAATAAACTGTAATATAATGAATAGAAAATCAGATTTTTCAGCGCCACACAAAAACCCCATCAGAGAGACCAGCTTAAACACTGTCGCTATATCAGATCAACCCAGCAACAGCAACAGGTTGTTTGGTCAGTTCTGGTGCCAGATTAGGAGATCTGGGAGGAAGGTTAAACTGAGGAAGACTGGTACACTATACCTGAATGTGCTACGTGTATAAAGCTCTAGAGTACGTTTTCAATTCAGGCTTATTGTTGTTTAACAACTGTAATAAATTTTAAAAAATTGAGAATCAGTTACTAAGTTTAATAAGATAAAGAGAATAGGTCTATTCACAACGTGGCTGCCGAATTTGATTGGTTTAAGGTGTTAAAGTGAAAATCGTGGCTGATCCGCAATTTTCAATACTGTTGATTCTTTGGAAACGTATACCGTCTTTTGCGACAGGAAAATGTTGCAAAGAGAAATTTTTCAGGTCGAAGCACCGGTGGATTTGTATGTTAATGTAAATCTCCGAAATTTCTCAGCGCCAAAAAAAGCTGCGTCAGGGAGAGCAGCTTAATCACCGGCGCTTAGTCAAATCAAGTCTGCAAAATCCAAGCAGATGAGGTAATTTCTGTGCCAAGTCAGAATGCTTCATGAGGCCACGCTAGCCATGGCCACTCCCATCTGAGTTTAGGGATGAGGGCCAAGACACCATGGTCCCCTGGATTCACTCGTTGTAATCTACTACCAGACGATTTGAGCAACTGCTATAAAGGTTGCTATGTTGTCTGAGTATAAGCCACAATCACCGTGCTTCATAGCATACGACAAAACTGAAGTGACCGGTACATTTGCTTTCGGTAGTATACACTGGCTATGTTTAGATGGACGGAGGCACAGGCGGCGTGGTGGCTTCTTTCTAGATTCACCTTTGCTCAGAAATACAACATGCAACACATTAATAAGAACAACACATGGGGAACAACACATAAAAATATATAGGTACAGACAACACCACACAGGTACGGATAAAAACACACAGGTACGGATAACACCGTAGGGAACGGATAACACAACACAGGTGCGGATACCAGCCGCAAGTACGGATGTATCATCATGCCGGTACGAACCCCAACAGAGTCTCGATTTTAGCCCACTCTACTTGAATAGAAATAGACCCATAAAATTTTATTAGAGAATTATATTCGGTTTTTATAAAACGGACAGTTATCTACAACTGTTTCTGCTAAATGCAACCGATTTTTTCTGTGTAGATAATATCACTATAAGCGTACGTAAGCATGTATCAGGATACTTAATATAGCGCATTTGAGGTAAACGCTGTACACTGGACAGCTGATCTGAACAGACCAGTTTGCAACAGTTCGAAAAAGATTACTGAAAAGATTCAAATGCAACAGTACGTAAATGCAGTGGTAGGCTGTTTCACGAGGACATGGGCTCGAGATTAAGTGCGAAAGCGCGGCACCTGCATATCTCCACGGGCTGCACGGCGCAACGACTGGCGACTCACGTGATTCGATACTCAAAAAAACAGGGCTTCCTGGTATTTGCAGGGGTAGTACTAAAAAGTGAGGCAAGTACTACCAGGATGATCTTGAACAATATTTGCTCGGCTACAGGAAGCCAATGTAGCGTTTCTCCCACATATTCCGTTGTATGCATCCGGTCGTGGCTTTTCAGAGATTTGAATCCCGGGATAGCACGGTCCGTACAAGGGGACCTTAAATGGCGTGGCGCTCATTCAACGGGCAGCGGTGATGAAGGATCTCATCCGATAAATTCGTTGAAAAATGACCAGAGTCGAGGCCACTCGGTCGACTCGAGCGGTGTAGTTAAGGACCGGCTGGAGCGTAGTTTCAGTGTTCAGTAGGAACAAGCAAACTGCTGGTTCTCTGAGGCATTTCAGAATTTGAAAGAATTCTCAATACATTTAAAACTTAATCTACCAAATGATAGTCAAGCAGGCATTTTGGACAAACGATAAACGGACAATTAGATAAATACGCAAACAGGCATTCAGACGAACAGATAAGCATACATCCAGGCAAACATACAAGCAGCTTCCTTCGTACGATCACAGCATCTCAACAAAAGCCACGTGTGGGTATAAAGACGGGGTCCGGGAGGCCAGACCCCTCGAGCACGTTACCTCGATTTCCTGGAAGGAGTTGGACATCATAGCAATTAGCATGTTAATGAGAACGATGACGGCCATGGCATGGTAGACCATCAGCATGTATTCGCCAACCGTTTTCGTAAACGGTTGGGTCCGACCCTCGCGAACGGCGCTCAGTTGGGTCAGGCCGAACAACGACCAGAACAACGTCACGTAGCTCTTCAAAATCCTACGCAGAGACAGACAGGCAGGCAGATAGATGGGCAGACAGACTGACTGACAGACAGACAGACAGACACTTGCGAGTTCCTTAAAGGCGCTTTAGTAAACCGGTCAGCACCGGTTGAAATGCAAAACTGTCAGCAACGCCTAAAGCGGTCAGCAACGCCGAAAACCGGAAGTATCGCTAAATGTCAACATGTTTACGTGATGCTGACCGTTTAGCCGTTGGAAACGTGTTTCCCCGAGAAAAAGAGGTCACAGCTGCACATATACCTACCTGCCTTTAGGAGGTCACAGTAAGCACACATAAATTGTCTAACCACTTAAGTTTAGTCGCTGTATAAGTGACGTCCATTTGATGCAGACTTTGGACGTTACGACGAACAGTCCGTCGAAATTGCAGGATCGGCAAAACAACAACCAACATGGCCGCAGACCAGCGTAGAGGCCAGAATATGGCCTCAGAGGCGCCGGAGACTCGAGGGCCCATGGGCTCTGGCTTCCTAGACCCTGGGCCCGGTGGGCGCAGATCACTGAGCTTTTATTTGTGGGGTCGTTAAGCTTATCCGTAGTCCCCTATAGAACGGCTCCTAAGGTCCATGGCTTGCGCGTGGTCGGTTTCTGCAGCGAGTATTTACTGCTATGAGTTGACCGACAACTACCAAAAGCAGCAGTCGTTCAATAAATGCTGCGCCATTATCTTCTTCTATATACACTGACAACAATATATATATACACTACATACACAATTATATCAATATATATGCGCTATACTATATACACATATGCACATATATACATATGAATTTACATACTATGTATGTAGAGGCCTCTATGCGTAACAGAAGGCCTACTATTTTGTATATGCATACATTACTGTTTTATACGCATAGCATATAGTAGTGTCTAATGGCACAATACACGATATGCATAGCGTTATAATCTATACAGATACGTAGTCTATGTATAATGCTATCACTGCACATATTTGTTCAATGATAGCGATCTATTTAAACGCATGATACGATGATGGTTCTCCATAGGTCTGTATTATCCCATGGAGAGTGTCATTCGTCCATTTGTATATGGAATGGCTGTTTACAGACGATTTGTCATCGCAGAGGCGACATCTAGACCTACTTTTCCAATATTAAGGGCACTGCACAGGATCTCCAGAGTGACACACTCGCGTTCAATCGTAATCGTAAGTGCACATTTATATAGCGCCTCTACAAGAAAACTCATCAGAGGTGCTCCCCACCTCACACAGCACAAGACCACGCTCGAACAGAATTTGTAGGCCTAGTCTGTCGTTTGAAGTGTAGTTTACAGCACGCAATTAGTTGTTTCAAGTATAGTGTTCAGTGTAGGCCTACAGCGAGTAGCTGGAAGTAGTGTAGGCGTCTCTACAGCTCTTCCAGTTTTAGACCGATTCTCTGTTTTTAGAGAGTACTGTAACGAATGATTCATGATTTATGTAGCGCTTTTTCAACACATCTGCTCGCTGGCGCTCACAAACGCAGCCTCGGGATTCGAATGTCGGACACAAAAGCGAAAGGCCGACACGTTTTATCGCCGCCTTTAATTGGAATATATGCTTAGTGTCGCCGTCGTCTGCTGCGCTTTTCTACGAAATTTCCTACGTCATTATCTACGCCATACATGTGAATATATAACGAACACCACACGGGAATCATAAGAATTTATTGGGTTACACGCACGTAATGCGATATTCTTAACAAAAGTAGCAGCAGCAGCAGCAGCAGCAGTAGTAGTAGTAGTGTGGTAGTAGTAGTAGCAGTAGATACAATAGCAGCAGCAGCAGCAGGAGGAGTAGTAATAGTAATGGTAGTAGTAGTAGTCGTAGTATTTCTATAGCGCCGTAAAACACCCGTTGTACACGAATTAAGAAGACATCTGCAAAACTCACGGATCGAAGGCATTTTCAAAGTCGTTGTCCTGAGGTTGTTCCTGTTGCTGTTGCGCCGTTGTCTGTTGCTTCTGTAGCTGACCGGTTGTAGTAGCGTTTCCGTTGCCTACAGGCGCCCTGTTGCTCGTGACGTCATGGGGTGCCAAGTTCGTCGTGGTCGCCATTAGGGCACCACTAGCGGAGTAGAAGTAGTAGAGCTGGTTGAGTCCGCAAGCGAAGGATGTAATCACGAGGAAGAAGATGAAGAAAAACTTCCCGATATCGATCAGCATACAGCCGAGGGAGATCTGGAGGGGACCCAGTTGCGGGTTCGCCTGCAAGTACAAAATAACCCCCATCCCCTGAAACAAGGCGACTGGTAGTGTTCGGTTGAAACTAATGCGACACGTCGGTGGGTGTGACAGAGCGACACAGAGAGAGTGACATAACTGACAGACAGACAGACAGACAGACAGATGCACACACACACAAACTACAGATTCCAAACTACAGGTGACAAATGAAACCATGTTCATATATATATATATATATATATATATATATATATATATATATATATATATATATATATATATATATTGATTCATATGGTTGATTGATTTATTGACAGCCAGGTCGATACACAGACAAAAAGACGGAGAGATAGACAGACAGAAAAACAGATTCACAGATTCACAGGGAGATGCTTAGATAGACACAGAAGATAAATAACTGTCTTAAATATCTGCTCGAGGCATCTTATCTTAGATCTCTTTTTCCTTTTCTGTCTATCTATCTACCCATATATCTATCAATCCATTCATCTGTCTGTCTGACCGCCTATATCCATGTGCCTAGGGCGGAAAGACGCAGAGACTTGTCATAAGACTCCCCTGTCACCGGAACCAAGAGAACGAACGACTAGTATCTCAGATTACTGGCGGTAGTTCCAGGGTCACAGCGCGGTGGTGACCTGAAAGCCCGTATAAAAAAGAAGGCACGCAGAAAGGGAACGACTACTTCTGATAAAGGAACAAACCATGTTTTGAGCAAAGAGGTTTCCCATCCCGCGACCGCGGAAGAGGCAGAATCGGATCCGGAGACAGAGCCATACAGTGTTGACTCCCTTAAGAAAGCGGCCAATCCTGAACCTAGCTTAAAGAAAACGGACACTATGGGCAGAGATGATACCGAACGGCCATTTTACGTCTAGAGTAGAGCTGAGTCACCACCGCCCGGGGAAGTTATGTTCGGAGCTCGACTGCCACATATATCTATGCTTATACTGATCAATGCCTTTCTGTCCATGTCGGAACATGGAACAACTCTAAGTATGTCTTCTACAATTATCAACATGTTGTAATCAACTATTAGCGAAACGGAAACTAGGCCGAAACTACTACTTCGGCCAGCTTCGGCGCCGAAACCGAAACAGTAATTCGGTCTACCTGGAAAAGGTAGATGATCCTGGCGAAGCTGAAGACGTTGGCGATGGCGAAGACTCCTTCGGAGACGAGGGTCGGGTCGGCCTCGGGCCACTGCGTCCGCGGAAGGATCTTGGGGCCGTACTTGGAGGGGTAGTGCGAGTGGACGTAGGCGACCAGGCGAAGGGAGAATGTGCACAGGTAGAGGGAGAGCATGATGAAGTCGAGCCAGTTCCACCACTGGCGAACGTAGGCCTTAAGGCCTTCCTCCCACAACTGCTTGCATTCGGCCCAGACGAACCCTATGCAAGGAAACGGGAGACGTCAGGCCACTTGCTTATGCATGCAAGGTCAGTAAATCTTAACCTGATTTAGGCCTCCGTCTAAGGTCAAGAAGTAAGAGTCTAACTCCTAACTCAACAGCAACTTTATCACAACACAATCCTCCTTCTCTTCGGCATCGTCGTAATAGTATAAATGATGATACGATGACAGTAGTATCAGTAATAATAGTATTACTAGTAGCAGTAGTAGCAGCAGTAGCAGCAGCAGTAGTAGTAGTCGAATAAAAAAGGAGAAATCACTTTCCTTCTCATCATTATTATAATCATCAGGGCGATGATTATAGTGATGATGAAGAGAATGATTTCTTCTTCTTTTCATCATCCTCCTTGCCGTCATCAACGCCATCTTCTTTTCCTTCGTCCTACCATCATTGCGCCATTATCATCATCATCATCATCATCATCGTAACATTTTATCATCATCATCATCATCATCATTATCATCATCATCATCATCATCATCATCATCATTGCCTGTCATCACCACCATAATCCTCATCTGGTCATGATCGTCATGATATTGGCATACAGCCATCATCACATCAGCCCTCGCGATAATCGCTACCATGTTGATGTCGCCGAGCGGCAGTAGGTCCGCCACTGAAAACCCGATTGAACAAACGCCGTTCGAAGGCACCATCCTGGCGCAGATCTCGTCTGATTTCTCGCGGGAATTCGACGACAACAGATGTCGTCTTGTACAGAATTAAGAAACCAATTCGGACAGTTTGCCTTCAACAACCAACCGAACATCGAGTTGCAATCGCAAACTCATCATTTCTTCTGCGCCAGAGCCACGAGTTGAAAGTTGCAAGGACACAGTGGAACCATTTTTCGATGTCGACCTGGTTGATCATGGTAGCATATGCGTTTCGTGTATTTACCACTAGTTCGTCGTGTGGTTGGGTAAAATCGAAAGGAATGTTGTAAATAGGGCCCTAATAGACCAACGAATATTCTAGATCAAAATTCGACTGCGTTGCGTTTGAGCCAATGCTTACAGAGCGACTATTTGGGGGCATTGGCTAGGGGGCTCGGTAACATATTGGATAGAGCGCTCGGAGAGTATACGGGTTCGAGCCTCCTCCGAGACGGCTACTGTGTAGGATCCCTGAGCAAGTCCTTCAGCCTTTCTTTTTCTTTGTCCTCCTCCTCCTCTGCTTCCTTCTCCTCCTCCTCCTCCTCGTCCTCCTCCTCCTCCTATTTTCCCCTGCTTGCTTCTATTTCTTCTTCGTACTTCCTCCGTCTATTTCTTCTTCTTCTTCTCCATCACTATCTTCCTCCTTCTCCTTCTTCTTCTTCTCCTCCTCCTCCTCCTAGTTTCTCTTGCTTCTAATTCGTCTTCTTCTTCGCCGTCGTCCTCCTCCTCATTATCCTCCATCTCGTTCCTCTCTTCAGGTGCCAGGCGCTGCTTACGGTTTCACAATAACGGCGGCCGTTTATTGAAAGCCCTCGAGAAGAGGATAGGCATTAGATGCAAGGCCAGCATCACCATCATCATCACCATCACAAAGCAGCAGCCGCAGTATCCATCTGATTGGCTTGTTAAGGCTTCAGCCGACCTGACATCAGTGTGGCCTGTCTTTTAGCTTTCAGCTGCACCGCGACTTCGTTTCCGACCCGACCCGATCCTCTCCGATTATGTCCGAATTTGTTCGACCAATCGCATTTCAGTCCAGCCATTTAGTACCCAGTAGTAAACATCGTCGTCGTTGTCGTCATCATCATCATCATCATCGCTGCCTGCTAAGAGGTTTGCTATCATCATCGTCATTATCATCATCGCGGTAAAACGATAGATTTAACGGATAAAAAACTGGATTATTATTAATATCATCTCATTATCATCATCGTTTCATAATAATAATAATAATCATCACCATCATCTTCTTGTTCTTGTTCTTCATTCACCATTTATAATAATAATAATAGTAGTAGTAGTAGTAACAACAACAATAACAAAATAATCATATTACCATTATCTGCAACACAGCATAATCATCACCACCATCAACAACAACAACCCTGTCGTCATCATCATTGTCATCAGCTACAACAACATAAACAAAAGCATCATCATCATCGTTGTCGTAGTCTTCCTCCTCAAGCCTCGTAACTTAAGGTTAAGTACTTAGCAGGGTGGTTGCCAATTAATGCCCGGATCGTCACGTGACCTACCGAGGACGTAAGCTCCAATGAGCCACTCGAGGGTCGAAGGCGGAGGCCCTCGTTGCTGCTGCCTGGCCTTGAGGTTGCCATCACCGGCACCGACATTCGTTGAGGCGAGGATGAGCAGGAAGAGAAAGACTCCGAACGATGCGCTGTGGTACATAAACTTCATGAATGGGGTGCGCACAAGGCACCCGATGCGGCTGCGGGGTAGCAACAGATAGATGACGGCCATGATGGGCAGCAAGCAGATGAGGCTGATGATGATGATGACCTTCGTTGGGAAGCTGCGTCGGCGCCAGCCTGGGATGCCCTCGTACCAGATGGACGCGAGCAGCTGCTGACAGTGTGGGTGCGCCACGAACTACAAACATAAATGCGCTATATAAATAGCAAGAAACACAAACAAACGCAACGACATAAATATCAAGTAAATAGATGCAGCGTCATGGAAAGTAATTAAATGTAATTTATCGTATACTTAATTTATTGTATATTTAATTTAATACAATTTAATTTAAATAAATGCAAAGGCAATGTAATGTCAGCAGAACTGATCAAGGCAAATGCACCGTGACAAATGCGATGAGGTGATACGTAACTGAATTTAATCTGACTTTAATGCAATTTAATTTAATGCAATTTAAAATAATACACTGTAACACAGTGTAATACAGCGTAATGTAACGCAATATAATGTAAATTAAATGTAATGTAATGTTGAACTGTAAGAGAAACTCACCAAGCACCCGAGTGCTTAATTCACTCTGGTACGACAACTAAAAATAGTTCCCAGTAACTGTTGTTGGCAAACTCTTTACCATCCATTCACCCCACTCTATCCGCTCGTCTTCTTACCTCACTCTTGCCCTTCCCTCTGTAACTACTCATCTGAAGTTCTCTAACCGATCTATACACTATACTGCACATCGACTCTGGAACAAGCTCCCTCCTGAATTTTGCAAATTTTCCGTTCCTCTGCCCCTTTTGTCGTTCACCCACCATCATTTGCCCTTCCATTTATTACTCCATAGGCATTCCATTCAAAACTTGTCTCACATTTTTCAAGGAATCTTACCCTGATCCATCCAATTCGCCGCCTTCCCATTTCTCTCAACCTAAGCACAACCCACACCTTCAGCTTCTCTGTCCCCCCTTCTCTTTGGTCTTCTGGCGACCGCACTTTGTTCTTCCCACGGCATCTTTGGACAACCCCTCTGACTTGAGGCCCCGCTCGTGAATAAGCTGCTGTTCTGCGCCTAGCTTTATAGTACTACTTTAGAAATTCTCGAGATTACGATTACGATTACCTGTTTCTGTTCGTACTTCAAGGCGAGTTTGAATCGGTCAAGCGTTAGCTTTTTCTGGTCCCGATCATCCGATTCCTCCTGCTCCTTCCTCCTCCTTCTCTCCTCCTCCTCGCTGTAGTCGTCCTCCTCCTCTTCGTCGCTTCCTGCTCCTTGTTCAGCGTCCTCCTCTAGGTACTCCTGGATCGTCCCGGGATCAGACGACTTATCGAGGACGGCGATCACTTCCTCGCTGCTGCGACACTGGTCGAGCAGGTTGCACGAGAACTTCTTGCACTGTTCGCTCAGCTCCGCGTAGAGATCCTTGAACTCATTCTCGCACATCGCCAGGCGCTCCAGCTCCCTAGAAAGCTTGAAGGCCGTCAGCACGGGGTCTGGACTGGTCAGCGAAATCCAGGCGGGACTCGACAGGGCGCGATAGGTGTGGATCCGAAGCAAGGAGTGCCGAAGACTGTCTTCCGAGGTCTCGCGCTTGCATCGCTGGCAGCAGCACGTCAGCGAGTGCGGTTTGACGATGCGAGCGCCGCGCGACAGGAGCAGCTGAAGGATCTCGAACTGGTTGCAGTAAGCGGCCAGGATGACCGGGGAAACGTCCGGCGAGTAGTCGGAGCTCTCCTCGGACTCTGCCCGCTTGTGCATCGCCCAGGCGGAGCCGAGCATCTCACGGCTGATGCTCGGGTGGTCGATTAGCATCTCGACGATTCGGTAGACGCCCTCGCGGATGGCGTAGAGAAGAGCATCGCCGATCTTGACGCCGTCCTGTCTCAGCAGCACCTCGACTATCTCAACGTTCTCGTTGTCCACAGCTATCTACAGTATATTTGCATACATCACACACGTATACACATAGCTGGATACACAAACAGATAGATGTATACACAGATGCATGGACTGACTTTCCATGACTGTCATAAAAGGTGCAGTTAAGAATTTGAATCCTGCGCATCAATCGTTCAGTTTTGTTGGAACCCCAGTTGACTCTCTCCAAAATTGAATTTGGCTATTTAGCTGAAGGCGAAACCTCCCACAAATACATTTATCATGCACGGCTATCTTTATAGAGGCAACGAGCCAGAGATATAAAGGAACGGAGAGAAGGAGAGAGGCAGGAAGAGAGAAGAAATGGATAGAGAGCTATAATTGCCTTACCACCACATAATGCATACAATATGTGAGGTAGGAATATACTGTATATACACAGAACGATCTATACGTGTGCAGATTCAATTCATGGAGTTACAGTATATATAAATTATAGGTTTCATAAAGTTACGGTATAGGCTATATATGTGTATATACAGTGCTGGCCAGAGCATTAGAAACACTTGTGAAAATCATGAAAAAACAATGAAATTAGCAATTAGCATGCCTTTCTTTAGCCAGAACACACTTGAAGAACAAATAAAAGTTGCTTATAAGATGAAACAGTGTTTTCTGTTATTAGTTAATGATTTATTATCAACAAATTTTTTTTTAGACATTACATATAGCTTCCAGCCGAAATACATGAAATGTGCATGTACGAAACTACGTATGTGTACGTCTACATGTAGTTCAAAGTGTGTCATTAATCATTATGCAGTGGGGTATGCACTACCAAATGCTAATGGACCCAGTTGTCAATGTCAATGTCAATACTTTGTGTAACCACCCTTGCTGCTAATGACTTGAGCAACACGCTTTGGCATCCCCTGTATCAGGCGTGGACACATGTCGCGGATGTCTTGATCATGATGCCAGATTTGCAGTATGCATTCGATCAAGGAACGCTTAGTGGTGGGTTTCATTGCATTAACCTTGCGTTTCAGGAGATGCCAAAAATTCTCTATCGGATTCATATCCGGTGAATTGCCGGGCCAGCTTAGCAAAGGGATGTTCTCCTGTCTGAGGAACTGAATGACCCGTTTCGCGGTATGGCAAGGAGCTCCGTCTTGCATGAAAATGCCATCGCCGTTAGGAAACCATGCGGCCATTTGGGGAAGCAGCCTAGCCCGCAACATTTCAATGTATTGGTCTTGGCGCATGATTCCGTTCACGATATACAGACGGCCTGGACCTTGAGCAAAGATAGCGCCCCAAACCATAACGGAAGTCGGATGCTTGACGGTTGGGGAAACACATTCTGGAAGAAGATCTTCCTTGCTTCGTCGTCTAACGAACAATGACGACTCCCGAAGGATATCAATTTTGCTCTCATCACTGAAGCACACCTTCATCCAGTCATTGGCAGTCCAATCTTTGTACTGTTTTGCCCATAACAACCTCTTCTTCATCATGGCCGGTGCGAATTTGGCTTTCTTTACAGGACGCCGAGCAGTTAATCCAGCATTACACAACTCACGTCTCACAGTTCTGGGTGAAACCTTTACGCCATACTCTGATACCTGACGAGAGAGCTCAAAACTTGTTGCTCTACGATTGGATTTACAGAGTTTGATCAGAATTCGTCTGGTCCGAGTAGAAAACCTTGATTTCATGCCGCTACGCTGCCTGTTCTTGGTTCTTTCTTCACAGAAATCTTGACCAAGATCTAATTCTCTTTCAACTCTGTTAACAGAAGCTGCAGAAATGTCACATTTTTAGCAATCTCCCTCTGACTGTAGCACTGCTCTTTAATCAAAGTTTTCACAGCAGAAACCTTCCGCGGTGTTAAATCTTTAATTTTACCCATTTTCGATAATAAAAAAATAAAACTTTCCTGGAAAAACAATTACTTCAATGACAAATGACCTTCACCTACATAACCAAAGAACATAATCTACTCAAAAAACATAGATATCACTAGCGCAGAGCATTGATAATATAATTTCATGAACGTTTTACAGTTTCATTCGTGTGTTTCTAATGTTCTGACCTTTTACCCATTTTAGACAAAAGAAGAAAAATTTCCATGAAAAAAATTCTTTTCCAATGAAAACTAACCTTCACCTATAACCAAAGAATATAATAAATTCAAAAAACCAAGATATTACTAGTGCAGAGCATTGAAAGCATAATTTTATACACTTTTCAGTGTTTTTTTCATGCGTTTCTAATGCTCTGGCCAGCACTGTATATATATATCAACCATGTAACACTTTAATATGGAGGTCTATCATGTGTGTGAGCACTTTTATTTCAGAGAGTCACGATATATAATACATCTCCCTGCAAAATATACAGCATATATATACGATATATATGTATGTAGGCCTATATATAAATATAGATGGATCTATGTGTATATAGATTAGAGAGAGAGAGAGAGAGAGAGAGAGAGAGAGAGAGAGAGAGAGAAAGAGAGAGAGAGAGAGAGAGAGAGAGAGAGAGAATCATCTTTCCAGTCTAGGATTTTCATGAATCAAATCCTATTAGATGATTCTGTAACTCATCTGAAGACGCATCAAGTTTATGTAAACGAAATTCGCCTAATTTCTCGGGTTTTGCGCCTCATAGCACTCTATCGACGGAGAATCTTATCAAGAAAATAAAATCTAGACAGCAGAGGGAATTTCGCTCCCTTTTCCCACACAAATGCAGACAGAAAATTCTTCCTTTTCCAATAGTCTTGATATCTATGGGCAGAAGAAAGCTGAGTCGCAGGTGGTTTTGGCGGCGTGACCCAAATAAAAGATAAGCGAGAAGACTGTATTAAGTGACATCCGAGAATGACGGATGATTGGCAGCTGTCTGGTGGGAAATCATACGTTGTCAATTCATTATAGAAGGGCATGTTCTGCTCTGAAGAAGGAGGAGGAGGGGAAGAGAAGAGAAGGAGGAGGAGGAGGAGCAGCAGCAGCACCAGCAGCAGAAGAAGAAGAAACAGAAGCAGCAGCAGCAGTCCCTTTAGGTTAGACTGAAGCAGCCATGAAATGGTATGCGTGTATGTATGTTTATATGAAAAACGGTTCAAAGAGAACCAAAAAGGGCAAAACGGCTCGGAAGAAATTAACAAGTCATCGACGTAAGAAGACTTAAACACTTAAACACGACTAACCGAAAAAGACTCCAAAGAAGAAAAAACATGCAAGACCAAAACCAAAATCCAGTCTGAGCCAAACTTATACACAACGCCTTTTATAAGGTCGGCTTTCCCGACAAAATGTACAGAAGGAGTACAACGTACAACTACTCAACCTTCTCGGTCCTATCCTATACGCCGTATATAACAAAATGTACGTATGTATGATACTTATGCATGTATGACATGTACGTATGCATGTATGGTACGTGTGGATATATGTATGTATGTGAACATTTAATATAGCGCCTTTTAGGCGCCTCACAAATGCGCTGCGTAAATACGTCTGTCTGTCTGTTTGTCTGTCTGTCTGCGTTTCTTGGGGAGTGGAGTGATGCTTAATAAGGCTTGGGGAGTGGAGTGATGCTTAATAAGGATCTTTGTCTAACGTCTGCTTCCGGGTCAATACGCGAAACACGACGATGCTAGTGCTGCAGCAGCTGAACTCCAGTCGTCAGTCCATCCATCCGTCCGTCCGTCCATTCATCCAGCCATCCATCCATCCCCAGTCGTCAGTCCATCAATCCATCCAACCATCCGTCTGTCCGTCCACCTATCCACCCTCCATCCATCCACCCATCAATCCATCCATCCATACATCCACCCACCCACCCATCCATACATCCACCCACCCACCCACCCATCCATACATCCACCCACCCACCCATCCATCCATCCATCCATATCGAGTACTGAATAAAGGCATTGCTGGAGGGCAGTGCAGAACAAAGAGAAAGGGAAGATGCAACCGATCTCATCGTAACAGATAAGAATATCGAACAACACAGCGCTAAGCTTCCCGAGTAGATGCAGCTCTCGGCTCCTGGTTCGTTATTCCCTGCATGCGTCTTAGCGCAGAGTGCATTGTTATCATCAGGCGTAGAAGCAGCAATTCTTAGAAACCCATAACATATTCGACGATGAAGATATCTCGCTATTTTTCATGGACGCTGTTCGTCGAAGCTGGCTTTCTGCCTTGAGGTTCTGAAGCATCGCAGAAGAAAGCCAAATTAGAGGAAATTTATAGAAATTTCCTAGAAGCGGGAATGAGTGTGGTCGATTAGATGGGTTTGACACGTGAAGAGAATGAACGCTGATGGACTGGACTGTGCATGTAGATGGATATGGTCAAGTCAGACTTGGAATCGTGAAAATGTACAGCGGGTCCAAGCTGCAACAAGGGTTAAAAACCGATTCCAATCCCAATTCTGTATGGCTAATCCCTGTTTTGTATGGCTAACCCTGATTCTAGACGACTACTCCCGATTCTACTGTTGCTGATTGCTTTTTACCTGTATGGCTAATACTAATTGTGTTTCTTACATGTATGGCGAATGTTGATTGTGTTTCTTACCTGTAGGGCTAATACTAATTGTGTTTCTTACATGTATGGCAAATGCTGATTGTGTTTCTTACCTGTAGGGCTAATACTAATTGTGTTTCTTACATGTATGGCTAATGCTGATTGTGTTTCTTATGCTGACTATGCTGACTGTACTTCGTACACCTGTATGGCTAATTCTGTGTGGATAAAACTGTATTTTCATACCTGTATATGACTAATGCTGATTGTGTTTCTTACATGGATGGCTAATACTCATTGTGTTTCTTACCTGTATGACTATGCTGACTGTACTTGAATACCTGTATGGCTAATCCCGATTCTGTGTGGATAAAATTGTTTTTCATACCTGACTCTGGCTAATGCTGAATACGTTTCTTACCTGTTTGGCCCATTCAGACTGTTACCTGTATGGCTAATGCTTACCTGTATGGCTGATCGGCCCATTATATCGGTGCAGTTGATGTTGACCGGATTTGGATGCTGAAGGCATCGGATGATTGTGTGCTTGTCTCCCCTCTCGGCCGCCTCGAGAAACAGCCTCTCCTTGGAATCGATGCGGGGCCCTTCCTTGAGCGGTTCCAGCGAGATGGGTAACGTCCGGCCGCGGTTGCGGATGCTGTGTCTCATCTTCAGCTGAAATCCTCTAACTGGGGGGTCTGAGTTCGACTGAGGCATTACTTTCCTTCCTCCCCACTTCTCCCGAACAAATCAGCTCGCACTCACTGCGTTTCATCAAAAGAAAGATGAAGTCATCGTATGATATGCAGTAAATCAATACAGGCCAATATTAGCCTTTGGCATGGTCCTGCTGTATGTATGTATGCATGAATGTATGTGTGTGTATTTGATGTTTAACGTTGGCGCTATCTGGTGATGAGCAGAAAAAAGGTTCTTTAGAAAAGGAGCATGCTGGGGCCATGTTCTCAAAATCGGGAGAGTTGTTGGCAGTTGCTTTCAAGGCTTCGATCTAAAGAGGAGCTAAAGAGGAGCTACAGAGAATTTTCCCAGAAGGCACATTTTCCTGAGCAAGCGCAAAGACCAATGCATTCGCCAGAGATATCCTAGATGACATAGCGACGCCAGCCTACTGCCTTGTTCTGCATGTGTCACAAATGTAAACGTACATGATTTTCCTAAACTTTATGAGTAAAGTGTGTCCAAAAGACGCATAATTAATTTAGAAACTGAATTAAAGTATTTTACTGATACTCCTTCAGACAGAACAGATCTTAACCGGTAAGTCAGCATAGTCACAGTCATAAATAAGTATAGACCTAACAGTGGTCGACACTCACACCGCAGAGGTCGTAAATCGAAGGTTAAGTACTTTGAGAAAATCTAATCTAATCTGAAAACTTCCATAGCGCCCTATAAACAATAGACGCAACACTGTTTATTACAACATGACGAATAAACAAGCGTGAATCGAGAGGGCGGTTGAGCCCCTGTTTGTGGCATGACGGGTGTAAAATCGTTCATCAACCCTCTTTATTACTCGCCCGCTCGAACCCAAATGCCAATCCCCCACTTCCTCGAGTCCGTCTCCCTCGCACAGACATCCTAGCGGGTGCGTTACTTCTATAACGCTACTACGTCCCTCCCCATCTAGGTTATGAAGTTTTATTATTCATATATTTTTTGAAGTTCGAGGCCAATCCACTAAACGGTTCTCGTACGTGGGTGGACTACCACTCAGAGTGACAGTAGTCTGATTGGTATTATTATGCCCCGATGAAGTCCTTCGTCCACTGCGGAGTTCCTTTTTGCAGCTGGATCGTCTTCTTGGCTGCCGTCTTCATCGCCTGCTGGTGCTTCTTGGCCGGGCTCTTGGGCGCCGTCGACTGGGCTTCTTTGGCGGCCTGAGCGTCTGCGACCGGGGCTGCTGCTGTGTCTGACATGGTTGCTGAGCGACGACTGACTCCGTTCCGCAGGGCCATTTTCAGGTGCTGGTTGACGATGTGCTCGTCGTTGCCGACCTTGAAGTTCTTCAGGATGTACTTGAGGATGGCCTGTCGCGACGAGTCGCCTCGCTTCTTGAGCGCCGTCAGCGCCTGCCGGATCATCTCGCTGTATTTGGGATGATCGGCCGAGGTCTTCTTTGCTTTGAGCCGTTCTACTGACTATGTTTTTTCCCGCTTGTCATCGTGGAGACTTGAGTTTCAGCGATCCCGCAGCTCGAGCCATGTCGACTAGTTTGTCGAGAGTGAGAGTCGGGTCGGTTAACGCTTTCCGCTGAAGGAGATTCGATTGACAGCCCTGGATTAGCTGGCTTTTCAGTTCTCGATTCACGTCACTGAACTCGCAGGTTGTGGAAGTCCATCGAAAATATCGCTCACACGTTCACGGCATAGTGGAGGAGCAAAGCTTTTCGTGTTGTATCATCGATAACGTTGATCGCTACCATTAGATTTCGGAATCGTCCAATCCACTTCTTCCAACGAAAAGCAACATCTCCGGCCTCGGGTGACGACGGGTCGAAGGCTGGAAACTGAGGTAGACTGTCAGCCATCTTTGATTACTGTCTTTGTTCAAACACACGTAGGTCTACGCCGGCCCACACGAATTACAAATGACGAAGCGAGACGAAAGTCGCGTTTCTTGAATCTTCATGCGCTGGGTCTTTCGTCCTAAAACCGTATTCACTGTCGCATGTGCTACCTTCGTTAAGGTTAATCCGATCTGACCATTGACTTCCACAATGAGGTCATCCTGCGCCAAAAAAGTCTCGTAATACCTCAGTGTCTGCAGAACCTTTCAGTGCGTCTTGCTCATGAAGGACACCAAGGGATAACCAAAACGATAGCACTGGGCCGAGAAAATTTGGTTTCCGGGCACAGATCACATGATCGAAACCAAGTGAAGTCCAGTCTCCCATTTGGAGCTGTCACACCAATGGAAAATCGACAACCTCTGCAAATGTCTGAACTACCGGAAGGACCATAGACACGAGTTAGCACTGACTTTGCAACAGTCCATGACCATTATCTACCTACGAATATTCCAGTAGATACTGATGCTTCTAATAATATATGGTAAACCATAATATCATCCCATCCTCGTCGCCAAAGTAAAAACGTTCATCAACCCTCTTTAATACTCGCCCGCTGTAACCAAAATGCCAATCCCCCACTCCCTCGAGTCCATCTCCCTTGCACAGACATCCTAGCAGGTGCGTTACTTCCACAACGCTACAACAACGGGGGAAACACGACACCCTGCGGGGAAATGATACAAACAAACCCGATTAACAGTGTGTTCGAGAGTCAGGCACCAGAGGACGTCTCCTCGAGCAACGACAGCCTCTCTTAACCATCGTCCAAGAGAAATTCTGCTTCCATTAACGAACCTATATACACTGCTCGTTGTGATGGTGCAGCTGTCTGGAAATAGTAGATACTGATGCTTCTAATAATATATGGTAAACCTGAGTGCTAATAATAATAATGATGATGATAATAATAATAATAATAATAATAACAACAATAATAATAATGAAAATGAATGATAATAATAACAATAACAATAGGAATAATAATAATTGTACAATAATAGTAATAATAATAATAATCATCATCATCATCAGCAGCAGCAGCTTATTAATAATAATCATGATAATAAAAATGATAATGATACTACAAATAATTATTAACATTATTATTACTATTATTATTACTACTGTTGAAAAACGATGAGTAATTATTTAACTAGGGCAAGCAGTGATCGTGGCTTTTAAAACGCAAAGATATTGCAGGGCACATAACGACTCGTGTTTCCTTCCTCATCCCAATGTTCGGGTGGCACTTGGCCGCCATTCGCCACAGTTACCAACACATATAATAGATAAAGCGCCTACCGTCACGAACGTAACTCGCCGGAACGCATTCGTTGAAATTGATCGACGGCGGCGCAAATGAATCTGGTGACGCAGTCAGCTCGCACAGTCACGTGACGCGCTGGATGACATTCGGCCATCTTTGGTCAACATAATTAAGCGAGTACTTGTCGTTGTCGTTGTTGCCTGCGAAGCAGTCTTGCCTGCCAGACTGCTACTCACCCCGCATTTGTTTGCACTGCCGGCTGCGGAGTATAGTGATGCAATCGCTATGACAACGACTGTGCGCGCTAGCTGAGATTGCGGACTGATGGACGGGTGGGGAGAAGAATGGATGTCAGTTGAAAAGGCGAATAGATGGAAGGATGTATGGCCTTGTGCAGAAATATTTGGGCGGCAAAATCAGACTGATGGATGAAGTGGAATACTAAGTCTCTTACCATTATATAGCGCTATTATCTATGGGACTAACGCTGAAAGAGGCGTGTATCCCCTCCCTACCCTCCCCTTTCTCGCCTCCGCAGCCCTCCACTCCTCAGCCCTCCCCTCCCTTTCTTTGGCTCTTTCCTTCCAGGTTTGAAACCCATTCTTTCCGATCGGTGTTTTTTGTTGTCGTTTGTTTGTTAGTCGCAATCTTTGGATTTCTTTAGCGCCCAAAGATAACTAAGTCGTGAAAATTAGGTCATTTACAAGTGCCCAGTCAAAATCAAACTTGTTGAGTGAGGTTCTGTTCTAACTCTTGATCCAGAAGGTCAGGCAAGTAGATAGGCACAGCTGCGGTGGAACTGAGAGTCGATAAAGATGAGGAGAGGAGGAATCAAGACAGGATTTTTTAAAGTTACTGTTTCCGGATCAACTACCTCCTCCAAAGACTCTCGGTGGCTGCCCGGCGTGGGAACAACATCTGCGCAGAAACTGCAAAAGGGACAGAGCTTCCCTGATCTATGAGATTTCGACCGGGATTTCTCCCATGGACTGCAATTTTTGACAAGGCTTAAACTTGAAGCGATCATAGACTGATGTCTTGCGCTTTATGATAACAAATCTACAGAAGTCGCTAGATTAGATTAGATTAGAGTTTTCGTAGCTGTTAGCATGAGTGCGATTACGATTACAACAATTGAAGAGCTGGCTATCGAGTTTGCAACGATAACATCGTCACTCAAACGGGAAGATAGATGAAACGGATCGGTTGGTTCTTAAACCAACAAGGTCCCGTTTTGGTGACCTTCGACCTCGCTTGGACTGCCCTCTGGTGAGTGATGCGCGAGTCTCTCCTAATGGGCGGATGAAACGACGGAGAGAAGCGGTCCAACGCAAAGATGCTTCGGCTGCTGCTGCTGCTAACAAATGGGATGAACTGCTTAGGCAACGTCGAACGAGAGATTGCGACAAGAAGCAACAACAGGGATGCGGGCTGCGAATGAATTATGGATGGACGGAAGAGTGAAACGGACGACTTCTAAGAAGCATCGTTGGGTTGATGAATTCGAGGCGAGATGGATAACGTTTCAGCCGACAAAGTGTTGGGCGTCTAGTTTTTGGGCTTTTATACTTAGGCCTTTTTTAGACTTCAGATAGACGGTCGGAGAGACTGAAGCAGACAAGCAGACAGACAAAGACACACACAGGCTTTACCAGACATTAATACTATAATAATAATAATAATAATAATAATAATAATAATAATAATAATAATAATAATAATAATAATAATAATAATAATAATAATAATAATAATAATAACAACAACAACAATAACAAGAATAATAAGAAGCTGTATAATAATTATTATTTTAATTATAATACAGTCAGACTCTAGTAAGTTGTATTATGCCTAACAGTGAGAACTATTGCAACCAAATTTCCTACCGACGTCAACAGCCTTTGATGCCATAAGATGTCGTTAAGCTGTGGGAACCTTATGATACAGTGACTGATGTTACATTCCAATTTCTGTCACTATGAGCGCTTTAAAAATAAAAAACAAAAGCAAAGCAGCAGCAGCAGTAATACACTGCATAACATTACCTTCTGCTGCCATGCCTCTGAAAAGTTAAGCAACTGACTGCCATGGGTGGCTTTCTAACACTGACCTTAAATCATCGTCGCTTGACGATGACGATGAGCGCCGGTGACCTCTGAAGTTCCTTTTTCTGAGGTCAATTGTCCTCAGTCCTCGCTCGAGCACCAAACGGTTCGCATCAAAATACTCGAAGAGACTAATCGACGACCGGGTCTTCCGATTCAGTCAGCCGATATCTTACTTCCAGCTGTCGGTCTGGCAGACTACATACTGCAATCGGACCAGACAGCGACGTTGACGCTCTTCAGTTCGCCGAGTATCTGAGATGGACCGACGGTCAGCAATACTCGCCGCTGTTGACAGCTCTAGCGGTTGACAGTTCCATCGTAATTCGCCGCATCTGTCTCCCTGTCCGTCTGTCACTCCTTTCCTATCTCCTTCTGTCTTTCCTTCTCTCTCACTCTTTCTTTTTCTCCCTCTTTCTATCGGTCCTTCTCTCACTCCTTCTCTCACTCCTTCTCCCTCTCCCTCTCCCTCTCCCTCTCCCTCTTTCTCTTTCTCTCTGTCTTTCTCTCTCTCTCTCTCTCTCTCTCTCTCTCTCTCTCTCTCTCTCTCTCTATCTATCTATCTATCTCACACACTCTCTCACACACACTGTCTCCCTGTCTTCCTCTTTCTCTCGATCCTTCTCTCTGTATCTTTCTGTGTCTCTCTCCGTCGCTTCTTTTCTGCTGTGGTCTGTCTCTGCGTCCCTGTCTCTTTCAGTAGTTTTGCTTCTGTTTAGTCTCTTATTTCTCTCCATCAATCGCTATCTCCCTCGTTTTATCCGTCTCTGTGTCTGTCTGCCTATTTCCCTCTCTCTGTTACTTCTTGTCTCCCCTTTCTGTCTGTGTGCGTTTGCTTGTCTCAGCCACTCTTCTTCTATCTCTCCGTGTCAATTTTCATCCTCTTCTTCCATCTGCGTTCGACGCTGAGCCTCTTCCCTGCCCGTCGTCTACCGGTGGTCGTCTGTGGCTAAGTGCCTCGGAGGCGTCTGCTGGCTCGGCGCAGCCGACGACCGACCGACGGACCTAAGCCACCACGGGCGGTGACCCTCGCTTCCTGACAGGCGGCGCACGGCGGCCGAGAGCTGAACGGACGGACGAGCGCCACCGCCCAACAGACTACTGCGCCGAATGAATTCCACGAAATTACTGGCAGAGGCTAACAGGTGGCAGCACAGCAGGCGGAGCCTTATGTAGCTTGTGACGCATGGATGCATGGGTGAAAGAAGGAAAGAAGAAAGGATGGACGGATGGATGGGTGGTGGGATGGCTGCATGGAATGATAGATGGATAGACGGATGGATGGAGGGAGGGATGGAGGGAGGAATGGATGGTTGGATGGATGAATGGAAGGACGGATGGAGGAACAGAGGGATGGATTGGGGATTTATGGATGAGTGGGTGGAAGGATGGATGGATGGGCGGATGGATGGATGATGGGACGGATGAATGGAAGGATGGATGGAGGAACAGAGGAATGGATGCATGATTGGGCGAGAGGATTGGTGGATGGGCGAATGGATGGGTGGATGGATAGATGGATGGATGGGTGGGTGGATGGATGAATTTCACAGTATTTTATGGTAGGTCCTACTGCAATCCTCTTGCGCAATCTGTTTTAATATAGACCTGTGCATGGCATATGCTACTTCTCTGAAAAAATAGCCAGAGGTATTCAATGATGAAATATTATTCTAATGGCAATTACCAGTAATATTGTAATGGCAAATGCAGTACAAATATAACAAATAACAGAAACTATTGCAGTCGTGGTGTTGTAAAGGTCACTGGGGTCATAATAATAACGCAGACGAACCAACCACAGTCAGCGCATTTTATGGCTAGGTAATAAAATATTTATGCATTTTTGTTTGTATGTATGTATATATGTTTGTACGGACGTACGTATGTAGGGATGTATGCATGTATACGAGTATGTATATATGAATGTATGGATGCATGTATACAAGCGTGTATGTATACGAGGATGTATGCATGAATGTATGTATGTATGTATGCGTGTCGTGAAGGATTTCGGGTAGCAGTAGTGAAGGATCTCATCCGATCAACATCTATTCATTGAAAATGATCAGGGTTGAAGCTGCTATTGAAAACGTGTACGTTTACATTTACATTTCAAGGTTAACAGGCCTGTAACTTAAATTTTAAACTACCCAGCAACAACGTCATAAGTAGGACATACGAACCCATATGGCAATGTTCCCATACGGGCTTCATATGTCTTACCATATGGGAGGGTACCCAGAACAGAACCTCGAGGAACACCGCAGGTGAAAGTGTGAAGATTAGAGGAGTGTCCACCGCCATTAAGAGTGAAAGGACAAGAGGAAAGGTACGACTTGATCCAAGACAGGGTATTACCAGAGATTCCGATCACAAAGGAGAGGCGTTTGATAAGGAATTCGTGGTCTGTCGCATCGAAAGCAGCTGAGAAGCCTGAGACGCATAAATAGGTGGGGTCGGGGGCCCCAAAATGTATACCTTGCTTGGAGCGTCACTGAGGTCAAGGCTGGTCCTGTCCGCGATGCATAGTGTCATAGTGCCGACGCACGTTGTAGCCTACTGTTTGGGAACAGCAATCGTTTGCTGACAAATAAGGCACTGAATTTTATCTCATACCTCCGCAAAATATATAAAGTCTCCCATTTTTCGTAGAAAACTCCTTTTCTTCCGCAAGTTTTCTTTTCTTATACTCTGAAATCATATATGACGGGTTTTAAATTATTGTTGCTAACGTAAACGCTCAATAGTTCATTTCCATTTAATTTAAGATGGCGGCATCACCGGAAAGACCATCGAGCTGTATTATCAAAAAGACAAAAGTAAGTAAGTAATATTACAAAGACAAAAGTAAGTAAATAATAATTACAAAGACAAAAGTAAGTAAGTACAAATTTTCATTGACAAATAATCAATAAATTCTTAAGATTGTCGCGGGCTGCAAAAAATGCCTTCGCGGGCTGCATGCGGTCCGCGTGTTTGAGACCATGGCTTAGACACCTTAAACTCGGGTTTTTCCGGCAGCAAGCGTATATAATAATAATAATAATAATAATAATAATAATAATAATAATAATAATAATAATAATAATTAGCAGCTTCTAATACGCCAGTGTCTAATGCACAAGGCATCAACCGATGGCACACCAAAACCAAGCCACAATCAGGTCGATATCCAGAAGGTCAGTCCGCACGACTATATATTCCTCTACTACGTTTAATTGCGAGTTTAACTCCGCTACTGCCGCACTCGTAATCGTAAACTCGAGATTTCTACAGCGCCCAACGAAAGCTACGTCGCTGGACCAGCTTATTCACAGGCGTTCAGTCAAACAAAATCGATATACAGGAAGGGTTCAGATCCAAGAGTCAGGCAGGCAGACAATCAGATCGCTACGGTGGATAGTGTTTGGAATTGGAGCGGAAAGAGAGATAAGAGGAAGAAGAATTTGGATAAGATTTGTGAAAAAGGAGTGTTTTTCAGTTTTGAGTGAAAGACCTGCGCAGAGATTGCAAGGGTTAAGTGTTTGGTGGTGAGTTCGTATGATGGGTGAGATGTAATCAATGTAATCAAAAATTTATAAAGCGCCACTTCGAGGTAAACTCCTCAGAGGCGCTCAAAAAGATGAAAACTTCAGCCGGCACTCACACGCCGAAGCGCAAACATACCACAGAAGACAACTGTCGATAAGAAGATAATTGTTGTAATTCTGGCGGCAGTTTATTCCAGAGGGTTGGAGCAGCTATTGCTGTGAAGCGATTTCAAAATTTTAAGGATGAGAAGACGGGAGTGTTAGGGTGGTGCAAGTCCTAACACTGGATACAAAAAGAGGAGGACCCTAATCCTCTGCGTTATGACACAGCGTCTTTAAACATGGACTACAATCGCTAGTTATACATCCCCATCTCTCTCTTTCCTGTTCCTGACTGTATTTGTCTTCTTCTATTTCTCTCTCATTGTGTCTGTCTTCTGATCTCTGTTCTTCTGTGTGTCTCTCCCTTTCTGTGTCCCTTTGTCTGTCTATGTTTCTCCCACCGTGCCTCACTCTTTCAATTTTTGTCTCTGCAGCTCTGTCTCTCTCCCCCTCCGTCCCTCTGCCGCCTTTCTTCATTTAATTGCGTCTCTTTTATTGCGTCGGAGTTGTCTGGACGAATGGCGCCACCCAACGTCCTAAGTCACTGCATCACTCTTTCCACCGCATCTCTCGCACCTCCACTCCCTCCGCCGGCGAATGGCATCGCGCGACAACAGAGCATCAACAACAAGGTCTAAGGTAACGAGCAGATATTGTCACATCGCCCTTCTCTTCTCTTCAGCGAAACCGAGAGAAAGAGATGGCGAGGCAGAGACAGAAAGATAAAGAGTGAGATAGACAGAGAGAGAAAGAGAAAAAAGAGTGAGAGACAGGCATGCAGAGACACAGAGATAGGGACAGACAGACAGACTTCTGCCTCTATTCCTCTTCTTTCTATCTTTTCCTCTTATCCATCCCACACATAAATATGTACATGTATGTATACATATTATATATACATATAATATATAATTATGTATAAGATTTATGCACTTAAATTTCACAAACAGCTGTTTCAACATGATTTAACTTTTTTGAGAAAAAGAATTAAGCCTGCAAAAGTTCCACAATTCATTTTAATATGTTAAGGAAAATTGTAGTGAAAATCCTCTGGACCCATGAACAAACATCTGCCAACTCAACAAAGTTCATTCATATAGTGCCAATATTTAACTACGAAACATCAGCTGAGGGCACTTAACATTAAGGACTTGCTCAATGCTCCAACAAAAACGATCTGAATTGCAGGCAACAAGGGCAGGCAAACTTTCCTCCCACTTGATCAATCTCACACAGGGTTGCAATTCTCGCTTCCACAGATATCTTCCATAATTTTTACCGGGATGCGATCTGTGGGGGAAACGGAACTCCCTTTCATTAGATCATATTATCTCCCATGCATCTTACTCAGGAAACTCCCAACCTCTGCTGGTTCAGACTTTCTCCCATGAAAAACACACTTTCCCCACAAATTTCCATCCTGTCCGGACTCCACAGGTCTTTCCCCTCACATCTAACAACTTCAGATCACATTCTGCCATCCACAAATCACATTCTGTCAACCATAAATCACACTCTGCCAGCCACGGGGAATGCACCATTCCTACATTTCAGTAAAGGCTCGAACCTGCAAACCGTGTGTTACGCGCAAAGGTTAAGGCAATCAGCCAATGTGTCTCAAATATAACCAAATATTTCTGGTTCTGACAAGACTCAAATATGTCAAAAACTTATTCAAAAATACTATCATAGCAAAAAACTAAAAATGCACTTTACAAAAAAAGTAAAATCTAAATCAAACCACAATATTGGGCACCTTCCTCAGCAGAAAAAGATAATGCAATAAATTTACAAAGTGCAGAAAAAACAATTTAAAAAATCCTGCTCAGCCTCTTAACACAGTTGCACAGGAAGCACCTTTCTCACAAAATGCCACAACAGTCATTTAATTTAACATAGAACTTCTAATAAATATTGATAAAGCTCATGGTCACAAAAAACAAACACAACAAAACAGATTCTTGCATTGATGGAACTTTCTAAACTGCACAGATTTTTGCTAGAAATCACAAAGTAAATGAAACATTATTTCTGCATTTATTAAGCGCCACTATCTAACGGCTATCAATGGTACTGAGCAATTGTGCATGAAGGACCTGTTCAAGGTTCCTACAAAGTAACCATCTCAGAGGAGGCTCAAACCCATGCACTCCTCTTTACAATGCAAGCCCTCAAACCAACTGACTATGGTTTCACACAAAACTCTCTAAGCTGCACATTTTTTAAAGAATCACAAATTAAATGAAAAATCTAAATTAGCTGAAAGGCTAAATAATACTAAGTGTTCGTAATTAAAACTGGGACAACATAAACAATAAAATTATTCACACATAAATAGCCTGACTTAGGGAGCATAAGCAACGAAATTTAAAGTTCGAACGAAATGACATACTGTATGGAAAATTTACACGTTCATAAATATTGACCAACCCACATTACTTATCATAAATAGCTCATGTAATACTGAAATCAAACTGGGTTGACATTTACATATTTATAAGAAGAAACACGAAACTCGTTATCGTGCTAGCATTCATACGACCATCTGGACCATCAAAAGCATGTCATCATCTTTATGATCATAATCATGACCATAAGAATCATTGTGACTATCATAGTCATGAGAATCATGATCAGCATAGCAATTATGATAATCATAATCATGATCTAAATCATAATTGATTATAGGTTCAATGATTATGATTCTCCTCAGGACAGTCACAAGAATCATCATGACATCTACATATTCAAGGCAGTGACCACGTTCAAGACAATCACAATCTGTATAACAAAGATCAGCAGCCCCTCATGAAAGTGATCATAAAGACATCACTGTCATAATCACCACTAATAATCACTGATTCATGATTATCAATCAACAACAAATGAATGATAATCAAAAGTAATTCAAAATAACAAATGCGATCATGTTCATCATGATACGACTGGGACTGTACTGCTGCAGAAGTGCAGATTTACAAGTCAACGTAACAACAGCTAATTATTTCACAACTAATAAAATAACATTACTTGACAACAGTCATCAAAGCATAGAATAAGTTAGAAAAGCAACTCCAAATAAAATTAATTACAACTCCAAATAAAGCTAATCACATATTTGTAACAAGAATTATACAGTACAAGAAAGATGCATAAAACTAGTCATCAAGTGTTTCACTTTCTGCACAGCGAGCTTAGAGAGCAAAAAAGCCGAGCAATTCGAATTCTTAGAAAACTCTGAATACGCTAAAAGCAAAAAGGCATTGACCAGAACGAGTGCAATCGTTGACCTGAACGAGTGCAATCGTTGACCTGAACGAGTGCAATCGTTGACCTGAACGAGTGCAATCGTTGACCTGAACGAGTGCAATCGTTGACCTGAACGAGTGCAATCGTTGACCTGAACGAGTGCAATCGTTGACCTGAACGAGTGCAATCGTTGACCTGAACGAGTGCAATCGTTGACCTGAACGAGTGCAATCGTTGACCTGAACGAGTGCAATCGTTGACCTGAACGAGTGCAATCGTTGACCTGAACGAGTGCAATCGTTGCGCTTTGGTCGCAGCACTGAACTGAAATCTTGGAAAACCGGAAGAAACAGCGATTCAGTAAAATGAAAAAACTCTTCACAGGACAAAATCGCTCGTGACATTGAAAGACATCACAAACACACATAAATACACACAATATGTACATCCATACAACACAAACATACATTTATATATATCTACTCACACTGATGCACATTTATACAATGTACACGCATATAATATATTGACACTCCTGCAGGGCTGCCCAACTCCTATAAACATACATATACATACATACATATATTAATGCAATGTAATTATTTGAACATTTATATAGCTCCATTAAATAACTCTTCAAAGGTGCTCCTAACTGGCCTACACGATTTTCATTAAGAATGACAAGTTCATACTGGTCTGTGTCACATTAAGAATGAGGAATGACAATGTACACAAACACATGCATTCAAGAATACATACAAGCATACATATGCAAATACATACACAAACATACATACAAGCATACATGCATAAATATATAAACATATATACATACATACATGCATACACATCAGTATGCAAACATACATACATATACACCTACTTTATCATAAATGGCAACCTGACTATCACAATTATTCAGTAAACTTGTATGAAATTTGTACTTTACAGAATTATGAATGCAAGAGCCCAGTTCTGCTGCCCTGAAGTTAACAGATTTTTACAAAACGATGCCATTCTGTTCCCCCACTGTCAGTCATTTTGCCCTGCTGCAGTTTTTATTCATCCTCACACCTTTTGAAGAGGCAAAAGGTTTCAGAAAGTGGTTAGCAGTAGGTATTACCTTTGTGTGTCGTAGGTTAACAAAAGAGTCCTGTCAATGGTTTGTTGTGATCATGTTTGAGCCTTAGCCTAAAGATCCATTGACTGCATGAAGATCACGCTTCTGAGGCATTCTACAGAGGCATGAACACAAGTGTATTCCTTTCACTTTTGCCTTTACCTTTATCTGCCCAACTCACAAAAGTGATGCACTTCATAATAGTGTTCACGGGGCCAATATTCCCAGGGTAAAATGGAAGCAAAAGTGAAGTGAAACAACTTTCAACACAGCTCTCCACAAAAACTCCGAAACTTACGTCAAGCACAAACATCATCAGTTTACCTACCATTATAATATGCAAATAACTATCTGACCTTAGATTATTGTAATAATAAAAATAAATCATTAAGTATCACTGTCATTAAAGAAACTCTTCAATTAACCCTAAACAATTCACAAATGAACTCAACTCCAACTCCATACACACATCAACATATTTTTTTATTCTCTTAAATTTAAAATTTCATGCAAGAAGGTAACCACAAAACTTTACCCACACGCCATCCAAAGCACAAAATTTCCAATATGAACAACTGAAGAAATTCATCAGTTGGCCAATCAGTAGTTTGCTCTGTAAGATGTGATATAAAAACTGACAACACAATTGAAACCAATACAAACTGAAAGTGGCCACCAACAACACATTAGAAACAGCCAAGAACAAAAATCCAAAGTGGTCATGAACAATAAAAATCCAAAGCGGTCATGAACAATAAAAATCCAAAGTGGTCATGAACAACAAAAATCCAAAGTGGTCATGAACAACAAAAATCCAAAGTGGTCATGAACAATAAAAATCCAAAGTGGTCATGAACAACAAAAATCCAAAGTGGTCATGAACAACAAAAATCCAAAGTGGTCATGAACAACAAAAATCCAAAAGTGGTCATGAAAAACAAAAATCCAAAGTGGTCATGAACAATAAAAATCCAAAGCGGTCATGAACAATAAAAATCCAAAGTGGTCATGAACAACAAAAATCCAAAGTGGTCATGAACAACAAAAATCCAAAGTGGTCATGAACAATAAAAATCCAAAGTGGTCATGAACAACAAAAATCCAAAAGTGGTCATGAACAACAAAAATCCAAAGTGGTCATGAACAACAAAAATCCAAAAGTGGTCATGAACAACAAAAATCCAAAGTGGTCATGAACAATAAAAATCCAAAGTGGTCATGAACAACAAAAATCCAAAAGTGGTCATGAACAACAAAAATCCAAAGTGGTCATGAACAACAAAAATCCAAAAGTGGTCATGAATAAAAATCCAAAGTGGTCATGAACAATAAAAATCCAAAGTGGTCATGAACAACAAAAATCCAAAAGTGGTCATGAACAACAAAAATCCAAAGTGGTCATGAATAATAAAAATCCATAGTGGTCATGAAAAACAAAGATCCAAACTGGTCATGAAAAACAAAGATCCAAACTGGTCATGAACAATACAATAAAAATCCAAAGTGGTCATGAACAACAAAAATCCAAAGTGGTCATGAATAAAAATCCAAAGTGGTCATGAACAATAAAAATCCAAAGTGGTCATGAACAACAAAAATCCAAAAGTGGTCATGAACAACAAAAATCCAAAGTGGTCATGAATAATAAAAATCCATAGTGGTCATGAAAAACAAAGATCCAAACTGGTCATGAAAAGCAAAGATCCAAATTGGTCATGAACAATACAACAAAAATCCAAAAGTGGTCATGAACAACAAAAATCCAAAGTGGTCATGAACAACAAAAATCCAAAAGTGGTCATGAATAAAAATCCAAAGTGGTCATGAACAATAAAAATCCAAAGTGGTCATGAACAACAAAAATCCAAAAGTGGTCATGAACAACAAAAATCCAAAGTGGACATGAATAATAAAAATCCATAGTGGTCATGAAAAACAAAGATCCAAAACTGGTCATGAACAATAAAAATCCAAAGTGGTCATGAACAACAAAAATCCAAAGTGGTCATGAACAATCAAAATCCAAAAGTGGTCATGCACAACAAAAATCCAAAGTGGTCATGAATAATAAAAATCCATATTGGTCATGAACAATAAAAATCCAAAGTGGTCATCAACGATTAAAACCAAAAATGGCTAAGAACAACAAAACATTCAAGAACAAAACACAGCCAAAAACAACACAAATCAAAAGTAACCAAGAACAATAAATATCCAAAATGATCAGGCACAACAAAAATTCAAAGTGGCCATGATAAATATAAATCCAAAGTGGCCACGAACAACAAAATGGCCACGAACAATACAAGTAAAAAGCGATGATGAACAACACAAATCCAAAGCGGTCATGATAAATACAAACCAAGAGGCCACAAACAATAAAAATCCAAAGTAGCCATTACTAATTCAAATACTCAGTAGTTTGATTTAACATCGACTCAATCGCTGGACTTTTCGCTGTTGTGCCTCTCACTTTCTAGATCCTTCTTCGTCTCAAGGAGTGCCTTTGTCTTGATCCAGTCAATCTCGTTGTAGTTGGTTTCTGAGGACGCTAGGTGATGCGCTGATCTGCTGACTGCCGGACTCCTCTCTCCTTTGCCCAACTCGTCTAGATTCAGGTCCAGATACTGGACGGCATCCTTACGTTGTAGAGGCTGGACTACAGCATCCAGCGATCTCTTCTTGGGTGGAAGCGGAACTGGTGGCAGCTCCTCCTGGAAACAAAGAACCATTGTAATGTAAATGTACATGTAAATCTCTGAAATTTCTCAGCAAGACAAAAAAGCTGCATCATTGAGACCAGCTTATTCACTGACACTTTTGCAGAGTAAAATAACATATAGTAACTTCTATGTAACCAATGATATGTGAAGTATGTTAACCAAAGATATAGTAACTTATGTGATGCTGGTATCTGTATCAAAGAACAGTCCTTAAAGTCAAACCTGAGAAGCAACCAAACGAAGTGTCAGCGACTTCATTTGCTTAGCCTCGGCACCAGAGGGCAGGTGGCTAGTCCTATGCCAATCCACTGAACCATTATAATCTACTTACACAGACAAAGCAGTCCTTTAACAGAAATCTTAAAATGTCTATCTCCCCTGCCTTTTTTCATTTCTTTTTCAAATTTCTTATCCACCATAGGCTGCCTCTCTGTCTTAATGGACTGACGTTCTGGATACTGACCTGGTTATGGCTTTGCTTTGATGTGACATCGGTTGATGCCTCGTGCATTAGACACCTGCATGATAGAGATTACTAATTACAATTACCTAATCTTCGTACAACGTACAGACAGGGCTCAGATTACCCAGCTACCAACTTATCTTCATAAAAAGAATCAGATCAACCACTACCATCTTATCTTCACTATCGTCATCAGATGCATCATCATCTGAACTGGAAGTGTCTTCGTTCTGGCTGCATTTCTTAATTGGCAACGGAACTTCTGCACTGGAGAAACAAAATTTAAATGCAAAATTCTGCACAAATTAAACACATCTGGTGATTTAAGAAGTTAAGGTAAGTAAGAGAAGGGAAGGTAAAGTGTAGTAGAAAAACGGTTACATCATACATAAAAAGCTATCACACCATATCTCATCCCAAACCGTATAAATAAGGAGCAATGAATGAGATCTGTCATCCAGGGCTCTCTGGGGAGCATAACCTCACTTAAATCATGCAACATCAAATGTATCTGTCTATCAACTAAATCTAAACAACTGTATGTAAATATGCAGGAGTAAAAATTTAATAAATCAAACAGTCTGGGGGGGGAATTTATGCATTTATCCGCAACTCCAATTTCAATAAAAAACCTACTGCACAATGGTTCGTTTAAAGCTCTGCGTTCGTCCACTCATAACAGGTGGTTCCATTTCAGTCACGTGCGTTGATGTAGGAGCACCTAAAAATTAACAACAGAACTTGCCAACATATGTACCAACCATTCATACAGCACCTCTTAGGAAACTCTTGCTCGCAATATACACTCGCTTCTGCGCATGTCTGTTGGTAGTTGTTTTGCCCGCCTTATCATTACGGCTCAGCATGTGTGTCGAAACCCATCATTGGTCACTTTTCCGGTTATCTGATCACTGTCTACTTACTGATGAACTTTGTTTCTTAATGAACTTTAAAACCATCGTTTTGTGAGGTACTAAACCACTATGTTAAATGTCTACATCACTGCAAACTAACTAACCTGCACCACTAGCAAGTTAAGGTAAGCTTACATGCACCTGTTTGTTTAGTTCCTAACTCTATCAATAATCGGGAATGTAGCTATGCGTTCACTGGAAAACTAACATGGGCCACAAATGCAGGGGAATGGGCCAAAATCTGCAAAGTAGTCACTCAGAGCCTGATAACGTACAATACGCATTCACTATAGGGTCATCGTCTCTGTTTGGAACTCCTTGTTGGGTATTGCCCCCTCTTACTTGAGGGACCTTTGCCTACCTGTCCGGTCCAATTTGGGACATGCTTCTCTTCGCTCCGCTGCTAGTTGTAATCTACTAGTACCTCGCACTCGCACCTCGACCATGCAGCGTCGTGCTTTCTCTGTTGCTGGCCCAACCCTCTGGAATGGACTTCCTGTTACTCTACGTCTTCTGCCCCGGGATTTTACTTCTATCTTCTATTCTTCTCTTAAGACTGTTCTCTTTCGCCGAGGTTGGTTTGGGAGCGCTTCTGAGTAGTTTTCTTGAAGGGGCGCTATATAAGTGTTCTGTATAAATAAATAAATAAATAAAAATATGACCTCACCGAGAAACCAAGCTGAAATGTGAAGCACTGTTATTTTAAAAGCTAGGGACAAACGAAGTCCAATCTTTTCACATGCATTGCATGCTCAGTACCTTTGAGAGGCTCCTAAACTGTCAGATGTAAATATCCAAATACTTCTGTGGATGGTATGACAAATCATCAGTTTCACTTGGTTCTATCCTGATTCTTCCTCTTCCTCTTATCTCACTTTCTGGTTCAATTCCAAACACCATCCATCATAGCCATCTTACTGTCTGCCTGCCAGACTCTTGAATCTTGATCTGGAATTGAACCCTTCCTGCCTAACGAATTTGTTTCAGCCGAGTGCCTGTGAATAAGCTGGTTCCCGTGACTTAGATTTTACTGGGCACTGTAGGTAGAAATCTTGAGCTTACATTTACAATTTGTGGAACAGGCTTTGAATGCAAGACACAAAAGAAAAAGTAATACTGAAAAAAGAACAGAATAACCAATCAGCCAAGCTGTTGTACTGAGAACACAAAGTGTAAATTACCACTGTCAGTTCAAGGGAGAAAATACCCACAAAATGATGACATTCCTACACAATGGGTCATAGTAGTTTTACTTGCTTTTCTTTTAAATTACCATCAGTAGGAGCCAGATGAGCGGTGCCTCCCGCAACTCTTTCATCCCCTTTCTTCAAGGTAGGGCTGTTCAAAGCACTGTGAGCAAGCGCCAAATGCGAACCATTTGCAGACGCAACAATCTTCGGACTAGAGCACGGTGACTGGCTGCTTACTGGCATTGAAGCCGCATTCATGTATCGATGGATGGAGGCATCATGCGATGAAGATGAAGAAGAATTCATGCTGTTTAAGTTGATATACGATGGAAAGTCATAGTCCTTGTCAGACAATAAAATTGGGGACTGTGATGAAGAAACCAGTCGTACTGTTGCGTTTGACTGAACTTGTGCAGGCAAAGAAATTTTCGCACTGTTGATTTCCATCTTTTTGTCTGCTCCAATGCAGTGACTTTTGATGGATTGGAATGCCCGGTTCGTCGGTCCAGCAACTTGCGACTTCTGATTGCCACAGCGAACAACACCGGATGGAAAATCGTAGATTTTGCCCGAAGCCCCAGTGTTCGCTGTGTTCGGATGTGAAAACGCTCTCTGTCGTTTGCTTATATTGTTGTCATCGCCATCCACTGAAATATTGCAGTAATCAGTTCTCTTGTGGTCCATCCGCGAATTGTCTGCCTTTACTGGATTTTGGTTCATGTGAAGTGGCTGACTGGTGGAAATTTGAGGCAAAGATCCGTCCGCACCATGTAGATTTGGTCTTTGAGTATTGGATGATGTGGCGGATCCACTGTAACACTGATCCAGGAGGATGTAGGCTTCACCTTTGTCTTCTTCTGTCAGAGTCGACGATGCATCGAATTCGTCTGGCGTAAGGACTGGTGAGGTGGCGAATCCAGTGGTGGATGATGGTGGAACTGGTGGCGTGGCTGGCATCTGTGGAACTCGAACATATCGCTCATCCACCGTGGCTAATGATCCGCTATTTGCCACCGAAAGACTAGCATCACTGTTTGTCTCTGCTGAAAATGAAATACTGCACAGTATTTTACTCTGCAAAAGATCCTACTTAGTAATTTACTTTACAGACAGATGGTTACAAACTGTAAATGTTAAATGTAAATTTTGGAAATTTCTCAGCAACACACAAAAGCCACACTAGAGAGACAGCTTCTTCACAAGTGCTATATCAATCACGTCTGCAACAGCTACATATGTGACTTCAAATTTGAAAATGAAAAGTGCAGCAACATGCTCAAACAGAAACTGAATTGACAGTGCAAAATAACAGAAGATAATATCATAAGTAACAAATGTCAAGAGATTTTAAAATCATACACCGGGTACAGAATAAAATCAGGATCTCTGAGCACTTCTGAGAGGTCCCTTAAAGAGGCTAAACAAACGTTCAGGACATATACACACATACATACATATATACATGCATGCATACATACTCACATGCCTGCATACATAAATGCATACATACATGCATGCATACATAGATACATACATGCATACACATTCATGTACACATATATACATACATACAAACATACATACATGCATATATTCAAGTATACATATATACATACATGCTTACTTACATGCATACAAACAAACAACTAACTGACTGACTGACTAATAACAACCGTCATCAAGCTGTAGCACGGTGCAGAGGCACTGGATCCATCGGTTCATCTCATTCTCTGATTCGGCAGCAAGGAAATACGTGCGGTAGTGATCCTTGTGCTTCGTGCGTAACGAGAACACGTGTTCGTACTGGGGCGACGCGAGCTTTGTCAGGACTTCGTCACAGTTGTTGAGGTCGATTGAGCCCCGTTTGTGTGATTGTTTCTCGTTGTCGTAGTAGTCGAGACTTGCCGGACACTGGCCAGGGAGAGTCGTGGACGCCTGTGACACGCATAGGACAAAATAACGTCTTCGCCATTTCTACAGAACAAAACAGACGAGAAATGTCGCATATTAAGACTTCTTTAGCAGAAAACGTGAACTTAAAGTCAAAGCACATATAGTGAATGGCAAGACTTAAAATTTCAAGTCCAAGTCAGTGGGTACCAAGACCAAGACTGAGACCAAGACATGAGGTTCAAGACTGAGACCAAGACATGAGGTTCAAGACTGAGACCAAGACATGAGGTTCAAGACTGAGACCAAGACATGAGGTTCAAGACTGAGACCAAGACATGAGGTTCAAGACTGAGACCAAGACATGAGGTTCAAGACTGAGACCAAGACATGAGGTTCAAGACTGAGGCTTTTCAGAATGAAGCCCAAAGGCAAAAAAGAATAAAACATAAATAGATATTCACATATCAGTTTCTGCGCTTGATGTTTTTTTACACCATTACATTTGACGAATACAAGATTCTCAAGCAAATATTCACCTAAATGTGCACAATGAGGATGCCCAAGAACTCCTCTGTAGCTTAAAACTCTTGATATTTTGTATTTGTATTTATTATGCGTGCAAGGTCAGTAAATCTGAATCCAAGAGGCAAAGCAATTGCGAATGAAAGACTTGCTCGAGGTCCCTACATAGTAACTGCCTAATGGGAGGCTCGAACCCGTACTCTATCCAATTGGCTACAGTGTCCCCAATCAATCAGCTACCGTGCGCCCAAGGAAGCTGAAGGCATGCTAAATGTTTTTATACAATAAGGGGGAGCTAAGCATTCCCATCTGTATTAAAAAATCTGTCATAATTCGAACAACCAAGGATTCTCAGAGTCTTTGCAGGAGGACGTGAAGTCTGTTTCAGCTTCATATAGCTTTGGGTAGACCATAGCTTACCAGCTTCTTCTTTAAAATTGTCTAGTGAGTGCATTTCTCTTTTAAAGTTATTACAGCAAAGCTGATACCTATGCTGGCAACTGAGAATTATTTTGGATTTCAGTGCAGCAACAAATGAGTTAGAATCAGAGTAGAGCTGCAGGCATGGCAGGGTAGAGCTGCACCTGTGATGAAAAAGTGTTTTTCCAGAACTTTTAGGGTGCTGGCTTCATATCAGAGCAGGCCAATTTTATAGCGCAAAAAACCAAGACAGTTTGGGAGAGATTTACTGAAACCGCTTGTTCTTGACATAACAAGAATTTTGCTTCAAGACAGTTTTCAAAAAGCCAAGATATGATCTGAAGATCGACACTGAGAACAAGACAATAGGTCCTCAAGACACAGAACAAGTCCAAGACATTAAAAAAACTGTCACGTGACCTAGACTGAGTCTAGAGACCGAACAAACTTTGGCAAATGGTTTCCACTTGGAGTTTTTTCAAAACTGCGATCAGTATGCCATTTGCTTGGCAGAAATTCTGATAAGTGAAAACTGTGCTTTGTGAGAAGAAACTGTTTACAATTTAGCTATTGTAGCTAGTGTGCTTTGGTAATTTCAGAAACTGTAGTACGTGAAAAGTCTGTTTGGGAGAATTCTGAAACAGTGCATGTGTGCAGCTTGAGAAAATTAGAAAATTGTGGTAAGCTGGGCCTATATGCAATTTGTTTTGAGAACTCATGCTCTGTGCAGTGCTTGTTTGGTAGGAAGTTGGTACTATTTTTATGCACCAGGTGGCCAATCTTCTGCTAAGACAAACCTGAGAACTGCATTTTGCATTACCCGTCCGTGCTGCTTGTTGATGTGCAACACGTGAGAAGAACACCAACATCGACGTACAGTGCACAGCTTCACGTGAATTGAAAGTGGCATGTATAGCATACGGCCTTACGGAAACATCTGTTCTGCTGCTGGGCAAAACCAGACTAACCTGGCCATGTCTGGCGATGAACATAGCATAGCATTACACTAGTATGCATGTATGTATACAGCCTACGTATGTATATACTGTATGTATTTATGCAAGTATATATGAATTTATGTATGTATGCATGTAAGTATATATATATGTATGAATGTAATTATGTATGAAAGAATGTATAAATGTATGTATGTATGCATGTAAGTATGTATGAATGCATGTATGTTTGTATATGTGTATTCATGTATGTATGTATGTATTTATGTATACATGTGTTTATATATTTATGTATGTATACAGGCTATGTATGTCTATGCATGTATGCACACATGCACATCTATATGTACTTACGTTGTATGGAAGTTGGGCAACCCTGACAGAGCGCAGTTAGATGCTTAAGGCTTAACCTTGTTTGTGAAATATGCTGATCAATGATGTTACTCAACTCAGCTAAACATACATTTATGTAGCACCTTTTGAAAACCTCTCATAGCAGAACAAAACCTCATGGAAAACCATAATTTATCAAGCAGCAGTGTTGAAACCCTCAACATTGGGAAACCAGCCAGCTGCACCTGAGTCTTTAAATATTCAAACACAGATCAATCTAACTGATGATCTGGTTGGTCTGTTCGGCAGCGCCTCTGGTCCGGAATCCAATGATTGTGGGTTCGAGTCTGCTCAGCTGCATCCATTTAATGACTCATGAAACAACTGTTCGTGCATACTTGTCTCATTTACCAAGCAGTATAATTTGGTACCGGCATCAACTGAGAAGTAAACAGCGAGTCCTGCGATGCATCGGCCCCTGCCCAGGACCGGGTGATTCGACATCTGCCGGTTCAAGGGCCAAAGAGCATGAAACGAACTCCTCCTCTGTGTTCCACTGTGGGACAGAGGAGACTACAATTCATGGCCACATTATCTCAACGCCATATTTCAGCAAGCACAACATTTGGAAAGGTAATCACGGAACAATAGTCAAGTGGGTATGGAACATCAGCCATTCCTCTATTCCTCCCTCTGAGATCAGATATCCAGTGCAAAGAATAAACACAAGCAGGATTGTAATGTCTGTAATGCAAATCTCTAAAATTGCTCAGCACCACACAAAAACTGCGTCAGGGAGACCAAGATATACACTGGCGCTATATTAAATCAAGTCCACAAGAGCCAGGTTGTTTGGTCAGTTTCAGTGCCAGGTCAGAATTCGGGATCAAGTCGGGGTGGGGGGGGGGGGGAGAAAGGCCACAGCAGCAATGTTGCAATGGTAACCCAGAGGGGTCACTCCGGTCATGGCTCCCTTCTTCCTACACTCTGATGGTATGGCCAATGGCAGGCGTGGCCCCTCCCAGGCTCGCCTGAGGGAGGGTCTAATGTACTATCATCTAATAGCCTTCCAATAAAATGTTCCATCACTGTAACAGCTGCAGCAGACAAAGAATAACACAACTAGGGACGAAAATTGAGCTGGGGCCGACAATTATGATAATTACCCTAAGGACCGACGTAAGCAAAAAAACTATTTCTGCAGTACAGTGGATCTACTGTTACTGGCTATAGGGAGGGAAACTGCTAGAAGCCACCATTCAGACTTCAATTTACAAATGGGAATCTACGAAAAATACCCTTGGCACCACACAGTCCATGGCAAGTACAATAGTACCAACACAGATATATTCGTAAGCAATCCAACTGATTGAGGATGTAAACTTGCTAAATATGCAACATGTCCTGTATCGAATAACGCAATATGCAGAATGGAATTGACGTATATTTTGTGGAAAGAGGATTTCCAGACAAATGAACTGATGACAAGGACCCAACACATCAGAAGATATAACATAAAACAACTTACAGTTGTAACATATACTCGTTAAAAGTACTTAATGACTGTTACAATCAGAGATTAGTAATATGACGTGCAACTGAGGGAGGTGAAGGGGAACACTGAGCAGTGGGTTTGCCCACAAGTAAAGTACACCCACTTGCAAGACATCTGGTAAGGTAAGGGCAAGAATATATGCGACAGACACACAGACAGACAGGCAGGCAAACAGACAGAAAGACTAAAAGCTAGATAAGTAGATGCACATAGTGTCAAATATCATCTCTGTAAGGGCTCCACGGAACTAGAAAAGTTACCATTTCTACTTGCTAACTGATGAACTTTCTGTACTTAATTTTGTTTAACATTAATCAGTCTATCACAGCACAACTCATTAGTTTCTCTTTCTTTTCAATTACACTTCCCATAACTAGTGTGGATAGCACATACAATACTACTGTGGCTACAACACTTGCAGACATGAACCGTCTGGTCTCAAAAGACATCAGCTGTCGCCCGCCACAACACAGTTTTGTCTAATTCTTTCAAAATGTCGCAATAATGTCTAGTTATAGACCCAACTGAATGTTTTTTATTACTAGACAGCAATCTCTATAAGAGTCACGTCACATTAGTGTCTGCTGTTTCCAAAAATTAAGAAGTGTACAACAAAGGACGTTTTGGTTAAACCGAAAATACGACAGCAGCAAACTTTCACATGGACATGACTTTCCCTATTAGCTACATGGCTTCATATACAGGCAACATGGCTTCATCTATGGGTTACATTGCTCATCTATGGATTATATGGCTTCATCTATGGATTACATGGCTTCATCTATGGATTACATGGCCTCATCTATGGATTACATGGCTTCATCTATGGGTTACATGGCTTCATCTATGGACTACATGGCTTCATCTATGGATTACATGGCTTCATATATGGTTTATATGGCTTCATATGTGGGTTACATGGCTTCATCTAAGGGCAACATGCTTCACCTATGGGCTACATGGTTTCATCTATGGCTTACATGGCTTCATCTATGGGTTACCCTTTTTTTATCAATGGGTCAAAAGGCTTTACCTACAGTTTACGTGGCTTTTCCCATTCCAGGTAACCCAATAACTTCTACAGTGCCATTATCATAAAGCACAATTCAGGGTTGTTTCCAGTGAAACTGTAGTCAAAATAGTAATCTGCTGAAGAAGCTCAGTCAACAAACTGTCAATTTCACATGATATGCTTGGATTCCAATTATGAAATCAAAGGTAAATGACATTTCCAAAAGACTGCAAACAACAGGCCGTTTGAGTGTTTGAGCCATTCACCTGAAATGGACTTCACCTTGAGCTGTCTTCTGACGAGGGACATTCCATGCACCTTTTGTAAATGCTTAAAACTCTTTTGCTGAGGCTGAGCTGAAAGCCCTCCACAGTGGATATTTTGAAGTGGCACTACCCAAATTTACTGAATGAATTAGTGAGGCCAATTGTTAGAACTGTTGCTAATACATTAGTTTAAACAATCAATTTTACCACTTATATTAGCAAGGACCAACATTCACTCAAGCACAACAGAGCATGGGATTTAAGTGGTTCAGTGGACATTTTAATCTGTGTTAGAATCACTGCACAAGTACAACTGAAAAACTGACTCAACCAACTTCTTGTATCGATTACACTCAGTGAAGTATTCAGTCCAAGATGCCTTCAAAAGAGAGTCCTTTGGATGGATGCGTGGGCAGATGGAAGGAAGAAAGGATGGCTGGATGGTGGATAAATGTATGTTTGGATGGATAAATGACCGATGAACAGATTGATGGATGAAAGAATTGATAAAATGGATGAGTGGATGTATGCTCATGTGAATGGATAGGTGGGTGGAACAATGGATGGTTGGATGAATGAATGAATGGATGGATGATTGACACCTTCTGCGTTATGATAGTGGCGCTTTAGAAGTTTACCACTGCCTTCATTCAAGTAATGCTAAAGAAAAGACATCTCATACTACTGCTGCGAAAGACAAGCTCTGCGCTACAAAACCACTCGAAACCCCATTCTGACCTCAACCGCTCCGAAATTTATATACAGTCAGTCCTATCCTGATTCCTCTTCTTCTCTTACTTTTCCTGCAGATCCAATTCCAAACAGCACCTACCGTAGCCGTCTAACTGCCCTGGAACCGAACCCTTCTAGCCTTTCGAATTTGTTTTTGACTGAGCGTTTGTGAATAAGCTTAGCTTTTGTCGGGCGCTGTAGAAATCTCGAGTTTACGATTACGATTATACCCACCGGTTTCAGCAATTTCCACGGCCTTTCCCGAGGAGACTTAACCAGCCATCCCGTATGAATAGTTTCCATCACAAGCTATTCCACCACCTCCACCATGTCGTTATAAACACACCAGTTCATCGATCCAAACAAGTCTAGTACCCAAACTGATTCCGAGAAAAACAACTGCCCAATCAGACACGCACAATTCCTTACGCGTCGTTGGTCGCCATTTTAAAAGCGATTTGCGTCAGAAGTCAGTACGTTGCACGAATCTGACATTTTACAGGATTTAATGTGCCACGTATTCGAGAAAAAATCTTTGATCTGATTTTTCCGTTTGATCTACCTACTTCCACTGAACACAGCAGCAGTCGTTTGGAATCCACAGCAGAGCATCACAGACCAAAACAATTAAATCGCACCAGTTGTGGTAAGAAGCGATTTTATAAACTTGAACTACAACGGCATGAAACGATAAATCCCAACGCCCGACGTTAAGCCTATACACGGGACTCGAATAACGCCCGCCACGCAATTGGTCAATGCAAAGCACGTGATTTTGTGCACGTGAACGGGGCTAACGGGCGTGATTGAAGTTGTCGAGGATCCTCTCACGCCCGAATATAGTAAAGCGTAACACGTGTTGTAAGTTAGGAAAGGACAGTAGTAAAAATGACCTAATTTGGACCCCTTTCTGATAACATATCTGTATATTAATAACTGGATGTTGTTATGAGAACCTGCATAATTGCCTATCGCGCATTTGCAAACAAAAACAAGAAACGGGGATTTTCTTTAAAAAATTCAGTCCAACAAACCCACAGATACATTTCTTATTGGGAAATACAAGTTTATTGCCTCATAGCCCATTTTAATGCGTTTTTGTTGGCACAACGTGACCTTTGGTATTTGTAATTAAAATGCATGAAATAGCGATCAGAGTATCGAATTATGACATTATCTTTATAAGAGAAATTGATGGACAGCTAGCTAAACCCATGCAGGGCCGCCATTTCAAAATCTAGACCATCCGGAAGTGACCCAAATCACAACGGAAGTGCAAAATTCACGTGACATGCTTTAGCCAATAGCGTGACGGGTGTGAATCTAGTCTCTGAGTTTCCGCTAACGTCCCGGGCGTTAACGGATACACTACGTATAATATAATCCCAGCATTGACATTAACCACAGAACGTTTCATGCATTGTCTGTTTTAACCCTGGTCACACTAACACAAACACTTGTCATAAAACTAATCTAATACATACACTTCACCCCTTGCAATCTCTGCGCAGGTCTTTCACTCAAAATTGAAAACACTCCTTTTCCACAAATCCTATCCTGATTCTTCCGCTTCCTCTAATCTATCTTGCTGGTCCAATTCCAAACACCAATCTGACTGCATGCCTGCCTGACCCTGAATCTTGTCTTGGAACCGAATCTGATATTTCCTGCCTATCGGTTTTATTTCGACTTAGCACCTGTGAATAAACTGGTTCTCGCGACTATAACTTTGTTGGCGCTGTAGAAATCTTGATTTTACGATTACGATAAACTTTCTGATCTCTGTCATTTTGAACGAAGTGCGGTTTTCCACCGACTGCGAAAGTCCGATGCCAACAAAGACACTAAAAAAGAGGATGTGCCGCTTTCGGTATAGACCATTACATCAGCTTCGCCCTATCAGCTGACGATACACTGAAGTTCAGCCATAACTTTCCTCGTTCAGCCATGAATTTCTAGGTCTCACAGTTATGGTAAATTACGTCGACCACTGTGAATCTATTTGATGTCGTTAATCTTCAGCAACCAAGCAATAAGTCCAAGGTCAAGTTATTATTATCGGTGTCGCATTTGCGCATCAGTCAAAGATTTTACAATCTCGGACTATAGCCACTACCTTGGCCTACTCTGGTACTAAGTCTGTACTAAATAACGACTTTTTCGCACCTGAATTTAGGTCTTTTTAAAGTGTAATAGTCAGTGGTTAATGTTTTGGGCTCCCGTCCATTGTAATTGAAATGCATCATTGTTTCTTCATAATTGTATTCGCAAGCTCGATATTCTACAGCACCCAAAGAAAGCTAGTAGTAAATTATTCACTGGCGCTTAGTCAAAACATAGATAGGAAGGAAGGATCAGATTCGGTCCCAGGTCAAAATCCAAGGAACAGACCGCCTACGATTACTTGCTCAGTCGATGGACATAATATTATGGCGTGTTAACAAATTTATGCATTACTTACTTAAATGCAAAAAAAATGCATTAGACATTCAGATTCCTAAAGCGGATGGTGCTTAGAATTGGAGTGAAAAGGTATGCAGGGAAAAGAGAGAGAATCAGGATAGGATTTGTGGAAAAGGGGTGCTTTTAGTTTTGAGTGAAGGATGTTATGACGCAAAATAGACAGCTTGATGATGACGATTATTATTATTATCATAATCATTTTTACCTCGGTCAAAAAATAATAATAATAATTACCACAACTACAATAATAAATTATAATTTTAAAAATTATAATAATATTCAAAGCGTGGTCTTCCCTTTCCAATAGTCCCAAATCCATATTTACTCTACTGTAGCCATCTAGTGAACTTGATTAATGATTAAGTGGAAAAGACGACGGCAAGCCAACAACTTTCATGATCCGAAATATTAAACATAACATAACATAGCAAAGCATAGGGCCTACAGCATATAGCAAGGAATTGCGTAACACAATATAATAGATTTTTCATAGCTTTTAAACATAACATAAGAATATAGAGTAACGAGACATAAAATAACTTAGCATTGATAATTAATAGTTCACAAGACTTCGTCCGTATGAGAACCAATGCTTTGATTCTCTTCATCTCTAAAATATAATTCTTTTCGAGCAAACGTTTGAAAAGCATCATTCTCAGCGTTGATCTCCATAAATAGCAACTGGATAGCCAAGGGGCGAGGAAAGTTCGGATTATCGCTCGGTAAGGGCAATATTTCTACAATCAATTTAAACAGTGCTTTCTAGATTAAAGTATTTCAGTTATTAAAGTACTTTCGATAATTTCGCTACAGACTTTACGCTTTGAGATGGTTGCTTCGTGTTGTGCAGTGAACTGCCGTATTGCGGGGTGTTAGGTAGAGTCGTATACATAGGAATAGCGCCTAAACACCGCTCGCATTCAACACTAAATTCTCAGCAATAACCAGTGAATTATTTGAAACCCTGGTACGGATTGTGACTTAAGTGACATAGAACTCTATCGGCTTTATTACATTTTGTAGTTACGTAATGGATTTCTTGACAGAAATCTGTAAAGTTGACAAATTTACCACTAGTTTCGATGTAAACAAACTTTTTCAAACTCTTACCGGAAGTCTCGCCTGATTTGCCGTCGGCTATAGGCCAATAGCCGAAGCTCTATCAATCCAGTATTATTAATAGACATCAGTGATTCTCAGCTAAACTCTAGCAGTTTTCAAGGGTGAGGTACATCCAACATCAGTGGCTCTAGCAGCCACAAAATATCGTTAAAAACATACTCAGTGTATTTAAAAATGATTAGACTCTGGTTAGATACCCGTTAATTACATTTCTCGATATAAGGCTGAAATTTATTAGTTACTTGGTATGTGATAAATTTCTTCATCTTAGTTCTTCACCTTCTGTCTTGGGCTGTTTTCAGCCAAACGAAACTTTTGCTGATGTTTGAAAACTTATCTTTTCGTTGCCTAACAAAAGCTGTCTTCCTGACACCGTTTCTACGTCTCTTCTAAAAGAATGCTTTGATGTCCTTGGCCCAACGGTAAATTCTCATTGTATGAGAGATCCTTCCTGTTTGCTTTACTCATGCCATACTTCACCCTCTGCTAAAGAAACCTTCTGTCGACCCCGACGACCTGTCTATTTAGAGACCCATCTCAGTTTTCAATTTTGTGTCTAAAATTCTTGAAGCTGTAGTTAAGAATCACATGCACCGACTATGTACCATAAATGGTATTTGTAAGTCATCATTCCTGTATATTCGCGAAATACGCAGAAATGAGGCGTTATATCTCCGTATCTTCAAGGATATATCTGGCAAAAGGATTTGTTGGTGTTAAAGTCGCCTTGACCTCTAACTCGCTTCTTACTGGTCACGCACAGTCAGACATGGAGAAACTCTAAAGAGTTCAGGACTCTTTGGCCAGAGCTATAACTAATACATCAAAATATAAGCATATAACCCCTGCACTTAAATCCTTGCATTGGCTTCCTAAATTTCAGCAACGAATTTCTTTTAGATTGGGCCTTATAGTTTGTTAAACATTGAACTCTGGGCAACCACAATACTTAAAATCAGTCCTCATTCCCAGACTTATCGATATTCAACCAGGTCGTCTGATTGTCTTTCTCAGGTTATTCTTAAGACTTGAGCTGTTCTTGGCTTTTTGGTTGCTGGAATTCTCTACCTGTACCTGTTCGTTTTGCTCAGTCTCTTCTGTCATTTCGTTTTCATCTTAAAACTTACCTTTTTCAAATTGTTTACCCACCATAGGCTGCCTCTCTGTCTTAGTGGACTGTTCTTCTGGATATGACTTGATTGCGGCTTGGCTCTGGTTCGTCATTAGTTAATGGTTTTGTTTTTTTAGACACTGGCGCGACAGAAGTAATTAATTAACAATTAGACGCAGTATACACAGGCTATGTATTAATATAAGATAATATTACGGCTTAGCAGGGAATTATATACATATATAAATATATATATATATATAACTTAAAAAGACGACATTACTTATTTACAAATTATATATATATATATATATATATTATATACATATATATATATATATATATATTATATACATATAATGACATATATATTCACGTACAGGCCTATATGTAAATTTTATGGAGACTACAGCTAAAGTCAAGCGTGATTGGAATTTTATTCGCATATTATAATTTTTCTCTTCAATAACTGTGCGACTCAATTCAGGAAGTTCAGAAGTTGGTAAGATCAAGCCTATAGGAGTATCCTATGTGGTTTTACGAACGAAAAATCCCCGCTCTACATATTGCTAAACCACAACCGTGAAATGACTTCTTGCACAGGACAGACCTAAATAAAGATTCCTTTCCATGTATAAGTAGAGAGACCCGTTCAAGACAACCATGCATTTGACAATATAGGCCTACGACATTTATAACTCTCTGAACGTCAGCAAGGGCGTAGGCCTACTCAGGCCTATCATACCTTACCAAGCCCTGAAGATCATGCAAACAGACATAAAATCCCCTAATTGCGAAGGCTTAGAAACCTTGCGTAAAAACCCAGGCCTATAGCTGTGCTCGCCAGCGACGTCACCTGGCAAAGAACTTTAATGATAGGCCTACGCAGGCCGAACACTGTTTGAAGACCGTATATAATCTGTTATTCAAATACATACATACTGATATATACATATATATAGGCTGCAATATATACAATATATTTTTTTACCTAAATATACATTTATATATAGACCCGGTACATATAATATATATATGCATGTATTCTATGTGTGTACCTACGTAAGCGTGCATGTGTGTGTATGGATGTATGCGCGTATGCATGCATGTATGTTTGTATGCATGTATGTTTGTATGTATGTATGTACGTATGTATGTAATTGTAATCGTAATCTCGAGATATATACAGCGTCCAACGAAAGCTAAGTCGCGAGAACCAGGTTAGTCAAAAACAACATCGTTAGGCAAAAGGGTTTGGTTCCAGGTCAAGATCCAGGAGTCAGGCAGTCAGACAGTCGGACGGCTACGGTGGATGGTGCTTGAAAACGAAGCGAGGAAAAAGACAAGGGGAAGAGAAAGAATAAGGACAAGATTTTTGGAAAAGTAATATTTTCAGTCTTGAGTGAAAAACCTGCGCAGAAACTGAAAGAGGTGAAGTGTTGGTTTATATTGTTGTATGTAAGCACTACAATAATTAAGATTTAAATAAGAAGTGTTTCACTTCAAGGTCTCCTGCTGTTAAGTGTTTGTGGACTCGTCCTGTTTCTCGTCCTGCATTCTTCGAATGGCGACGAATCAGATTTGCAAATCACGCCAGCTGATTCATGCGGAAATTCCGCCCCTTGCAATTATTAGAAATCAGTCGTCTGCCGAAGAGACCTAAAACAAGTTCTCACGTTCGCGCACATCACGCGCATCCATACACGATCGAATTATTATATTCACATACATTCACCACCAAAAATTAATTAGACCTAATAACTCAGTGGCGGATTTAGCTATAGCAGTGAGGAGGCGGTTCGCCCCCTCGCGCTGGCGCAACTCAGACCAGACCCGTGCATGATAATTGTAATTGTAATTTGAAATTTGCATAACGCCTCTAAGATAAATTCGTCAGAGTTCGAATAAGAACATTTCTGTCTAGTTCTAAAGTAGACGAAAAACAGTATGTACAGATGAGGTCCCTTACCACGTGAGGCCCGGGTCAAGTGGTACCGCTGCCCCTCCCTTTGATTGGACCTGCGTTGAACATGGAAAGAGGAAATAATGTCAAATGCCTGTTTCGATTTGCAACTCAATAGGCCTATCGTTAAGGCGCACAACAACAGGTAATGGGCCTTAGGCCTACGACCCTTGATCGTTTCTTTCTACATAGGTGCGTGTAAACAGGACACGATATGCAGGCCGATAGGTCTACAGCAACGAGAGCCCGCATGGGCATGTAGGCCTATATGCCTGCGAAAGTGATCGATGCGAGATGGAGTAGCTGTAGAAGCCGATGAAATCAAGTAGAAACCACTTGAAAAACCAATTGAAATCGTTCAGCTGTTTTCCTAAACAGGAAGTTAACATCGGGACTTACATAAGCCTAAATATAGACCGAAATCGCCTAAGAAATGCCAAAACGGCTAGGCCTTTGTAACACACGAGGCCTATGAATTTGCATGCACAAGCTCTTGGTTGGGACTTAATCGTGGCTTTACTTCCTCTGCGTACTTTCCTTGAGATGCACTTGATGTTATGTAGTATAATATAAACCTATCGAGAGGTACTTCAAAGGGTTATGTAAAGTGTGTGATACATAAATACACTATAGGTATTATATCTATATACATATATACATAAATGTATATAAAAAGCTTGAGGTAACGTAGGTATGTGCCATATTAGGTAAATTTGCGCAGTTGTCCCTGAAAGTGCAAATATGCAAAAAATGTAAAGTAAGCTAAGGGAAGGTAAAGTAAGGTTGGGTAAGAGAAGGAAAGGTAAAGTAAGGTAAGAAAAGGTAGGTAGGGAAAGTAAAATAAGATAAGAGAAGGCAGGGTAACGGAATGTAAGGTAAAGTTAGGCAATGTGGAATAAGGTAAGGCAAGGTAAGGTAATTCAATGTGCTGGCAAGGTAAGGTAAGGCAAGGTACAGTAAGGTCAGGTTAAGTCAGACTATGCAAGGTAAGATGAGATTAAATAATTTTAGGTAAGGTAAGGTAAATTAATATCAGATGACGTAAAATAAGACAGGGTAAGATAACGGCAAAAGTCTAGATCAGTTAATATAACTAAATTATATGTGATTAACGATTACAAGATAGGCCTTTAGGCAACAGGCCTAAGTACTTATCGACCTTCGGTATACGCCTATGCTTCGCATAATTGAGACTAATTGTCGTTGTCGTTATTAATTTGTCGTCGTCAGTATCATCGTCATTATCGCCATCATCACTATAACGAAACAACTGTCATAATGTCTTCCGAGGCCAGAAATTATACGATAAGAGAACGATAAGACACTTCAATAGGCCTACACGTGACATTATAAGAGACTTTTATCTCTACTACACAAGCCCTCTCCTTTTGTAGCACTATAATAATTGCCTTATGCAACATTTTGATAAGAATCTCGACGCCAGGACCCTATTCACAGTTATCAACCCTTGTACATCAGCTGTTCAGATGACCGACTGATCGGTCAAAACTCAACAGTTAAAACGTAGACATATCCAACACAAAGGATCCAATAGCAGGACTTTCAAAATCATGGCCCTGTACCAGTTTGATGACAAATACAGGCGAAGCACTTGAGATCAACGTGGTTGATGGAAGACTGGAGAAAGTGGATGCTTCGTGTACCTGGGGAGCAGAGTAGCAGTGGATGCGGACTGTACGGTTGAGGTGAAATCGAGACTAGCCATGGGAATGGCAGTCATGGTTAAGCTCACAAAGATATGGAAAAACAAGTCAATTAGCATCAAGACCAAATTACGCCTGATGAGGGCCTTGGCATGGCCGGTGGCGATATATGGGTGTGAGGCCTGGACATTAAAGAAGGAAGAGGAGAGACGCATTGAGGCTTTTGAAAACAAGTGCGTCAGAAAGTTACTGCGGATTGCTTGGACAAAGAAGATGACCAATGAACAGGTGTACCAACTGGCAGAGGTGCAAAACGAGCTGCTGGGTCACATTAAGGCCCGCAAGTTGCGTTATTTCGGGCACGTGATGAGACATCCTCAAGACACCATCGAGAGTAGTGTTATGATCGGTCTTGTTGTGGGGAACCGAGGCCGCGGAAGGCCAAAGATAAGTTGGATTGACAACATCTCGGCATGGACTGGCTTGTCGGGAACCAGGTTGTTGGATGCTGCGCGCAATAGATGGCTTTGATCGAAGATGGCCCTATCATATAGTCAACCGTCGCGACGCGACGATGACGAATTGACATGACGTGACATGTACCAGTTTGAGTACGAACAGTATCGAATCTTAAACAGTGTACTTGTTGCAGAAAGTGCTTATCGTAAAAAGGTAAGGGGATCAAAAAGTACAAATTTTAAAAATCTAAAAAGTGCTGATCTCGTAAAGATTAGCTAAGGATAGACGATGTAAAGTAAGGTAAAGTGGGGTAAGGTGGGGTAGAGTGAGGTAATGTAGGGTAACGTGTATTCTATAGATGCCTCAATCAATCAAAGTACGGATCTCAGAAAGTACGGATCTCAGAAAGTACGGATCTCAGAAAGTACGAATCTATACAATTGCGGCATACAACTCCAGACAAGTATGCCGTTGCGGATTTAGCTATAGACATGGGGTTAATTCCCCGCCCTTTTTGGTTGCATGTCGGCGCCCCTCAGACCAGACCCGTGCATGGTTGACTGCCAGAATGTGGCGCCCCTCTGGAAATGCCCTTTCACCCCACGCAACCAATCCTGGATCCGCCACTGCAAGTACGGGTCTGAAGAAATGCGTATCTTGTAAAGTGCGGAGAGCAAATAATGGGCCAACCGACATAAACAAGTACGCAACTAAATATACGCAGACTAACTGAAAGCAGTCAGCAAAGAATTGCAAGGGATTTTCCTGCATCGTGTCTTCCGCTTGTGTGGTTGTGTGGGGTTTCTGAGCCAAACTTCAGATCAGTTTACTGGATTTAATAAAACGAGCCCAGCTTTAGACGAGCTTGACTAATGTTACACCGGAAATGTAGGCTTTACATCAGGCTGAGATAATCGCAATCGAATCGGATAAGACCTAGGGCCTACTTGACTAAAGTCTGCCTGAATGTGCATGAGCTTGCAGACTCGCGGTGGGACGGAAGGGATTGTCTTGGCCTACTTCGTAACCACAGATTACTCGTAAGCTGTCACGATAAGTGAATCTGACATTCAATCGATCGAACAGTGTCATTATTTACTCATCCCTTTTAACACCCAGAATAGACCCATCATAAGTTTAACAGAGCGCTCGGCTTGTAACGCAGAGAGTACGGGTCCTATCCCCCCTTAAGCGGTTACTGTGTGTACAGGAACCTTGAGCAAGTCCTTCACTCACAAAATTTGCCTCCTGCCTCAGATTCAGTTTTACTGACCTTAAGCGCGTTATATATGCATAATCATCGTCATCATCATCATCGTCGTCGTCGTCGTCGTCTTAATAATAATAATAATAATAATAATAAAAATAATAATTATTATTGTTGTTATTATTATTATTGTTATTATTATTATTATTATAGATCAGGAGAAATAACGTTATTTGGGATTTCCATCATGTTTATTATTTATTTATTTTTCACGAAGTACATGTGATCCTTCAGAAGTCAGAAAATTTCCGAAGATTATACATTAATTTATTTAAATCCTGGTGATAACAGATGCCAGCATGATTTGTTTGCTTCATACAGAGCCCAGCATGAGAAGTATTTTTTTTAAAATCCGCCAGCAGAAAACCTATTTAAGAGCATCACTTAGCATCCTATTAATAGCGACCGCATCATCAACTGAAACCTTCGTTTCGTGAATTCTGGTTGCTGAAACTGAGTGTCGGTGAAGGTTTAGTTTCGGTTGCATCCAGTTGTTATCAAATTTTATAAACGGCAAATGTGGACCACCCACGGCGTGCTTGGTTAAAGCGCCACAGTGAACTATATGGCACGTATGTAATCGTAATCGTAAGTTCCATATTTCTAAAGCGCTACTTAAAAGCTAAGCGAAAGGCTGCATCAAGTCAGTGGGGTTGTCCAAAGATGCTATGTCAAGAACTAAGGCTGGTTGCCAGACGACCAGAGAGAGAGAGAGAGAAGGAGAAAGGAGCTGCTAGGGTGGGTTGTGTTCAAGCTGAGAGTAATGGGAAGGGATATGTACGTGAAAATTGACATAGCGCCGTTAAGGTATAATTCTTAAAGGCGCAGAAACATCTGACAAGCCGCAACTTAAGACTTGCTGGATAGGTTACTGGAAATGATTGTAACTGAAACCTAAAGAGAAACCTAATCAGAGGCGCTCTCCAAGCGAGCAGAGATGTTGTGTTTGCGTTACAGCCGAAATTTCTGTCGTCAACCCTACGACTGTTTTGATGGTGGAATGTAAGCATTGAAATAGCGCCATCTTGCCCTATCTTGCCATACCACATCTCAGTCTGTAAACAGAAACTTATAGGAGGCCCCCTAGTTAGGTGCTTTACCGAGTCCGTGTGAGTATCGTCATAAAAAGTATTGAAATGATTTCTCTTTAGGCTTCTCAGTCTAGGCCGTTTGCCCATCCAGTCCGTCATGAGTCCCTCAGCCTGTCACGCTAGGGCCGTTTAGGGTTAGCCTGCAATAGGATATTTGGCAAGCCTGTCTAGGCTTACTAGCAGCTGCTAAGTGGGTCTAGGCCTTGGGCCACCACGCTGGCCAGAGATCAAACAGGCTGAAGCCTAGACGTATCCGTGTATTTAAGTCTAATCGTTTAGACCAAGGGAGTCTAATACCACGGCACATGTAAAGGGTATGGACAGGATGGACCGGCGTTTCTGGCTGGAATAGACGCATTCAGGAAAAACAAAGGATAACAGTTTTGACCACATACGACATCTGGCGGCCTGCGTGCTTTGATCTTACTTTGATCTTACCGCTCAATCGCGTACAGCAGGCGATTGACCCTTTAACTATTTCCAGCTGAAACAGCGGTTGGAATCGTTGCGGAAATGGAATCCTATGGACTTAGTCTCATGCAATTCCCAGAAACTGAAGCGCAACGTCGGACTTTGGCGATGACGTCATTCGTCGACTCCGATCAGATCTCCGATTGGTCGGCATCGCCGAAGAATCCCGTTTCCATGGCGACGCTAGATCGCGTCAGCAGCAGCAGTCTTGGCTATTTCAGCAGCAGTCCAGAATCCCGGTTCTCGAGGTCCTGCTCCAGTGCCAGTGTCCGCGATCAACTGCCCGATCAGTTCAACAGCGACGACGCACTCGAAGGTAACTGACATTCTCATCTTCTCTATTCTAAGGACTTCTATAGCGCTTTACGTGCAGTTATATAGCGTCGCTTGTAGGTCCTTAAAAAGCACTTTCGCCCCGGACACCGCCAGTACCATCATCCACAGTATTAACACGACCACCACCACCACCACCACCACCACCAACAACAACAACAACACCACCACCACGACCACCAACAACAGCAACAACAACACCACAACCACCACCACCAACAACAGCAACAACACCACGACCACCACCACCAACAACAACAACACCACCAACAACAACACCACGACCACCACCACCACCACCACCACCAACAACAACAACACCACGACCACCACCAACAACAACAACAACAACACCACGACCACCAACAACAGCAACAACACCACCACGACCACAACCACCAACAACAACAACAACAATACGACCACCACCAACAACAACAGCAACAACACCACCACGACCACCACCACCAACAGCAACAACACCACCACGACCACCACCACCAACAACAACAACACCACCACCACGACCACCACCACCAACAACAACAACAGCAACACCACCACCACGACCACCACCACCAACAACAACAGCAACAACACCACCACGACCACCACCACCAACAACAACAACACCACGACCACCACCACCAACAACAGCAACAACACCACCACGACCACCACCACCAACAACAACAACGACAACAACAACACCACGACCACCACCACCAACAACAACAACAACACCACGACCACCAACAACAGCAACAACACCACCACGACCAACACCACCAACAACAACAACAATACGACCACCACCAACAACAACAGCAACAACACCACCACGACCACCACCACCAACAGCAACAACACCACCACGACCACCACCACCAACAACAACAACACCACCACCACGACCACCACCACCAACAACAACAACAGCAACACCACCACCACGACCACCACCACCAACAACAACAGCAACAACACCACCACGACCACCACCAACATCAACAACACCACGACCACCACCACCACCAACAACAACAGCAACAACACCACCACGACCACCACCAACAACAACAACAACAGCAACAACACCACCACGACCACCAACAACAACAACAACACCAACAACACCACCACGACCACCACCACCACCAACAACAACAACAGCAACACCACCACGACCACCACCACCACCAACAACAACAGCAACAACACCACCAACAACAGCAACAACACGACCACCAACACCACGCCAACCTCCGCCGTCGCCGCCGCCACCAAGACAGACGTAGAGTCATATGGCCCTACACAAAGGAATATCTAAGCACATACGCTCGTGAATGAAACAAACTTATTTTCGTTGTTTGCCAACAGAATGAACGGCTCTTACTACATCTGACCTATTTATTACCTGCGCTTGTTTTAGGCTCATCAGACAAACAGTGAGGCACAACTTTCGCTTTTTAATTCTCCACTTTCCTGACAAACAGAACTATCGCTTTGGCAACCACCCCTCCCGCCCCTCTCTTTTCCTCCCCCTCTCCTGTTGTCTCTCTGACCCTCCCTTTCTCTACGCTCCTTTCTGCGAAACAACGGTTTCGATGATATATTACAACCACGCTAGGTTTTGCTCAACATCCTTTTATAAAATCTATAATAATAATGGTTAATTGCTCTGAATTTTTGCTAGGCTTTCAGTGAGTATAGACAATTCTAGAAAATGCGCTAGATAATTCACTGTTCGCGCCACGTCTTGAGTAGGCGATGGTTGCAGCTTTCTTCCTTTCAGTGCAAAAGCACTTCAGCATCTCTCCATCGATTTAAGTTGCGTTGTCAAGTGTTGTCAAATATTGTAATGTGTTGTCAAGTTGACTCTGTGCATTACATGACGACCATTGACACCAAATTACAACGGTGCTGAAGCGGCGTTAAGTTCTCTGACATAATTATCTTCACTAAATCGGCATCATGCTCTTTGATCTCAAAGCATGAATTCTCCGACGCGGATTCAATAATTCTGCACTCACTCACTCACTCACTCACTCACTCACTCACTCACTCACTCAGTCACTCGCTCGCTCGCTCGCTGGCTCGCTCACTCACTCATTCACTCACTCATTCACTCGCTCGCTCGCTTACTCACTCACTCAGTAGAATCGTAGTTATGCTCTTTGATCTCTGTTAGGTTTTTCCGACGCCTGGCTGAACAAAGAGACGGACGAAGACTTCAGCCGATTGTGCAGCTTTCCCGATTCCTATTTCGATCTGTTCCCAGATTATTCTCTTCTGAATCTGACGGACGTCACTTGCCACGAGACAAGTGAGGAATTCAGTTGTTCTATTCTATCACTCTATTCAATCGTTCAGTCACTAGTTCATCGTTTCATCCATCCATTATTTCGTTCATCCGTCTTTCCATCAATCCATCTGTCCATCTATCCAACAATCGCCCATCTATCCATCCGCCCCTCTGTCTATCTGTTAGTCCACCCACCAACTCACTCATCCAATTCCCTGCCCATCAATCCATTTATCCACCCACCCACCCACTCATCCATCCATCCATCCATTCATCAAATTTGTCTATTTCTCGCAGATGGGGCGTCGTCGTCTCTCCCAGGCTTCTCCATATTCAGAAATTCGCTGTTCGAGGATTCCCCTATTCCAACCTGCGTTACGGAACTCACCTGGGAAAACGAATCATATCCAGACTCCGTCTTCTCCATGGAAAACGGTCAGTCAACAATTGACTGACTGACTGACTGACTGACTGACTACTGATTGATTGATGGATTCATAGTTGAAAGGGAGAAAGGAAAGAAGGAAGGAAGTAAGGAAGGAAGGAAGGAAGGAAGAAAGGATGGATGGATGGACGGATGGACGGATGGCTGCATGGATGTATTGATAGATAGATAGACGTGTATATGTAGGCACATGAAATTGTTACATTATTAGCTGTTGAAAAGGTTAGTGAGGAATGAGGAGAGGCAGTTGTTCAGAAAAGTGAAAATGTACTTGAAGACCTGAAACAGAAAAGCAGGAACTGATTGACAGGAGAACAATTAGGAATCATCATCATCATCATCATCATCGTCATCGTTAGCCTCGCCTCTGCCAGTACAGCCGCCACCACCACCTCCACCACCACCACCACCACCACTACCACCACCACATGCATCACCACCATCACCACCACATGCATCACCACCACCACCACCACCACATGCATCACCACCACCACCCACCACCACATGCATCACCACCACCAGCACCACCACAAGCATCATCATCATAGACCTGATTCACAACAGTTGTTTGGCATCTTTTCTAGGATCCAACGGCGGCGACTTATTTCCCGACAAAAGACAACAGATGCAGAACAACCACGGGTTCACCTCAGGCTCCAGCAGCATCTCCAGCCTCAGTACCTCTCGTAGCTGCAGCAGCAGTTCAGACGTGGGAATGCTGACAACTTCGCCGCGACAAGTGAACAACAACAACGATGATGATAAGAGTCAACGACGACGACGTCCTGGACGACCAAGAAAGATAACGACGAAAGGAGGAAGCGACGAATCGACAACATCATCAGACAACGACATCAACAACAACAACAACAGTGACAACAATGATCCGGCTACGCATCGCTCTAGAAGACGAAGAAAACAACATCGTAAGTAGCTCCGTGCTTCAGCCGACACTAGACGTACACCGTATTCTTCTTAATGTAACATGCATCATCATCCAAGCTGATCCGAGCTGATCCGAGCTGATCCGAGCTGATCCGAGCTGATCCGAGCTGATCCGAGCTGATCCGAGCTGATCCGAGCTGATCCGAGCTATTCCTGAAGCGTCAACAGCGCCGTTACCGTAATCCTATTCGTAACGGAATCGTAAACTCGAGATATCTCCAGCCCCCAAAGAAAGCTAAGTCGCGGGAACCAGCTTATTCACAGGGGCTTAGTCAAACCAAATCGATGGGCAAGAAGGGCTCGGTTTCAGGTCATGATCAAGAGTCAGGCAGGCAGACAGTCAGATGGCTAAGGTTGGTGGTGCTTGGAATTGGATCTGTAGGATAGATAAGGGAAGAAAAAGGATTCAGGATAGGATTTGTGGAAGAGAAGTGTTTCCAATTTTGAGTGGAAGACCTACGCAGAGATTGCAAGGGTTGAAGTGATGGTGAGTTCTTGCGATGGATCAGATAATTGTCCTAATTCTGGTGGGAGTTTATTCCGGCAGAGTGGTCACAGAAGGCATCACTCGATGGTCGCTTCTAAGCAAAACTGACTTCCAAAATCACAATCTAGAAGACAGGATCAGTTGAGGTCCAAGAGGATCCAAAGACAGACGATGGGCCAAAGAGGATAAACTATCCGAAAAGATCAGATTTCAACCAAGACCTAAACTACATCATATACTCCCAGCAGAACGAAAGGTCTAGCGAGTTTCCGACCCTCAACCTCAGACCAGCTGCCTAAATACCGGGTATAAATCTGGATGTATCAAGAGTCAGAGCCTCATCTGAGAATGTAACTTATGTGAGTTTGAGGGCGAGCAAATTATGACTCAAATTCGGATATAACATTAAATGGAAAGCAAAGTATCCCATATCTCACAAGTGAGACGTAGGGGAGGAGCTAATTTCCTTTTCTTAAAGGCCCGTGAGCCGGCAATGGACGAATCCCAAAGTCCTGGACACGGGGGCCAGTGCATCACAGGACTTGCCGTTTACTTCTCAACTTACGCTGATACCAAATTACACTGCTTGGTGACTGACAGAGGCACGGTGTGCGCAAAACAGCTTGTCCAGGGTCGTTACACGAAGTCGAACCCGCAACTGCATGATCATTGACCAAACGCGTTACCGATAGACTACCTAAGGCATTAAGAGGCATATCTGAATTCGACCAGTAAGCCATTCATATACGTGTAGTCGAGTAAAATTGTTACTGGCCATCAAAATGGAATCTCATACTAGTTACTCAAGGTCCAATTAGTAGTACAATTATTTCTTCCGAGTCGCACACTGACACATTGATGATAAAATCTTCAACGAAAGTATCAAGCATGTTTGCCTGTTTGTGTACTTGTGTATGTGACCTTGTCTTTGTATGTTTGCATGCGTTTGTATATTCATATGTGTTTGTGTTTGTATGTATATGTTTGTGTGTGTTTGTGTATGTTTGTATGTTCGTAATTGTGTGTAGGTTTAGTGTGTACACTATGCTTTTGTTAGTCGCCATTCAGTGATTGAGATATTGACCTAGAAACCCCATTTGGGCAACCGGATTCAGACTAAAATCTGAGATTGATACAAGGCTCGCAGCACGAAGCGCAAATGTGACTCAAGTCAAGGATCTACTTCAAAATCCTGGGCAGCCAATCTGCACCCTCGTTTCCGAGTAATTTAAGCCTCGTTTTCAAGCAGTCGAAGCCTCGTATTGAAATAGCTAAAGCCTCGTTTTCAGTCTTCTGCCTCTGTATCCGCTGCCTCCTTCGCGACTTATCCTTATCCTCTACCTTTTTATTTATTTATTTATTTATTTATTTATTTATAAATTCTCCATAACAGAAATTTATAAAAGGAACTCTAAGAAAATCGGGCCACGTTCAGGTCATTATACGGAACTGAATTGAAATGAAGTTATGTTACTGATCACCAAAATGTAAGGTAATATGCTGACACTTGAGCCCCATGTAGCTGCAGTCAGCAAATAACTATACATATGCAGCGCTCTTTTCTCGGCCTCAGCCATACCACGGCGCTATCGAAATCGTATTTATTATTATTATTATTATTATTATTATTATTATTATTATTATTATTATTATTAATATATTTTCGGTTGCTTTCTACTTCCCTTTGCTACCAAGCATGACATCAGTGAAGATTAACCATTCCAGATCTCCATAATTTTTCTAATCCAGAAGGATAATATTATATACCTCGGGTAAAAATTATTTAGTATTATTATTCCTACGTTCTTCACTTACTTACTTACTTTACTATTATTATTACTTGACTTTTTATTATCGCTCCATAGCCATAGCTGCCCCACCCCTCTGGATTATACTCCCGCCAAAATTACGACAATTATCTGATCCATCATACGATCTCGCCAACACTTTACCTCTTGCAATTTCTGCTCAGGTCTTTCACTCGAAACTGAAAATATTACTTTTCCAAAAATCTTGTCCTTATTCTTTCTCTTCCCCTTATCTTTTTCCTCGCTTCGTTTTCAAGCACCATCCACCGTAGCCGTCCGACTGTCTGACTGCCTGACTCCTGGATCTTGACCTGGAACCGAACCCTTTTGCCTAGCGATTTTGTTTTTGACTGAGCGCCTGTGAATTGGCTGGTTCTCGCGACTTAGCTTTCGTTGGGCGCTGTAGAAATCTCGAGCTTACGATTACGATTGTCATTGTTACACATACTTATTTTGGTATTGTTGCTGCTGTTATGACGGCGTTAGTGTCCCCCTTAAGTATGCACAAACTTCTCTCCTCTTTCTCTTAATCCCAGACGGACTGCCCCACGATCACGGACCCCACCAGTCACCCACCGGATGTTCTGCTCGAGTCTGGGTGGGGGTGGTGATATAGAACTCCTCCCCTTTCCAGGGGGCACTTGTCTGTAACGGGATACATGGCTCGATCATTACCCGTCTGTATAACGACCTAGACCTCAATTAGTTCGCGAGGCCGAATTCGGAGCAGGCCGGCGGCCGTGTTTAAGTACTGTACGCCGTACGCAATTCAGAAGGCCTTATTTAAGTACGGCGTCCTTAAGTATTCTGTCAGGTCTATCTCGCGATGATTTGCAATGTGCTAGACTGATTAAGGATCTTCAGCGGAGGTAGGCTCTCACTATCTCGTTCGCCCCACTTATCTCCTGCACACCAGTTTCCCTCCTAGGGGAATGGGGGAGTCTGTGAACCCGTTTGCAATCAGTGGTGTAAGGGTCGCATTTCGAAGGTCCATTTGAACGCGTACTGACGCACGGCCGCTTTCTCAATGACATAGACAGACGTACGGACAAACAGACAAACAAACAGGCAGGCAGGCAGACAGATTGACTGACTGACTGACCGACTGACTGACTGACTGACTGGCTGACTGAAACAGACAGACAGACAGACAGACAGAAAACGATATAATAAAGTATTCGCGTTACTCTCGTTATCTTCAAAGCTAACATAGAGGCCCGCATGATTCGGCCTATGTGGGAGGTCTAAAGACCCACACTGATGTATACCTACCACTTAAACTATGAAGTCATAATTATACCAATATTTTATTTACCCAGCTGGTTTAGAGCGCCGTAAAATCCGCATGGGAATAAAACTCCTAGGCCCCTCTCTTGGGTAGCCTTCTGGACTACTGTAATGACTGTAGGGCTAATGCAGGCCTAAATTAGGCCTTGGTGTTCAATTAACGTACGGAAAGTAATTATGCGTAATCTTAGTTACAATTATACACAAATATCACAATAATTATGATGATGGTGATTATGATGATGATGATGAAAATGATAATGATAATAATGATTATTATTATAGTGATAATGATGATGATGATGATAATTATAATAGTAATAATAATAATAATAATAATAATAATAATAATAATAATAATAATAATAATAATAATAATTTGAACAACCAAGGGATTATACTTACCTTGGTAAAAAAAAATAATAATAATAATAATAGCCCAACGTTGCGCTTAGCTTTAGATGCCTCAGTTAACTGCAGACTTAACTGTTTGAAATTCTCTTCTGCGCAGCCTGGAAAGGTCACCATTTGTGGGAATTCATTCGTGAACTGCTGGAGAACAACGACGATCCGACGAGGAGCGGGGGAGCCGGGGAGGAGCTGGTCCGGTGGGAGAACAGGGAAAAGGGAGTCTTTCTCATCGTCAACTCCAAGGAGGTCGCCGAACTCTGGGGAAAGAGAAAACGCAACGAAAAAATGACCTACGAAAAGCTCAGCAGATCGCTCAGGTAAAACATACTACACAATATAAAACCATAAAATACACCACATTGCATTAAAATGCAATACAATACGATACAAAACAAACCAATACAATATAAAACCATAAAAATACAATACAATGCATTAAAATGCAAAGCAATAAAATACAATACAATATAAAATAATATAAAACAATAAAATACGATACAATGCGTTAAAATGCAATACTATACGATATAAAACAAACCAATACAGTATAAAATCATAAAAAATAATACAATGCATTAGATTAGAATAAATTAGATTGGAATGGATCGGTTCAGATCGCATAAGATTGCTGTGCATATAGATATAATGCATAGTTATCTGAATATCTCTTTAGACTGTTCCTATAAGCGGTAGCAATCAAAGCTTCTGTCAGCCAAGTTATCAAAGCCATTGTGCATGTGCCGCGAAATCTCGCGTTTGATATCCGCTTAAATCTCCCTCTGTTTATCATATAAAACACCACCACAACATACGAAAACAAGTGATTGCGTTCCTATTCTCGTGATTTCTCTAGCGCCTGTTCGTGTGTGTGTGTGTGTGTGTTTGTGTGTGTTTAGTATATAAATGCAAATGTAAGTCTGGAGCAGCGATCCGTTGCTGTTTCCCAGGATGAACTCACAGATCGCGAAATTGGGCTGAAACCTATGAGGCGTCCATTAGGTCAACAGGCTCGGTTCCGGGAAGAGGGAAAAAGAGACTGAACAAGAGAGGGACAAATAGGCTGAGGGACAAATTGATTGGACCAAGCGACGAATGGAGAGAGCGACAAAGGGACAAACGGACTTAAAGACAGAGGGTCTGACTGATAATTAAGTTGACAGAGGGGCGGGCGGACAGAGGCAGATTCGCTTAACGTGGGGGGGGTAAAGAGAGAGAGAGAGCCAGACAGACAGAGAGAGTGAGTGAGTGAGAGAGAGACTGTCTTAGGACTACAGAGTAGAGTTAGCAGGTTTTCTTTCACAGAAACTAGGTCATTCCTATCATTTATTTAGCGCATTGCAGAGTCTTCTACTACGCGCTGCCAAAATTAATGCTAATAGGAATATTTTTATTATCTTTTAGAGCCCAGAGGTACATAGTATCCCTCGGAACTTAAAACGTACTGGAGAATATTTCTGAATATTGTTGTTGTTGGTGTTGTTCTTCTTCTTCTTCTTTTTCTTCTTCTTCTTCCTCTTCTTCTTCTTCTTCTTCTTCTTCTTCTTCTTCTTCTTATTATTATTATTATTATTATTATTATTATTATTATTATTATTATTATTATTATTATTATATCGGCACTTTACTTCTTATTAGAAAGGGTGTTTAATTTGCTTCAACAGGTGGTGTCGCACATCCGGGTTTCTAGCGGAAGTTCCAAAAGACCGGAAGTACCCGAAAAAACTTTGCTTCTGCTTCGGTCACAGAGCTTACGACATCCATCGGACCACAACTACCACCCCCGCCGTCAGCTAATCCGTCCATCCATTCATCCGTCCGTCCGTCTTCCTTTATTCCTTTCTTTTCTATCGTTCTTTCTCGGAATATAAAAGAAAGGAAAACTGACATAGTCGTCGTCATCATCATCGTCGTCGTCATCATCATTGTCGTCACCACTACCAACATCTGATGATGGTGGTGGTTGTATTTATAACGGATCGTTATCAGCACCATCATAAATCCATCATCATCATCATTGTCGTCGTCATCACCACTGTCATCATCCTCATTATCATCATAATCATCACCGCCGCCACTGCAGCATAACTGCTCAAATGAATGCTTAGCGTCGTAAACGCCATGTTGGGAATGCGATGAATCCCAGTCGGTGCAGACGCAGCTGTTTATGTTGAGTCAACGAACTTCATTCCACGGAGGAGGAACAATTTTTCTCTCTCGATCGAAGCGAAAAATAAGAACGCTGAACTTTGGACTTAGAGTCATGAACTCCGACCTTTGCCAAGGACAACATAGTTTCAAGGACACTGATAAGATGCATTCTGACTTTTTCAAGACTTTCTTCAAGAAGAATTTTCATTGTCGTATCAAAAATTTCTTACTGACTGACTGAACTGCTGCGTAACTTTTAAGTTCGATTTTGAAATATCCTGCAATTGTTGTCCGCCACATCCTGACGGATTAATAGGTTACTCAGTAATGGCTATAGTGCGTGTAATCAGTCATTTATTTGGCGCCAGTTTGCTGGAAATTCTCATTATGATAACGGCGCTATAGAAGTTTAGGATTAGATTAGACAGACATAGAGACAGAAAGGCAGACAGACACAGATAGACAGACAAACGGACAGACAGAGTAGTTAGATAATTGAAGTCTGCGTATATTTCTAATGTAGCACAGAACGGCTCAAGCCTGTTTATGAATATATTTTTATTCGCGTCAGCTGTCATGTTTACGTCATATTTGTATATCATACTGTTTTTGTAAATTAAAACTCTGAATTTACAAAAGAGAGTACTTTTCGTGTAGATAGTACCGGAACATTGTCACATAGTTCCCGTTAAATAGTGCATGTGGCAAGACCATCTCTCATCACGTCATTTGCCCCAGACGGCCATGTTGCCTGCGGTAGCCCACTTGTGCTTGGCCGTGTTCCTCTTATCGTCCTCGGAGGGACCCCGCCTTTGCCCTCGCTTGCCCCACACGACCATCTGACTGCCCTGCCACTTCCGTTTCTCACCCATGTCATCGAGGTTTGCTACCGGAAGATAGACCCAGCGTCTGCCGCCATCTTCCGACAGTAGCTGGCGCGATTCGGACAGCGGCAGATAGGTGGGGAGTCTGAGGACGGCATCTTGGTTATCTAAACTCTCCGCTTGTCGTTTCTTTCGGCCAAGGAAGAGACTCCGCGATGCATCATCATGATTGACGTTGGTGTAGCTAGGCAACCAGGCTAAGAGCCTTTCTTGTTCCTCGCCGTTGTCGGGTGTTGCCACAATCAGCGAAACTTGAATCGTTAGGAGAAGAATGACGTCAACGATAAGCGACATCTTGGATGTCGTTGTGATCTGTCGAAATGCATTCATGTCTGTCGCAGTTCAGAGATCAGAGCGATAATGGCGGAAGTTGAAAGGTGTCGTATTCTTTCTTCCAGTTCTGCACAAGAAGACAATTAAATAATAATAATTAGAAACTTCTAATGCGCCGGTGTATAATGTACAAGGCATCAACCGAAAGATAACGTCCGTCAGACAATAGATTTCTTTGGGAAAGTTTTGTTAATCAGTTTCATTAACCAGTTCGGCCAGTGTTAGGGTTAGAGGGTTCTAATTAGATAGCATTAGATCTGATCTGAACGAATCGTTGCTGCGACTGAGATGTCGTTCAATCTATATCACGTGGGCCGCTTTGCAACACAACTCAGAATTCATTCATTCGTTTGTTCGTTCGCTCATTTGCTCCTTAATTCACTGAGTCACAAATTCATTGATTGACTGACTGACTTACTTACTTACTTACTGAAAGACATTCATTGTTTCTTTTTTTTCGTTCTTCTACCCACGGTCATTCTTAATTTCTGTCATTTCTTTGATGTCATTCAGGTCGAAACTTAAGACTCATCTGTTTCAACTTGATTACCCACCATAGCCTAGCTTCGTCAACTGTTTATGATTTTTGACTGCGATATTGACTTGAAGTGACCATCGACTGATGCCTTGGGCATTATGATAACGGCGCTATAGAAATCCTTAGATTAGATACACTCGTTCATTCAGAGCATTTACACTGCGCTCTGTTATGATATCTCCTGAGAATCGCTCGTCATATACAAGTGTGTGCGAGCAACTTGTCCAGGGTTGTTAAACGGAGTCCGCTCAGCAGGTTCGAAATAACAATCGGTGGATTACAGAACCAGCGTGCTACCAAACAGACCAGTCCCCTTGCGCCGCAGAGTTTCCCGACATTTCCACGGCGTTAAAGGGGTCGTCAGTTGTGGGTTAAATTAGTGGCATTTCTAGATTCGACATGCATATCCTGGGGTCAAGGTTAAACCAGGAATCGTAGCTTTACAGTTTATCGCTTCACGATATGCATATGAAGCATATAAGGTGAGGGCAGGTGAGTTGAATCCCGCCCTCACCTTACTACTTAAAGCCTTTGAGAAAATGCCGAGCTTATAAGGCCTTTTATTCTGCGCCAGTGAGGCGGAACTGTACCAGCAGCAGCAGTCGGCATCCTTCAAAATATGCTTTTTTACAAGGAATGACACGGTATCCGATGCAGAACAAAGATCAGAAGAAATAATAACGATCAATTACAGCAACGATGACATAACGCAACCTTTTTGGAACTGTTATATCTAATCACGTTTTAGAGCATTTGTGAGGTTCTTAAAAGGCGCTATAAATAGCCAGATACGTACATACATACCTACATACGTACAGGCAACGATTATGATTGGTGAGGACGATGAAGAAGATGAAGTATGCAGTTGTTGAAGTATATGCGATAAAGCATCTAATCGCTGAGTTATGCGATTAAGTGTGCGATGAAGTATACAATGCATTATGAATTGAAGTATCCAGTGATTGAAGTATGCGATAAAGTAAGCCATAAAGTATGTAGTAAAGTTTGCAATCGTTGAAGTATTCGTTGAAGTATGAAATTAAGTATGCTATCGCTGAAGCATTTGAAGTATGCAATGAAGAATGCAATGAAGTATGAAAAGAAGTATGCAATGAAGTATGCAATGAAGTTTTCAATCGTCGATTATACTTACAGTAAGAATTGAAGAATCGAGTCTCAATCCATCGAAGTCGGACTTCTTTCAGTTGGTCTTTCTTGTCCAAGTTTCTCTGTCTCTGAAACTCTCTCTCTCTTTCTCTCCCTCGTCAAACTCCAGTCGTAGTCTGCTTCTTTATCTGTTGTGACGCGTCTTTTATAGCATCTGCAAGCTGCATGTAGCCCTTTCTCCATACCTAGATCTCTCTCTCTCTCTCTCTCTCTCTCTCTCTCTCTCTCTCTCTCTCTCTCTTTCCGTGTCACTTTGCCTCCCTCTCTTTTCGCTTCCCTCCCTCGATCATGCTCGCACACGGATACAGGCGCTCTTTCCCTATTTCTTTCTATCTTGTCTTTTATGTTTCTCTTTCTGTCTTGGCGTGTGTCTCTCTGCCTGTCTGCTGTCTGTCTCTCTATCTCTGTCTGTCTCTGACACTGTCTCTGTCTATCTCTCTATCTATCTCCATCTGCAATTCTTGTTTCCTCTGTCGTTGGCTAGATGTCCTAATGGCATCAGCCCTAGTTCGGCTGAATGCTCGTATCTCAACTTCCATCTGCACCCTACGTGTCTCTCCCTATCCACCCACCCACCTACCCACCCACCTACTCGTCCATCCATCCATGCAGCCTCAGCCTTTGTAACCTCGTCACGCGCTGCGCACTTAATTGCATCGCTTTTGTGAGGTACTCAAAAGGCGCTATATTATATGTCTTGTAACATACCTACCTACTTACATACATACATCCATACATGCATACAAACATACATGCATGGATACATCCAACTATCCACCTAGCGATTCGTCTATCCATCCATCCACCCATCTATCCTCAGCCTCCGTATCCTGCGCATCCTCCTCAGTCGGCTACGCTTCATCGTCATCCCCCGATCATCCTCGGCCAAGCGTGCAACAGATACAGCAACGGCGCCATATAAAAAAATAGACTTCGTCATCATCAAACACACTTGTGCGACATCCACACTATAGCGCCCTGCTTCTGCAACTACCCATCCACTTTCCAAAGAACCTCTGATGCCTTTAGGCAGCCGTTTATTTACTCCAAAGGAAATTCGTTTTACGACCGCAACGCGTCAGCCGTCAATCGTCGGATAAGTCCGATTGACCGAAAGAATGACGGAAACGACAGGTTCACTCGACCGTGATGACGCTAGAGATTCAACGATGCACGGTGCTCCTCTACTGAAGCGTGATTGACGCGGTCTATCAGTACGTAAGTAGGCATCCCGATGCATCCGGATTTCGAACGTCGCCAGAACAAAGGCCAGCTATCAACTCTGGCAATTTCTGTGCAGGCCCTTCATACTAAACTGAAAACATTACTTTCCATTATCCTACCCAGATGCCTCCTCTTCTCCATGTCTGACACAGTTCCAATTCTAAAAGCCATCCACAGTAGTCGTCTACCTGCCTGACCTTTGCACCTGGACTTGTAATCGAACTTGACCTCTCCTGCTTCTACGATTTGCATTTGACTGAGCTCCTGTAAATAAGCTGGTTCACGCGACTTAGCTTTTTGGGAGCTGAAGAAACCCACAGATCACGAATGCGATTCTAACGCCGGCGCCTAAAGTGAAATCTTTAGTCCGTTATAGTCCGAAAGGCCAACTGGGAAAATTGCTGGCGCAGCCGTGACCTTTGAACTCTGCATCTGTTTATTTTGTTTTCCTAATTTGTTTAAGACATATCTGTCTTTGTAGTTGAGTGTCATTCTGCATGTCTGTCTCTGTGACTGTGCATCTTCCTTTGTTTGCTGTGTTATGTATTTAATTGTTTGTGTATTTGTCCAAGCCTACGATGCAGCAATGGACACATGGAGTGTTAACAACTGCATTACTTACTTACTTGTTTACTTACTTATTTACATTCGTGTCGGTGTCTTTCTTCATCTTCGATGCAGTTCGGACCACGGACTCTGAATTACGTCAACTGTCAAACGTGGATAGAAATTAGCCGGCCTGTCTCTACCTGTCTGCGATGGGCTGATAGTGGAAACTTTCTCCAGCAAAAAGATCTAATCTAATGACTTCTATAGCGCCGTTATAAAAATTCACAAGGGAGCAATCGAAAGTCGCTTCAAATAATACCTAGTCAAAAATCGAATCCGTCGGCGAAGGTAAAGGGAACGAGAGGAATTTGTTCTTTTCGACGCCGAAGATCAATTTGGTCAGCGAGAATCGTTTTGTGAGGTGGTTGAAAGGCGCTAAATAAATATGCTTGTATTCCTGCGCCTTAACCGAAAGACTCATCAACAACTAAGGACCGTGTTTTCGACCGTGATAATGTATTGTATTTGTCAATTTATGTAGCGCAAACTACTCAGATACGCTCCCAGCACATATTTCAGAACAAACTAATCGGAGGCGTTCACAGCATGAGGGCCCCAAGGAAATGACTAAGCTTGTCACTGATGGAGGTGGATGTCCGTCAGTCCTTGGAGCATTTCCACTAGTATTAGACAGAGTTCCATCTGCCTCAGGATCCAGCAGCACTGCCAAGACCCGTAGTTCAAGTATAGTAGGTGTGTCTTACGACGATGTAAGACTCAAAAGCGGGATGTCTCAAAATTTATAAAACCAAAGTTGCAAGTAGACAGACAGACAGACAGCAGACAGACAGCAGACAGACAAGCAGACAGACAGACAAGCAGACAGACAGACAAGCAGACAAGCAGACAGACAGACAATCAGACAGACAGACAGACAAGCAGACAGACAGACAGACAGAGTGAGATAAGGACGAACAGGAAGGCGTAATTCCCTATTCCTATTCGTCCTAATACAGATGGACTTTGAAACATGAAACAGCCGACGTAGACGAACTACGCTTTGGGACAAGTGGACGGAGTACATTTAACTTCGAAGACGGAGAAGAAAGGTCAGTCCGTTTATTTCGATCATCGATCCGTTTGACCTTTAATTATTTACGAATGCAGATTGCGGCCCACAGCATGCGTCCATATATGAAGTACGGCGGCCTGTAACGGCACATTTATGCAGGTGCCTTAGCAATCTAGTTCATCCTACTTGTTTGAATATTCAGTCGCAGACGATCTGCTTTGCGTTGTAAATGACCTGGCGCGATTGAAAGCCTGTCTGATGCGGTACTCGGTATTTTTGAGTCATGGCAACCAGTTTAATCGTCGTGGACCTGCCTTCAAGTCTGAAGATGTTAAGCCAAACTGGACCAGGTCCGCCTAGACGGTTCGCCCGTCTGTCCATCCTTCCCTTTCATCGAATGACGTCGATTCATCCACCAAAAAAGGCATCGATCCATTCGTAGAGGTCAGGCAGGACTCTTTGGTTAGTTTGAATACGCCAAGATATTTTATCCGTCACTCTTTAGTGCATCTGCTCTAATTCTTCACGCTCAGGTATGTCTCTCCTAATTCATCAACTCTTTCCTTTCGTCACGCTTCAGTGCATCTCTCCTAAGTCATCTGAATCTCTAATGCCGTTACGCTCCAGTGCATTTGGATGGATGGATTCCAACAGTTTAACATCTTATGGCATTATGGGTTGCTGACGTCGAATGGAAAAAAATGTATACAAAATTGTCAATGTTAAGTTTTTAATGTATGTCTTTACCAACGATTTTATTTTATGCTCTTGGTTAAAAATCGCTCAAATTACAATAATATCTTAAAATGGCGTCATAAGTCATGTCTTACGTCATAAGTCATGCCTTGCATCAGATCACGCTTCATTCCATTACATATTACACATTACATTATTAATAATTAATTATTTTTGCAACTGCTATAGCGCCATAATTTAACGCACAAGGAATTAACCGACGGCGCACCAAAACCCAATCGTATTCAAGTCAATACCCAGTCCACTGAGAATGAAAGAAAGCCTAGGGCGGAAAACTACGCCGAAAAAGGTAAATCTTAGATTAGATCAAAATGATCAACGACACTGAGTAGAACGAACAGATGCGTCTATAGAAATCGAGAATTTAGGTCCATCAACCGAGAGCTCGTTGACCAAGAACAATTCTAGTAGTCGAGATACAACCAGAGAAAGGCAATCAGATGACCTGATTGAATAGGGATAAGTAGTACATTACACTACATTACATGACATTTAGCGTGTTTGTGAGGTTCTTAAAGGCGCTATATAAATAGCCAGATACATACGTACATACTGCGCCGTTAAATTGTATGGCATCTCCTGAGAACGGTTGTAAGAAGCGGGAATTAAAAGCAGTCCATCAGGTCGCCATGGAAAAGCATTCCCTTCGGAATTAAGTGTGCTAATCTCGGTCTCTGCGTTTCAGTCTGCCTCTTTCTCTTTTTACCTTTCTGTCTCCCTCCTCGCTCTCAGTTTCCCTCTCAATCTCTCTGCCTCTGCCTCTGCCTCTGCCTCTGCCTCTGCCTCTGCCTCTGCCTCTGCCTCTGCCTCTGCCTCTGCCTCTGCCTCTGCCTCTGCCTCTGCCTCTGCCTCTGCCTCTGCCTCTGCCTCTGCCTCTGCCTCTGCCTCTGCCTCTGCCTCTGCCTCTGCCTCTGCCTCTGCCTCTGCCTCTGCCTCTGCCTCTGCCTCTGCCTCTGCCTCTGCCTCTGCCTCTGCCTCTGCCTCTGCCTCTGCCTCTGCCTCTGCCTCTGCCTCTGCCTCTGCCTCTGCCTCTGCCTCTGCCTCTGTTGTTATCTCAATATCCGCACGCATACATTTGCACGTATTTAACATGGTTGCTAACTGGCTAAGTGCTCTTCTCGGAGCGAGGATTGTGCAGATTCGAGCCCTCTGATTGAGTTTCTCGCCGCCTACGCTACAGCCCGTTTTTTATGATAAGTTTCATTGTTTTCTAGTTTGTTTTATTGGGATGAAACCCCCTCTAAAACGAATTGCTTTATCTCCGGTCTTCCGGTCTCTGCAGGTGCCTCCGCCGGTCTCGACTGCAAACTTCTATAGCGCCGTTATCGAAACACACGAAGCATCACTCAGATTGATGCCTTGTGCGTTACGATAACAGCGCTATAGAAGTTTTCAGATTAGATTACATTATACTCGAATAAATTAGATTACGCTAGATCAGATCAGATCCATATGTAGCCAATATCTAGATTTTTACATAGACCTGTGTAAACACAGGGTGGAACCGCAGAAAAGAAAAGATACATCAAGATTGGCTGAAAAAGAAATACAGAGTGCAAATCAAAATGCACTGGAGGCAAAGCTTAAAGAACTTGTTGAGGAACTGGATATAGACAAAAGGGCAGAGCAATTGACCGTAGCGATAATGGAGGCAGCATAATAGGTATCCCAGAACAAGAGAGGAGCAGTAAACTCTCTGAGACTGGTGGGTGCAGAAGAAAATAGAACTGAACATCAGAAGAGACAGCTCTGATACAGCAGAGGGACCATACAGGGCAAAAAGCAATGAAGTACGGAAAGCGGCAAGAGCAGACAAAGCCAAAAGGCTCAAGGACCAATGCAGAGACGTAGAAATATATTATGGAGAATGCGAAAGAAGAGAGGAATACAAGATGATCAGCAATGTGAACACAAAATGGCAGCCAAAACTTGCGGCAATCAGGGATGAAAAGGGTACATTGTTGATGAACAAAGCAGACCCTGTACAAATATGGACAGATTACTGTAGCAACTTGTACAAAGCGCAAATTGATCAAGATATCGCAAAACAGGTAATTACAGAACTCCAAGAAATATCTCCACCAGTTGAAAATATTGGATATCTTGATATCTTGGAGGCAGAGGTAGTAAGAGCTGTGCAACGATTGAAAAACAACAAAACTCCGGGCAACGATGGTATAACAGGCAAGATGATAAAAAATGGAGGAGATTTCATGATACAGGAGATACACAAGAGTTGCAGTGCAGTATGGAAAGAAGGATACACGCCGGAGGAATGGAAGAAGTCAATTCTAGGTGTTCTTCACAAGAAAGGAAATGCACTAGAATGCAGTAATTATAGAACTATCGCACTGATAAGTCACCTTGGTAAGGTATTGATGATGATACTAACAGAAAGACTTAGAAGCCAGATTGAAGAACATCTTGCAGACGAGCAGACGGGGTTTAGAAGAGATAGAAGTACTGTAAAACAGATACTAGCACAGAGACTGATAGGATAAGCAGCCCGAAGAAAGAACAAGAAAATCTATAACTGCTTCGGAGACTTCAAAAAGGCTTTCGATAGCATCGATCAAAGTGTAACATGGGCGGTCTTGGAATCGTATGGCGTGGATAATAATTTGACTCGTATATTGAATGAAACTAACAGCAATGCAAAGGCAGCGGTCAGAGTTTGTGGTGAAACTGGAGTTTAGTTTGACACTAGTAGAGGTAAAAGACAAGGTGATCCAGTATCACCAAGTGTTTTCATCACACTCCTAGAAAGAGCAATGAACAAGATCAAGGAAAACGATGAAAGAGTATCGTTCAGCGGCACAAGGATTAATAACCGCTCTGCTGACTATATTGGCCTGTTGGGAGAAGATGAACAACGATTGGAGCACATAGTACAAACGCTTAACGGAGAAGGAAAAAGATATGGCTTTACGATGAATTTTGATTAAACAAAAATAATGGTATTTGGCAAAAAGAATTTAACGAAGAAGATGGTCGTGGACGGCATTCAGTTGGAAAATGTTGAAAAGTTTACATACCTAGGATGTAACATGACGTATGATTTGGACCGTAGGAAAGAAGTACTAGTCAGAATTGCAAAGGCGACAGCAACACTGAAAGCTATGGATAAGATCTGGAAAAGCAATTCTGAAAACGTTTTCAGTAGCATGTTATATGGATGTGGGGGCTTGGATAATAACGAAAGACGTTGAAAGAAGGATATTGGCCTTCGAGAGAAAATGCTATAGGGAGATTATGAAAATAGGGTGGACACAAAAGGTGAGCAATGCAGAGAAGCACAGACGGATACATCTCAAGCAGAACTTGATGCAGGAGTTAGCTTTCATTGGGTCCTATTGAAATCTCGAGCTTACGATTATGATACGAAAAGTTAAATTTTTTAAGCCTTAATGATTTTAGAATCATTCAGAGGAAAACTGGGATTATTTACTCATATATGCAGACTGAGTAACGATAGGAAGATAAAAACACTAGTGTTCGGAATGATGGGTGGCCCAAACAAAAGATAACGTAAGGAATGGGTAGACGACATAATCAGATGGTGTGTAGCACCCCTTAAGGAGCTGAGCCACTCCGCACTGGAAAGACAACAGTGGAGGAACATAGTGAGAATGGCATCAGGTGTTGAGCCCGTGATTTATAACGATGATGATGAAACAGGCGCTAGTCAACTTCAGCAGACCGGCCACAAGGCTTGTCTTAGTTAGGATTTATAAATAATAAGTTTCGTTAAATAATAACCGATATATACCGGTATAATAGTCTGATATTTAAATGGTTAGTCGTCGACTCTTAGACGCCGGTTATCAAGTCTCAAAAAGTTCCCGTTACTTTCTTTGCTCGTGGAGATTTCCATTTCATCCATTTAGCGCATGAAATTTATAATGAAGAATGACTTATCTTTCCTTTTGCTGATGAGCAGATCTTCCGGGCTCTTAGTCTTTCCATTTCTCTCAGCTTCAACACAACCCATCCTAGCCTCCTCTACCCTCCTCTCTGTGGTCTCCTGGTAACCGGACTTGGTTCCTGACATGGCATCTTTGTATAACCCCATGGACTTGAGCCAGCGCTCGTGAAGAAGCTGGTGCGCTGCGCTTCGCTTCTGAATAGCACTTTTGAAATTTCGACTTTACGCTTACGATACGATTACGATTAGCCCATCGGGAAAAAATAGTCACCAAATTTTTTATGTTTTGGGTCAAAAGTGAGAGGCAAAACACCTCTGCCTCCAACTTGTTCAAGAGGGAGCCAAGGCCCCCTCTGGTTCCCATTCTTTCCACTAGGCATGGATCCTCTGGCCCTTCCGTGCCGACGGCCTAGAGTATATACGTTGGAGGTGTGATCGCATGTTGCTTATTAGCAAGACGCCCCGTCACATCGAGTTAGGACAGGAGGCGTCCGACGAACAATAATCCAATTAGCAACTTCAGCGACAGGCAGCCACGAGGGCGTCACTCGCTTCTGCTTCGTCTCTTGCTATGCGATCGTAATTGGCTGCAAACAGCACTCGGTCGCAGACAACAGCTCCCGTGCAACAGATGACTTTGAACAGGTTTAAAACACCTGACGTCTTTGCAAGCGTATGCTTCTGCTCGTCTGTCTGTGTAATTTTCTTTTTCTCTCTGTTCGTATCAATCTATCAACCCGTAACTGGCTTTGCCTGTGTCTCTCTGTCTTTCTCTCTGCTTTACCTCTATCTTTTCATATTGATCTGTCTCTCTTTGCTTCACCTCTATATCTCACTCTCTCTGTCTCTGCCTTTTTGTCTATCTCTCCTCTTTTGCTTCTCTCTCTGTATGTGTGTCTGTCTGTCTCTCTCTGTTTGCCTAGCTCTCTTTCCTTCTTTTCTCCTTCTTCCTCTGCCTAGCCTCTGTCTCGCTCTCTATCCTTCTCTCTACCCTTCTGTCTCTATATATATATACACGTGTATGTGGTGCATGTGTGTCCGACTCATTTTCTCTCTTCCTCTAGCATCGCTAAGTCGCTTGATGGTGGTTTTCTCATCACAGCCTGGCCTTCGCTCTAAGTGGATGATATCGTCACTTCCGGCGGATGTTCCTTTCGTCGGTGCCATCTTAGTCTGTTGCGACTTCTCGTCGAGTAAATTAATTTCGGGAAAAGAGCTCGCTTTGTGTCCGGCTTCATTTCGCTGATCCGCGTCAGGCGAAGAGTGGACCATCTGGTCCGCTGTCTTTCCACTCGGCTCCATTCGGCTCCACTCGGCTCCTCCGTTTCTGCGAAATTCCTTCTCACGCGAAAACATGAAACGATGCCGACACAAAGCACAGGAGGCTAGAGGACAGATAGAGGTACAGAGACATGCATACATACATACATACATACATACATACATACATACATACATACATACATACATACATACATACATACATACATACATACATACATACATACATACATACATACATACATACATACATACATACATACATACATAGGCTACATACATACATACATACATACATACAGACCATCAGACAGACAGACAGACAGACAGACAGACAGACAGACAGACAGACAGACAGTGGAAAAATAAGGGAAAAGTATACGAAAGAAAAAAGGAGGAAGAGGAAAAAGAAACGTGAATGAAAGAAAGAGAAAGAGACAAATTAAAGGAAACGGTGTGCAGATACATGCATGCGAAACATTAGCTCGGAATCCTTCTGACAACCTTCACTACATTCATTCAGCCACTCTAAAACCTAGTAGTATACCAAAACGATCCAAAAAACAATTTGTCTGACAATCGAACACAGCTGGGCATAGGCAAATTAAGTCTGTACCTGCATCAATGTACGCATACATATCACATTAACTTAGTCATACCGACTTTAAACGTTCAAGTCTACAGTAGTGTATCGACTTGAAACCAATGTATAAAATACCTATGAGAAGTCCAGTCCATTAAGCAAACCCCGGGGGCATACACTGGCAAGAAGCCTTCTTTTTCTTAGACCAAACCCCGGGGCATACACTGGCAAGAAGCCTTCTTTTTCTTAGACTCAGCGCATGGTGGCAGTTGCTCAGTACTCTCTCGCGCCGCCTGAGCTTTCCACCGACAGTGTAAATGTATTGTAAATGTAATGTAAATGTGATGTAAATGTGATGTAAATGTGATGTAAATGTGACGTAAATGTGACGTAAATGTGACGTAAATGTGACGTAAATGTGACGTAAATGTGACGTAAATGTGACGTAAATGTGACGTAAATGTGACGTAAATGTGATGTAAATGTGATGTAAATGTGATGTGAATGTGATGTGAATGTGATGTGAATGTGATGTGAATGTGATGTGAATGTGATGTGAATGTGATGTGAATGTGATGTGAATGTGATGTGAATGTGATGTGAATGTGATGTGAATGTGATGTGAATGTGATGTGAATGTGATGTGAATGTGATGTGAATGTGATGTGAATGTGATGTAAATGTGATGTAAATGTGATGTAAATGTGATGTAAATGTGATGTAAATGTGATGTAAATGTGATGTAAATGTGATGTAAATGTGATGTAAATGTGATGTAAATGTGATGTAAATGTGATGTAAATGTGATGTAAATGTGATGTAGATGTGATGTAGATGTGATGTAGATGTGATGTAGATGTGATGTAGATGTAATGTAGATGTAATGTAGATGTAATGTAAATGTAATGTAAATGTAATGTAAATGTAATGTAAATGTAATGTAAATGTAATGTAAATGTAATGTAAATGTAATGTAAATGTAATGTAAATGTACACCTCCGAAATTTCTCGGCGTCACATAAAAGCCGCATCACAGAGACCAGCTTATCAACCGGCGCTATATAAAATCAACGTCTATAGATATCGGTAACGCGTTTGGTCAATGATCATACGGTTGCGGGTTCGACTCCGTGTAACGACCCTAGGCAAGTTGTTTGCGCACACCATGCCTCAGTCACAAGCAATGTAATGGTACCAGTATAAGCTGGGAAGTAAACAGCAAGTACTGCGATGCACTGGCCCCGTGGCCAGGTCCTTGGGATTCGTCCATTGCTGGTTTAAAGACCAAGAAAAAGAGACGAGCGCCTCCCAGCGTCTCATTTGTGCAATGTGGGATATTTTACTTCATAAAAAATCAAGCGAGGGTGTTTTGTCAGTTTCGATGTCAGATCAGAATCCGGGAGTCAGACGGGGGGAGGCAGGCAGACGGTGGAAATCGTTGGTCATGGGAAGGTGCAGGAGCGGATGCAGGATGGGATAGGTTGAATAGTTCGGTTTAAAATCTTGAGTGAAACGCTGCAGGCGAGAGGGCAAGTGGAGGAGTGATCAGTGTATGATCATTGTACTCATGGTACAGCCCAGTAAGTAGATAGAGGGCCCAAGTGGAGCAGAAATCTCGAAACAGTTTTTTACCCTGGGCTGGGATATGAACCCCAGACTTCTGGGCTGACAATCCAGCACCCTTACTATTAGGATAGTGCACACTCCTATAAGAACGCCAAAGGCGCGTTCAATTTGCCTAATTCTGCTGATAAACAGATCCCTTACATGGAGAAGAGTCACATCTGGCGCCTTCTCCCTTGAGCAGACGACACGTAATTCGCCGGCTTTTACGCGACTCCAAAGAGCACGCTAGATGTCGCACAGCGGATCAGACGATCGGCAATTTTTTTCAAACCAGTTTATGGATGAAACTGCGCCAACTAGTGAAATTTTTCTCGACTCGCTCCAACGGGTTTCTGTTTTCCGGGACAAAGTACGACAGCAATTGTAAACCGGTATTGAATCGAGGTAGCACAATTTGGGCAAGGTAAGGTAAGATAACGTAAATTACTAAGGCAAGAAAGGTAAATTACTAAGGTGATGTAAGATAAATTAAGGCAAAGTATAGACAGAGTAAGGTCAAGTAAGTAAAGGTAAGCTAAGTCAGGTTAAGGTAAAGTTAGGTAAGTTTAACGCTCATTTGTTGCAAGTAGTCAACTCAGTCACTTCGGTCAATCCATCCATCAATCAGGCGATCGATCGATCAATCCATCAGTCAACCAATTGGCCAATCAATCAATAAACCAATCACTAAACCAATCAATAAACCAATCAACCAATCGATCAATTAATCAATCGCCTATCCAATCCATGTGTCAGCCTATATGAATCAAAGTGATTAGATCCATCAATGAAACTGTATAATTCGATCATTTCATCCGACACGTTGAAGGTCACGGCCTATCGCGGCTGTCTCTCGCTTTGTCTCTGTCTTCGTCTCTCTCTCTCTCTCTCTCTCTCTCTCTCTCTCTCTCTCTCTCTCTCTCTCTCTGCCTCCACTGTTCTCTTTCTGTCGGCCTCGATGGATAACTGGCGTCCAGTTTTGTAAACGGACCTCATCCGAATAACGGCAGTGCATTCAGCACTCCTCGAATCTACTCTGAGTCTCCAGGGGCCACTCGATCAAAAACTTCATCAGCGCTGCACCTGCTGATCGCCCATGAAAGAAGCCAGTTATATTTCCCCTTTTTGAGGAGCCAAGAATTAATATAGACCCTTCACTTTAAACGTATAAGGCGCCTGGGAATCACGGTGACACAGGCAGCAAGATTAACCCCTTCTTCGGAGGGAGGGCAAGACCCTTGCGGATCAAGGAATACAGAAATCTACTGTGGCGGAATGAAGTTAGCAATGCCTCACCTAAACTTGCAGAAAAAATTTCGACGACTGTTTTTAGTCAATTCCATGATGATGTTGTTGTTGAAGATGGCGATGCCACTGTTAATGACAATGATGATGATGATAATAGTAACAATCTTAGAACTTCTATAGCGCCACTGCAATAATGCTCAAAGCATCAGTCAACGGTCGCTGACAGGCAATGGTGCACGGGATTTTGTAAGCCAGGGGGCTCGGCACCTGGGTGTAAACTGAGAGGTTCTAGGACAGCAGGCGCTGAAAGCGTGGAGCCTCTGATGACTAGGGGGCCGGGGAGAGTGTCGTGAGCTCCTCCTTCGGGGTTCGTGAGGAGCCCCAAAAGCCAAGCATTTCCAAGCATTAAGCAGGGCATTTTGCACATTGGACTAAGTGCTTGTATGACTTTTGGTCAGGAGGTCCAGTACCTGGATGAAAATTGAAAGGATCTGAGAAAGCGAACGCCAAAGGCACGAAGCCAATTTGACGGGTAGGCAGTCTAAGGGAGCGTCGTAAGCTCCCCGGTGGGGTTTCGTGACAGAGCTCGAGAAGCCAATGGAAGTATTTATTATAAAATTGAACACACCAGGGCTACATGCTTGTGTGAGGTTTTATAGCCAGGGGGTCCAGTACCTGAATGAAAATTGAGGGCGTCTGATACTGCAAGCGCGGAGATGCGAAGCCCTTAACGAATATGGAGGGTCTGAGGAGCGTCGTAAGCTTCCTAGCGGGGTCCGGGAATGCATTTTGCTAAAATAAAACAGGCCAGGAATCGAATAAGTGAATTCGGCCTTTAAAATGTTCTTTATTGTATGATGCTAGTCTCCATCGACAGAACAGACTCGTGTCACCGATCGATGATGAGGGGGTACATCAAAGAAATCTCATCGGATCTACACGAATTCCAAAGTTGATGGTGTTGGCCTCAGTGCGTCCGGACCCAAGGACTCCACTGCCGGCTATGCCACTGCTGCTAAGCGAAGTCAGTGTGCATGCCAAATGCCAGGAGAAGTCCAGTCGAAAGCCGAGAGGGAAATCTGAGGATACACGGAAACATCCTACAGAGGAAATAAGTCAATCAATACTATACATATCACTGATAATTTCAGTAGTGTCTGGCGTGCCTATAATAATATCAGTAGTAACTGTAACTGTAATTTGAGATTTATAAAGCACCTCTTAGAGGATAAACTCGACAGAGGTGCTTCCGACCCGAAAAAGTAAAATCACTGTTGAACAGCACAGTCTTCAGGCGCCTGCGGAATACTGAGAGGGGACAGAAAGGAGCTCAAGTCGCAATTCTCGAGGGAGACGATTCCAGCAAGTGGGACCAACGTAGGCAAAGCTTCTGGACTGGGCCGCAGCGGTTCGCATGCGAGGGACAAATAGGAGATCTTGAGTTACCGAGCGAAGGGTGCTACGGCCCGGCAATGAGGAGACCAAAGTGCAGAAGTGAATGAGGTAAAGGGAAGCAGAGCCAAGAACACAACTGCGCATGAGGGAGAGTAGTGTTTGGCACAGAAGGTAAAGCAGGTAAAAGTAACTGTCGACGATCTTTCGAAGTTGCCAATCGGTCGGGCTTCGAACTGTCGACTCGCCCGATATGTAACGTAGGGTTAACTAGTGAAAGACAGTCTGATTTTCGTATACATAATTGAATAACTGAACGCCAATTTTGACTCAAATTTGCCCACTGAGCACACGACAGACTACTGTAACAAAATCTTTCCTGCTCTGTCAACAGTGGAGATGGAGTATCTAAGTCAGAGAAATTGGCATTAAGAAATTTTTGTGATAACTGCGTAAACTATTTAATTATTTTGGTAAACAATTTCCTCCATCTCCACCTCTACCGCTTTTCCCATCTCCAGTCTTATCTTAAACTAAAAAATCAAATCTAAGAAAATCAACAAAACTATATGCATCTAAACAAAAAACAAATGTGGCATCAGTCTTGAACTTAGTGACGAGCATAGCTAATTCCTGATCCATGCGAAAGATGGGAATAGGCGCGTTCGACAACTCATGTCAAGGGCTATCATCAGGTAAAATTTCACGCCATTCGGGAACACTGGATTACATTCTTTATACAGCAGATCTGACTCGTATCATCACTACACGTGGCGCCCGTGTTCATCAATATGCTGACGATGTCCAGCTTTATTCCAGTTGTCGTCCTGCTGATTCTCTCGCCTGCCTTACGTCGGTGCTGGGAACTGTGACAGACGTACAGGTGTGGATGTCATCGAATCGCCTTCGGCTTAACCCATCCAAAACACAATTTTTGTGGATTGGTACTCGTCAAGCTCGGGCCAAAATCAACCAACAGGAGCTACTCTCATCATTTCCGGGCTGGTCGCCCCAACAGCTGGTTCGTGAACTGGAAGTGCTTATAGACGGTGAGCTGTCCATGGCTGACCACGTCGATTCGTTGTGCAGGTCGTGCTACTATCAGCTGCGTCAAATTCAATCAATACGGTGTAATCTATCTTTCATTGCTGCAACAGCATTACTTCACTCCTTCGTCCTGACGCGGCTGGACTATTGCAACTCTGTCTTCGCAGGTTTGCCAAAATTCCGTCTTCGTCAGCTCCAGTCTGTCCTGAACTGTGCCGCCCGTCTAGTCGCTAATCTACCGAAATTTTCCCATATATCAGTTTATATGAGAGATACTCTGCATTGGCTATCAATTGAAGAAAGAATCAAATTCAAGATCCTGCTCTTTGGTCGGGCCTCGTTGGCTGGCTACGCTCCTGAATACATACGAGAGTTGTTCGTGCCGGTCGGTGCCCATCCGGGTCGTCAGTCGCTTCGCTCTTCATCCCGAGGAGATTTACAGGTTCCTCGCTGTGGTACATCAGCACGACAACACCGTGCATTGTCTTGCATGGGTCCTTCCCTGTGGAATAGTCTTCCTATAAACATTCGTTCTATTTCTGTGAATTTGTCCCAAGAAACATTCTCTTCGTTAGTCAAGACTTACTTGTTTAAATTAACTCGGCAGCCATGTTCACAGCGCTTTTGAGATGTTCTTAAAATGCGCTATATAAAAGATTAGATACATACATACTGGATAAATCTTCATCCGTACCAGCCGTGTTCATTTACGTTTACATTTAAAGTATTGGCGTTGACGATTCATTTATTTATTTAAAGCATTTACATGGCGCGCCAAGTCAGTAAATCTGTCTCTGAGACGCAACAGCAACATCATATGTTGAAGCTATGGTGAGAATATGTCAATGAACCAAGGCCTAGGTTAGGCTACCCGGTTGATCTTGCAGGGCTAACTCTTCACTGGGGTTAGGTACTTAGAAACTGCCAGGTCCAGCAAAGGGGCTCTATTTAGATCCCATGCAGTACAGACTGTCTTCTGCCCGACTGAAGTTGGCGTTTAAGTCAGGCTGTACTGTTATAACTGTACGTACCAAATTTCGATGCCGACGTCCGAATTGGGCATAACCCCTTCCCCTTTTCCGCATCTGGCTGACCCCTTACTCTCCTCCCTCTTTAGAGACGTCCTTAATGGATGACCCGTCACCACATCTTCAACAAATGATGCCCTTTGGGGTTAGTGTTCTACAGTGACGTTTACACGCCATATAGCATTCACCGATCAACTTTCCAGTTCAGTAGCTTATCCAAAGGCCAGACCTGTGACTGTTCCATCTGAGCTGACTAGCAGCGGTTACTGTATTTGGCAACTTCTATAGCGCTTCTTATAGAACAAACTACTCAGAGGCGCTTTCAGCATGAGAACCCCGGGGAAAGAAGAACGTCTTCAAACAACGAGCTGACTCAGTTGTATCACCAACAGAGACCCTTGCACGAAACGAAGGCAGAAGTCCATTCCATAGCGATGGGTTATGACCCCTGGATTAACCCTTTCACACCGGAGCTTTGTTCTTTACACTGGTGTCTAAGCTCAGACGAAGGACGACATGGCCCACCCACTCGATCCACGAGTGCTACAAATGTATGCCTCAGTTTTTACAAATTTACAACGTACAGTAATTTCCAAAACGTAAGCATCAAAGAATTACATTCCTACAACCATAACTTGAGTACAGAGGTCACCTTTTTACGTAGCACCACAGAAAGATTTGTAAACGAATTTTTGAAGATAGGCAAATATACAAATACGCCACATCAAATTAACAGATCTCTCGTTATTTGATATATTTGCCACAGTATAAATTGTAAAGTAAACTAAATTACCTACTACCATACTTGAAAATTCACATCTTAGGTCCTACGTTAATTCATTAATTCAGCACAGTTATGTAATAAATAGCACTATTACAAGTTGGCAGCGACTACAAGGTATGTATATATGTATTTACTTATGTATGCAAGAATGTATTTATGCATGTACGTATGCATGTATGAGGGCAACTGTTACTCCATCTTTATAGATACCTTCCAAAAATGCAACTTTTCCTACATTTAGTCTTTTTATTTGTAATATTTTAACTTTTTTGCTGAAGTAGGATTTATCTCACAGGATTTAAATAAAGCATTAAACAAAGTGGGATAAATAAGGCATTTGCAACTACCATTATTATTATTATTATTATTATTATTATTATCATTACTATTATTATAGTTCTCAATAAAACAAAGACACCTTTTAGATAACTAGTTTTACAATTTTTCTCCAAGGTAAGCTTATATATAATTTCTTGGGATTTAAAGAGATTACTGGAGATGAGGAACAACATCTAGAAGAAAATCTACTCACCAAGTTTTGGCATCTTATTCTTAAGTGTCCTTACGTATACATACACAGACACATACATCATACATACTCACATGACTACACAAATACAGATGCACACATACATACCTAAGTCACAACCTTTTAGATCCGTTAGATAGCCAAGAATACAGTGCTTTCGAGAGTCCCCTAAAGGCGCTACAAAAATGTTTTGATATGTGGACACATACGTTCATACATTACAAAATACATACATGCATACATACAGTTCACACTGGGATACATTTGTGTCCCTTTTCCTAGGGCCTCATGTACTTGGTCTACTTCTTAGGTGCCACATTTATGTGGCGACACTGTGAGGTTACTCCTTTGTGGTTCAAGTTCTGTTGTGTGCAGGTGAGCGGCTCACGATGTCTTACAGGTATCCGGCGAAAAAGCGTGCCTTGGTAACACTAGATTGATAATTTAAAACAATTTTCTAGCATGGGCTGGGAGCACCTTTGAGTAAACACCCTGAAGGGGCGCTATATCAGCTGTACATAAATTGTCCATATCAACAGAATGAAATAACCCCAATGGAGTCACGGCAGATTCCAACAGAATCCCATTCCATTCACACATGCAGAGAAATACATGCACTCTGATTGACTGAATGAATTTCTGTAGTTTGTCAACGGTCATTAAAATGCCAACATTTGTTCATAACACTGACTCTGAAAGTAGAACAAACCACAGCACAAGATCACATACAGCAACAAAAGTCACAGCTACAGACGAATCGTAAAGACTAAGGTTGACGCGCTCGGCGTTCCTGCGACATGAAATTAAAGATCTTAGAGTAAAGTAAGATGTGGAATTCCCTGTAATCAGTGTAAATTACGTCTGCGGTGGTCAACAATGGAAAACAGCCACGCCACCAAGTGGTAGGTTGGATAAATAACAATTTGGTTAGGGTCAGATTATACACCCATGTTCATCCTAAATTATCATCTTGTTGATTGGACCCACAACGTTGTCGCTTGCAGCGCCACCAAGTGGTTGGTATTTTATAAGGGCCTTGCATACTAAAAGACATTGAGTGTCACATCTTAGTATACTCTAAGATCTTTGACGGAATGGCGGCGATTCAGTTGTTCATAACCACTAGAATAATACCAGTTGAATGGCGGCAATATCGTCGTTCATTTAAACCACCAGAACAAAATCAGTTGAAGGATCATTATCAGGATGATTCGGAACAGATCGGGACTCGACGTAAGGTCGCGGTTTGTGTTCGCAAGTCGCATCTGCTGTTGGAGAGTTTGGATCTGTTGCTGAATGGTGGCCAGCTTCTCGGCATTCTCTTGCTGCAGTTCGAGGACCGGCATAAGAGCCTTCTCGATGGCATTTGATTTGAAGCGTAGAGAGTGCGATGTGCTTTTTGATTCATCTTCGTGCAATTGGGTCTCCACTGGAATGCAACAAGACAGCATTAAATATCAGTAAGATGTCAGAAAATAAAATAGATGACGTAAGACAAATGAAATGAGCAACTGCGGAATCACCAGTCAGCATTAATAAATGAAAAACGAAATGAAAATGATTATGTAAAAGATTAGCAAACGAGTACATGATTACTGCCACTGCTGATGAAATGTGATTAGTACACTGATAAAATGTCTGATCTGTGTAATGATAAAGAGAGTAATTATTGTATTGGTTGGTGTAGACATCCCTAGTTATGCAAACTATCATCCAAACATGTAAACAAAATTGATCCTCACCTGCGGAAAGTGATGATTCGCTGCCGAACAGTGGTGCGTCAGCTTCTGGAGTGGAGCTTCCGCTTTCACGACCGCGAATGGAATGCATTCGTTTGATCGACATGCGTTTGATGCGTGAAATCATGGCCGACTCGAGGGATGAGTGCCGTGAGTGGGTGCGGCCGACCGCGTCTTTCTCCTCGACGTTTGTGATGCTCGTGGTGTGGACAATCGGAGTCTGGTGGCGCGTCTTCGTCTGGATGATGAAGTTGTGTTCGAATTGGATCACGTCATTCATAGGGTCCCACGGTCGAAGACTTGAAATGCAAAGTAACATACGTAAGTAAGTAAGTATCTAAACACTTAATACAGCATCCTTCAAGTAAGAACAATAAAGTATGAAGACACTGCAATATGTGGTTGGGAACAGGTTTTTGGGGAAACCTATGGGCAGGAGCAAAGTGTGTTGTTAAGATGTGTCTTCAGTAGGACACAGTCTGAACTATCGGGGAAAGGCTTCCTGCCCCTCAGGTTTTTCCCCATGGGCAGGAGCGAAATGTACAGGGAAATATTCAGTGGGACTCTGAACCAGTTGGGAGATGTTCCTCCCATGGGTGGGAGTCAAATGCATTGGTAAAAAGTATTTTCAGTGGAGCATAGCCTGAACCCACAGAGGGAAGTTCCTCCAATGGGCAGGAGCAAAACGTGTGGGAAAAATGCACCTTCAGTAAGAGACTTTCTGAACCAGTTGGAAAGGCAAAGTTCCGCCCTTCCACTACAAATAACACCCTGCACGGTATACACGGTGTATATGTATGCATGTACGTATCTATTTATATAGCGCCTTTTAAGAAGCTGACAAAGGCACTAAGTATAATACAATGCCTTTGACCATGGCCATGTCACTCTTCTTGCTCTCTATGACGTTAGTGCTGCCTTCGACACTGTTGATCATTCCATTCTTCTAGAACGACTGTCTAAATCCTTTGGCCTTACTGACTCTGCTCTTCTTTGGTTTCGCTCATTTCTTTCTGGTCGCTCCCTTTCTGTTATTTTTGGGCCCACTCGTTCTGCCTGGACTCACATTCCCTATGGTCTTCCACAGGGTTCGGTACTTGCACCTCTTCTATATATCCTGTATACTGCTGACCTGGCCAGCATACTTCTTCCCTTGGGTGTTTCATCTCACCAATATGCTGATGACACTCAATCCTTTACTCATGGCCCGGCTGCCTCAGCCACTCTGATGGTTGAGCGGATCCTTGAGGCCACCTCTGTTCTAGATCTCTGGATGTCTTCTAACCGCCTCTGTCTTAATCCTGATAAGACTCAATATATCTGGCTAGGTGGTTGTGTCCAGCTTGGCAAAATTGACTTTAGTTCCCTTTCCTCTAATTTCCCTCATATCCACTTCTCTTCCTCAGTCCGTGACCTCGGAATCACCCTGGATCAAACTCTTTCTCTGACTGACCATGTAAATAATATCTCTCGCTCTTGTCTTTACCACCTACGACAACTCCGCTCTATTCGTCACTCGCTTCCTCTTCATGCGATCACTACTTTGGTCCATGCCCTGATTTGCACTAGGACTGACTTTGGCAATGCTGCCTATATTGGACTTTCTGCAATTAACACCTCCAAGCTTCAGTCTATACTTAATGCTGCTGCACGCCTTATCGGTAGTCTTCCAAAGTCTGCCCATATATCTACTTTTATTCATGATTCACTTCATTGGCTTCCTGTCAGTCAACGGATCCAGTTTAAGATTCTTATCCTTATCCGCAACTGCCTCCTAGGCTCTGCTCCGTCCTACTTAGCTTCTTTTTGTATTCCGGTTTCCTCGTTGCCTACCCATGCCTCCCTTCGCTCAGCTACCCGTGGTCTTTTGGTAGTCCCTCGCGTCCGCACTACAACTGCCCAGTCCAGGAGCTTTGCCTTTGTTGGCCCTTCCAGCTGGAACTGCCTTCCTCTTGACCTGCGGCTTCAGTTACTTAGTCTCTCTCCTACCCAGTCTCGCAAACGCCTGAAATCCTTTTTGTTTGTTCAAGTCAGGAGCGCCACTGTTTCCTAAGTGGCGCTTTATAAATGTTCGTTTACAATTACAATTACAATTACAATGTACTATCATGCCATGTTCTAAAGTTCAGGATCCACATCCACAACCACACTATACAAGAATACATGTAATAGAGGAGTTTCTCTGAGGAGTTCTTTTTGGAGAGGTGCTATAGAAATTTGTGATTACAATTAAGAAATAAAATTCTACTGAAGCATGTTAAACAGTATATACACTTACTCGGCGTATTTGTAAAGCCACTGGCCTGTGATGAGGTTTCGTTCAAAGAACCTTGGCTCCCATTCCACCATCTTGACTTTGCGCTCGCGAGCGGTCTTACGCTGCTCATCTTCAAGCAGGCACTTCTCCCTTGTCGCTGCTTCCTGGTCCGACTGGAGAACAGCTTCGCTCACATGAAGCCACAGACTAAAGCAATGACAACAAGCCTATGTAAAATCTAGTTCCCTATTTCTATTAATCAATTACTTGTGCCATTATGACTACAAGTGAATAGCTAAATTATTGTATTTATTAATTTTTAATTAATTTTTATATTAATTTTTAATTAATTAATTTCTATTAATTAATTTCCATTAAGCTAATCCATTATTTCTATTAATTAGTTTATTTATGTTATTTGTGCCATTATGAATAAGTGTGTAACTGATTTCTTTCAATCATTTGAAATTAGGCATTCATTCAAAGTCTGTGAATCTGATTAAGGAAAGTCCAAAACCTTGGCAATTTCAGCAGGCAAAAATGGCACAGTATGTGACTTGCAAACACAAACCGCGACTTTACGTCGAGTCCCGATCTGTTCTGAATCATTCTGATAATGATCCTTCAAGTGAAGTTGTGCCGGTGGTTTAAACGAACGACGATATCACTACCACTCAACTCACGTATGTAGTACATAGGTGGCAAGTGGCACAAAAATTCATATTATATGCACTTCTAACCTCTGAGTTAGCAGTAGGACACACTAACTGCTAGACTACTATGCCACCAATGCTTGCATTGAATTAATTCTGGGCATTTACAGATTACTGCACCTGAACGCGCTACACTAGATTATGTGGTCAGACACACAAAACCATATTCTACTGGACAAAAATGACAGAAAAACGTCATTGTAAAATATTACTTTTCCGATTCAAATGGACTCTGGGTATCCAGTGGAACAGTCCACCTCTGGAGTCTTTGGGCTTTAACCTCTGGAGTCGGATTCCAGAACAGCTCAGAAACCTTTCCAAAAGAAAGCATTGAAGTTGTGCACAAATCCAACCTAAACCTAACCTAATCTTGCCTAATTTACTCTAATCTAATCCTACTTAATCTGATCTAATCTTATTTTTATCTAATCTTCTGTTTGGTTTGGCAAATCAGCCGAGTGTAGCTGTATTAACAATGAGGTGCCAAACTGCAATATCCTGAGATTTCTCCTATGCTGTATAACGGCCGATATTCAAGTCTACCAGATTCTTCTCGATGACCCTAGTCCACGGGGTTCTCAGTCGACTGCAAGTAATCGAATCTTACCTAATCAATTCTAATTCTAATCCACTCTAATCAAATCTTACCTAAATCTAATCGAATCTGTGTTGCATCCGAATTTGCATTGAGATGGAGTCTTTATTTATCATGGAGAAACCTCAACAATACAATAGTGGCATTAGCTGTACATAAATCTAACAAACGTTAAACAAAGAAGGAAGCGACTCGTCTGAAGGCACGCACCCCTTTTCCTTTGTCTGTGATGTAGACCTCCTGATCCCAATGTCCGTCAATGACTGACAGTGTCTCCTCGCCAAGTTTTATCTTTCCTGTCACTCGGTTGCTTGCTTCACCACTCCCCAAGAATGGCTGCAGATCAATCACAACATTAGCACAGACTAGTTGCCAACCTGGATCATCACAAGCGCTGCTTGCGATAAGCATGTGTTTATACATTAGTGAGCAAATATGTACATAAGTAGGTAATGCATTTGCTAACACGCCACATGTGCGTCAGTTGCATCAGGAATAGTAGGGTGGGTGGGTCGTAGCAGTCAGACAACAAAAGCAAGATGGTACAAATAGGTCTTAAGCCACTTAACAAATATGTCTAGCGAGATTTTGGATGCATGTATGAATTTAAGTATGTCTGTGTGGATTAATGTAAGCATGCACCATTATGTGTCTGTGCATATAAAAATATGTGATTGCAAATGTAATTGTAAATCTATCTTGTACCTCTCCAAGAAAAGCCTAATCTGAGGTGCTTAAAGTTCACTAAGAACAAAAGGTCATCAGTACCAAACAGTGCTCAGATGATTACAAAAGCCACAACTGGCATGCATGTAGATATGTGTGCATATACCGGGTATGTACGCATGCATGTTATCTACCTATGTACCAAAACGTTTATGCAGTACTTTCTCTGAAGCTGTTTATAGTGCTTCCCCTAAATGATGTTCTATTTCAGCAACTGCTTAATGCCTTCTACTGCTTTCTAGAGATCAGATAGTCACGCTAAAATGATACCAAGAAATACAATAATTAATCCAAGAAACTTGATGGCCTTATGCTTCTTGTATGCAGCTTCTGCTCTCGAATAGAACCTCGGTCTTCCAAACTACAAACAAACCTTTAGCTTGAACTCCAGTTCTGCCCGGTAGCCAGTCTTCTCACAGTGAATCGAGATCGCTCCACCAAATTCCATTGTCAGCGTGCCAATCAAAATTCCTAAAATGATAAAAATCAGACTTAGGAATTTTTATCATTATTTCTGTATTAATTTTTCTTGTCAATTATTAATCAAATATTTTTATAACGCCAACAATATTATGCTGACACTGCCAATTTTTGCTTCTAGCACTGCCATGTTATGCCTGCTGACATCGTCATATTATGCATGCTAACATTATTATATTATGCTTGCTGACATTGTCATATGATGCTTCCAGACAAAGTCATATTAAGCTTGACACTATCACATTAAGCTTGCTGGCAGTATCATATTATGTCCGCTGACATCGTCATATTATGCATGCTGACACTGTCATATTATGCTTTCTGACAATGTCGTGTTATGCTTGCCGACACTATCACATCATGCCAGCTGGCAATGTCATACTATGCCTTCTGACCTTTGCAGTGGGCATAGGGCATCGTGAACAAGTAGTCTTCGCCTCGCTTGAGGAAAGCCAGTTGACCAACGCCATCAAGAATGGCAGACAGGGAGTTGCCATAAAACTTGGACTTGGCGAGGATGCTGCCACTGACGACAAAGCCATCGGAACGATTGGTTACATAGAATGCTGAAAGCGGAGGATGATGACAGATCTATGCAAAGGAAACCAATTTTAAATAATCTAATCAAGTCACCCAATCCAAATCTAATCTGGAAACTTTCATAAGCACCAGTAACATAATAGCAGGCACTACATGTGGATGCTTCAAAGTGAAACCATCCTCCATAGTCATCATCTTATCGACAGATCAGACCAGAACCACTTGAATCATTAAGAAATCTGGAAATTACTATTCACTGACCTATAGCATTTCGACTGGACTTCTTCAGTGGATTACGATTCTTGACTGCAGTTTTATCTGATGTGACCATCGATTAATGCAAATGTAGATGCAAATCTACAAAATTTCTAAATGACACCAGCTTTTGAGCTGGTGTGTTCCCAAAACCACCACACTCACCAATGCTAATTCAAATAAAGTCCACAAAGAGCCTGGTTGATAACTGTGCAATAGCAGTCATTTGATTAGACAAGTTCTGCTCTTCTGCTATGAGTGTACCAAGTTCAACCGGTAAATAATAGAGATCCAGACTGAAGGACCTGTTCGGCAATATAGAAGGTCCTGCTTCCTGTCCTCGGATGGACCCAGTGGCAGCGGAATGTCTCTCCAAGGATCGGATTGTATGGCTTTTTCAGTCCCTTCGGCTTCTTGTAGAATCCTGACAGATACCACTTGACGACCATTTTCATTCGTGTGAAAGGATCCTCCTCGAGCACTGCCCTTCATACAAAAATAAGTAACAAGGTAATGCAAGATAAGCAAAGGTAAGGTAAGGCTAGTGGATGGAAGGTAATCAAATGCAAGGTAAGCAAGATAAGGTAAGCAAAGGTAAGGAATGGGAAGGTATGCCAAGCAAAGGTACAGAGAAAGAGCAAGGTAAATGAAAGTAATGTACGAGAATATGCAAACACATACTTATATACATACATTACAAAATTACATAGACTGAAGTAACCAAACAGTAGTGCAGAAATGATTTAATCTAATCTAGAAACTTCTATAGCGTTGTTATTTTAACACACAAGGCATTCAAAAGCAATAATCTGCAGGAATAGAACCAATCAAAATCTGTAAAGTCCCTGAGATTGGAAGACACGTTACAGAGGATAAGTGAGGACTAGAGTATTACGCACTCGGACAGGATGTCAGCATGATAGTAGTAGTCACTCAGTTTATCAAGGAAAGAGCGCGGCTCAAGAATGAAAGTCGGCAACGCCACTTTCGATAGATCCATACCTGGACGAACCTGTCATGATAAAACAAAAACAAAATCATTACTGACGGAATTGATCAATGTCTGAAGTTACCATGACAGCCAGCCATTCAACTGAAATCCATCTGATTAGAAACTCATTCTGCAACCAGAAATATCACAGGATTAAATCTAATTCAAACTGATTCTGGAAATGTACTTACTGACCTGTTTAACAAGAGTCCAGATCAAGCTTTTGTTTTCGTCTGCCACTTCTTCAGTCTGACAGGCATCACCTTGCTATGAAAGCCAACAAACACAACCGAGTTCATTATTCACAATTTGATTATGATTACTAATATTAATATTATGATTATTAATATTAATATTATAATTACGCTGCCTACTGCCTATGACTGCTACAGAAGAGTGGAGACTGCCTAGAGAAATAGATGATCCAAGGCACAATTCCCGGATCCCAAGCTTCAGGAAGACCAAGGATGACAAGGATCAACAACATCTAGTCGTGGACTGAATTATTGTTCAACCAGTTATTACAAGAGAAAAGGGACAGAAGCAGATGGCACAAAATTGTTCATGGTGCAGCCAATCTTCAGCTCAAGGATGGCTGAAGACAAGACAAGATTGCCTATAATACGTTGATACACCTGACTCTAGAAACCACGTAACTGACTATCGTTCATTCATTCATTCTATCTATTGTCAACCACATACCTGGCCAAGCTCCTCCACTGTGTTTTCCACATATGGCGTTTCAGCTGGAGGCAGCTCATCGCTTGGCGACGATTTCATTGCTTTCACTTCGTCCTCATCCTCATCCTCTTCTGTATCTGTCTCAGTCTTTTCATCATCCTTGTCCTCCTTATCTGTCTTCACATCTTCATCCAAACCTACAGTGCAACCACAACCAACTCTAAGAATGGCCTAATCTAAGCTACTTTAATCTAATCAGAACACAGAAACTTACAAAAGAACCACAATGAGTCTTAAGATGAGTCAACTCTAACATAATCCATAATCTAATCTAATCTGGAATCTAGAGAATCCTAGTCTAAATTCATCTGTACACAGAAACCTACAACAAAACCACAACCAGAGCATAACCACAGCACTGCTATTGTGACACACAAGGCCGATATCAATCAATGGTCATTCTATGCAAAACCATACACCATAATCAGATCACAACATTAATTTATTGGACTAGTAAGGATGTCATAGGAACAGTAATAAGGTCACAGGAATGGTGTAACAGGAACAGGTTAAAAGCTACAAGCTCACACAAGACCTGTTTTTAGTTACCGGTAACTGGTTACATAAGTGTGCTTGCATATGTGTGTGAAGACTGGATTATTTTTAGTCTGATCAAAGCTGCAGAGGCCATGTTGCAGTTTCCCTAAAGAGACAGGTAAAAGGTTAACAAAACAAACGTCACCAGGCGTGCAAAAAAGACTAAATATAGGTTGGGCTTGAAATGGGTCATTAGTCGAATACCTGAATCTTATTATCACTGGTTCAAATTACCAAAGCTAATTAAACAGGACCTAAATACAAGCAGACCATAAATAAACAGCGTCAAAAACACAGAAAATTGTTCTTTTGCTAATCAGATTAACTCCCTTGGATTTAATCTAACCAGAAGTACACCAGTACACCACCAATCAAGCAATCAGTGAACAAACCAGTCAATCAACTAATCAAGCACCTGGCTGACAAGTCAACTGGTCAGTCAGTCAATCAGCCATTCAACCAGCTAGGCAGCCAGCCAGCAAGTCAGTCAACAGGTAAGTAACCAAGCCATCCATACAGCCCACCAATCAGATCTTCCAGCTAAATCTCATTATAATACATCTCATTAAAATTTATAACACAGAATTTGACACAGATCCCAGACAACATTATATATGTATATATATATACATATACATGTGTGTATATATATATATGTATATATATACTACATATATACATATGTAACTGTCTTTGAGATCTATGAATCATAGTCATGCATGTATGCCTTTGTGGGGTATTCAAACCATGCAATATGAAGAGACTTGATACATATATGTATCTACATGTATGTATGAATGCATGTGTGCATGCATATCTATAAGTATGTATGTATGTATGTATGCATATATGTATGTACGCATATACGTATGAATGCATATATGTATGCATGCATGTACATGTGTTTATAATGTATTCATGCATGTATGTAAATATGAATGTACGCATGTATGTAATTATGATGCATTTATGTACATACGTATCTGGCTATCCACACAGTGACTGTTAAGAAGCTAACAAAGGTGCTAAATTAACAGGTTTCACCAGGTCAAGTGTGACTGACCGCACAGTCAAGTGTGACTGACCGCACAACTTGAAGTGCATCTCGCGATCCATTTCGTTCATCTGGTGACGCAACGATGCGGACTGCGGCGTGTCATCTGTTCGCATGACGACAGACGACGCATCAGACGCATCACGCGCCATCGTCCTAGCCAGCAGAGCAGGACAGTGCAACGCCAACTCCAGTGCATCCATCCAGCATTTTCCTGATAAGCAATACCAACTGTAAAGTAGCATGACTTAATCTGATGTAACGTAGTATCAAATAATGTGATATGATGTACATGCTGTGACACAGTGTGAATTGATGCTAATCCTTTGCAGAGCATTTAGCAAATATCCCTTCCGGGGAACATACCCTGTAGCTCCATACATACATACATACTTCACGCCCTTCCCTTCCCTCTCCTTTATATCACATTAATTCTTTAAATTGAATTAATCTAATAGTAAATTTAATTTTTGTTTTCACTCAAAAGAAAAAAATTAATTTTAAGCTTAAAAGTAACTAGTAATGCTTGCTTCCTTGAGACTGGCTGAAAAAGAGAAGTAACGTTTTTGTTCAACCAACCGGCTGCTTCTGAAGACGCTCGGAAAATGAGATAAGAAAAAGGAAGAGGCTGCATGATAGCACCAATGTTCTCTCCCTTTGGTCCCTGAAATGACAACAATAGAGACAACTGCTACTTTTAGTACTTTCTATCACAACTGTAATTGTGACTCAGAACTTGGCATTCTCAACGCTATAACATGAAGTTCTCTGACAACATTTATGGACATTTTCGAAGTTTACGAGTTTGATATTGTGTTTATAGCATTGTTTTGATATTCTGATTTGTTTTTGTAAAAAGCGTTAATCACTAAATATAATAGATAGAAATAAATATAATATAATAGATAGAAATAAATAATAAATGGAAAATGATATAAAGGATCTCATCAGCACAAGGGGCACCACAGAACGTTAAAGAACGCAATGCAATGCGATGTAAAGTATTATAATGCAAAATAAAGTAATTTATTGTAGTGCAACATAAAGCGATAGAGCATAATCGATCTTGAGTCCAACCTTTGTGGCCCAGATGGACTGATCAAGCGGATGGAAAACCTTGAAACAGAAGCCGTCCTTTTTCGAAGGTCGTTCGATTACTTCACAGGAATTCAGAAGAACTGTTGCCACCCAGTGACCTGACTGGAACACCACAAGATATCCAAAGGTAAGGAAAGGTAAGGTAATGGTAAAGAAGGTAAGGTAAGGCAAAGTAAGGTCTTGTGAGATAAGGTGAAGTGAGGTAGGGTAGGGAAACGCAAAGCAAGGTAAGACAAAGCAAGGTAAGGTAAAGCAAGATTAGGAAAGGCAGGGTAAGGTATTGCAGGGTAAGGTGAGGTAGGGTAGAAAAAGGCAAGGTAAGGTAATACAAGGTAAGGAAAGGTAAGATAAGGTAATTTACCATAAACTACTGTAACTCACTTTTTATTGGCATTGCAAAGAGGGACTGCAAATGGTTCAAAACTCTCTGGCCAGAGCCATAACAAAAACACCTAAGTATCAACATTATCACTCCAATACTCCATTCCTTGCACTGGTTGCCCATTGAACAAAGAATCCAGTTTAAAATCTGTGTTATAGTTCACAAATTACTACACCTAAATCAGCTGACCTGTTTGTGTTCCATGCTCAACCGTAAAACCCACAAATATTGCACTCAATCAGTGGACACTACAACTCTTATTGTCCCTTGTACCAGGACAGTGTGGGTTCCAGAGCATTCTCGGTTGCTGGTCCACGGGTTTGGAATTCGTTGCCAAGTTCTATTCATTCGGTCAGTTCTGTGATGTCATTCAGGTCTAAGCTAAAGACACATCTCTTTCAACTTGCTTACTCACCACAGCCTGTCTTCTGTTTTCTCTGATCCATTGGAATTCGACCTGCCTGCTCCAATGATATATGATTTTTGACTGCAATTTTGACTTGAAGCGACCATTGACTGATGCCTTGAGCATTATGATAATGGTGCTATAGAAGTCATTAGATTAGATTAGTAATCTCATACCATAAGTGCATGTGTTCTCAGAGGCACAGTTTACCGAACAATTCTGGAACGAGATGATACCTTAGCTTTCTGGCTTTTGTAGAGAATGATTAGTCCTGGTTTGAGAACGCACCAGAGCTTCGTCCAACTCTTGAGGGAACCACGAACCTTCAGCCAATCAGCCAAAATTATCACAGCTGGATCTTTCAACGTACTCATCAGCTCCTTCGCAGCACGCTTCTTCTCCGACCGATAGTGCTTCTTCTTCACCTTTAGACAAATAAATCAAGAAATAAATACATAACATAATAAATACCCATAGATACACATACATACATACATACACTAGTACATACATACATACATACAGCATACATATATACTAATCAGCACATTCATCTATCTATCCACCCATCCAACCAGCCATCCAGCCAAAAAACCAACCAACTACCCACCCATCCAACCAGCCATCCAGCCAATAAACCAAACAAACAGCCAGCCAACCGACAAACAAACCAACCAACAAACCAGCCAGCCAACCAACCAGACAGTCAATCTGCCATTCAATCAAGCATACTGAACTATGCACCAGAGCTCCTTATTTGGTGATCATTACAGGTTCCATTGTACTTAATTCCACTGAGGGATAATTCATACCAAAATCCACCAGGGAATCGCAGCCAAAAGCTACTACTTTTCACAAATAATGGGCTGGACAGTTTTCCATTTTAGTCCCTAAGCACAAACTACGCATTTCTTCGGCGACAATGAAAGCTATGTCATGGAACCAGCTTATTCGCATTCGCAGGCACTCAGTCAAAAGCAAAATTACAGAGGCAAGTACAGTCAGGTTCAGTCGGCATCCGCAGAGACATTTTTGTGGCTTTTAATGCATTTGCGTGACTTGCATAAAGCACATCTGCAGGGCGTAACACCATAAATCAGTAGGATAACACGAACGAACAACAGCCTATATTTCACTTCCATTTATAACATCACTTAAGCTGAAAGTGGTAAAAATTTCCAACAAACCACCATAAACAGAAGCCCACTGTAACATTGATGATGTTGTTTTTGCCTTCAGTAGCTAGTGCCAGCAGGGCAGCAACGCAGATGTATATAGCAACACTAGGCTGAAACAATGCAGTCGACTGTACCCAGAGTAACCTAGTTTAGGAAAGTGAGATGCAACTGATCAATTACGTGCAGAGGGCACAACACTGGAGAGCGCAAACTCTGAGCTAAAATTAAGGACTAAATATCCCAATTGCTGTCTGAGCACATTCTGAGCATACTCAAAGCATGCCCAAGCAGACTCCGAGCACATCCATGCACACTCCATTTATACACCCAGCAAACTCTGCAAACACTCTGGGCATACCCCAAAACAGCTTCCGAGAGTATTCTAAGCATACTCCCTGCAAACTCTGAGCATTCTCTGAGCACACCTAGTTGCACTCCAGGCATATCCCAATCAGCCTTTGTGCCTTGAGCCAGCATAACCTGCACACACTCCAAGAGTACACTACTACAAGTAACGTCTGCTAGCAGCAGACACTTCTGTTACTAAAACGCTTAAAACACTCGTAGACATTATCTAGCAGGTATGTTGTGGCCTCCTATAGCCAACTGATAGGCCATACAGTCACTCTGCCCAGCCACTGGCTACAGGATGCGTCGTGGCTGTTTCCATCTGGGACTCGACCATAATATAAACAGGATAATACAAACAGCATGTGTGGAAGATAGTTCCACAACTACGGACCAAGCCCTATGTTCGGACCTACTAACAGTGAGTAAGTGAAAGACTGTTCCACAGTCCCACAGCCATAGACCGAGCAGTATACCCGGAGTACACTCGGGTTCGACACTGACCACACCCTGGCTCTGACCCACGCACAGTGGGTGTCACCACAAATTACAGTCTTTCGTAGTATACTCGCGTGGGACATTGAACACACACTGGGTTTGGAATTTGCCCGTCTGTGGGTGGAGGGGAAGGGTTGGGAGCTGCCTGTGAAGGGTATAACCCGATGCACATCGGTCTGTCATTCAGCAGTTTTGCTGTGCCATTTGCGCTATCTAATTCGGCAGTGGCAAAAGATGTTTATAGTATGGTCGAGTCCCGGATGGAAACAGCCATGAACGCATCCTGTAGCCAGCAGCTGGGCAAAGTGACTCAATGGCCGACTGTCACCTCACTCGCTCGGCTACAAGTTGCGAGTCACATGTCTACAAGCAAGGCTACAATAAAAAAATGCCATGACACAGCCTGGACACAGTGACCGACTGACTGACTGGCTTACTGATCGACTAATAAAGTGACTGACTGGCTAATGGACTGTCTAGCTAACTGAGTGACTGACTGATTGATGAAGGGACTAAATGGTTACCTGACTGGCTAATGGATCGTGCTTAAATGACGTCCGCAAAGACGAGGGAGGAAGGGGTTACCCAAATGCGGAGAAGGGAGGGGCGTTATACCCACTGCAGACATCCGCATCTAAATTTGGTACTTGAAGTTATTCCTGTACAGCCTGCGCCCTAAACACCAACTTCAGTCTGTACTGCGCTGGATCTAATCAGAGTCTCTTTGCTGAACGCATCAGCATCAAACTACCTCACCCAGTGGCACAGTTAACCCCGAAAGATCAACAGGATAGTCTACTCTACATTGGAGCGCAGAGGTCCACAAAAGGACGGGGAAGAAGAGGTAACCCAAATGCGGACAACAGGAAGGAGGGGTCCAAAGTATGTCATTTTTGTGATGTACTCTATGGATGACATCTGACTAACCAACCTATCGACCAACGTCCTGAATTATTAATTTCGCTCTGTAATCGGTAGAAACATTCTGCGCCAGGGTTTTTCCAAATGAGGGCGAAATTATTAAGTTGGGGCTAAGATGCATAAACATCCACAGGCAACTGAGGAAACCAGATAAGTGGTTAACATAAAACAAGAGGACACACAAAGGCACCGAGGCAGGCAGAATGAGACAAACAGAAAGACAGATAGACAGAAAAGGAGGCAGAATGACAGTACAGAGACAGATACAGAACGGAATAGAGACAAAGTGAGAGACAGACAAGCACAGACAGCCTGAAAGGCAGACAGACAAAATACAGAGGATAACAGACATAGACAAAGAGACAGAGGCAGACTGAAAGTAACAGTTGTACACAGAGAAACAGATAAACAGATCGACTTGCAGACAGACAACAAAACACACAAAGACAGAGAAAAGACAGAGACAGAGACCAAAACACAGACAGACAGACCAACTGGTTTACAGACAGCAAAAGACAGACATACAGGTAGATAGAGAGACATCCTGAGAGAGAGAGACACAGAGAGAGAAAGAGACAGAGAGAGAGAGAGAAAGAGAGACAGAGAGACAGAGAGAAGAGACAGAGAGAGACAAAGACAGAGACAGAGAGAGAGAGAGACAGAGAGAGAGAGAGAGATACAGACAGAGCCACTAACCTTAAGGGTTTCCCTCTGCGACATTTTAGAGACATCTTTGTTCACAGAACTTGACAACTGACACTCAGACTGTAACGCAAGATGCCAATAAATAGCAAATATTCATACAACAAACAGTTCTATTATATTCTTATTTTCAAATCTGAAGGATCACAACCCAAATGTGATGAGATTCAAGAATTAGGGTCTCTGAAATCTCCACGAAAGGCACTTGCTGATAGGCCTAGGACTATCATTATTATTTATTACCCGGGGTTGATATTTATCCCTCAGGCTCCTAAAATTGTCTGAAGAGAATAAAAAATTCTTCTCCTCCTCTTCTTCTTCTTATTATTACTATTAATATTATTATTTACCCAACAGACAAAATTCAGATGAAGTGCAAATTTTTCTATGCAAGGGAGAGTGAGATTGCAGTTCTGGAATGGGTCAACTTCACAGATGTCGGTTTCCTCAAAAGTATCATGAAAAGTAATTGCTTCGAGACATTAGATTGCTGTTACAAGACGGCAAAAGAGGATTAGATTAAATTATTATTTTATTACTATTTTTATTTGTTAAACTCAAATTTTTTTAAACTCAACTCATCATAAGTGATGAAAAAGTAGGACAGAAACTTAATCTTCACCGATCTTTGGCTATTATTATAGTTTTTATCCTGAGATAAGTGTAACTCATCACAAACACAAAAATTATGCTAGAAACTGTTAAATAATAATCATAATAATAACAATAATAATAACAACAATAATGCTATTAATTACTATCACTGTAGGGTGCACTCGAAACATGGTGTTGTGTTTATTTGAATTTATTCAGGTGACTAATATGGCGCCGTGTAGCAAAAATTCGAGCCCCGGTGCTTAGTCATCGATTGATGCCATGCACCTTATGACAAAGGCACAACAGAAAATTTCCAATAAGACCTGATTAGATTAGCTTAGACAAAGCGTTTTCACTGCATGGATCTACCTCATCAGTCGATATCTTTCTAAATGTCATGCAGCTGCCAGTAAGAGAGACAGTTCTTCCCCAGGCACTGAACACAGGTGGCATGGCAGGGGTGCCGTACAATGTCACTGCTCACCGTGTCTCTTACCACTGTCATTAACCCAGGACTGAGAAATCTGAATGTAATCGTAAGCATGAAATTTCTATAGCGCTACTTAAAAGCTAAGCGCAGGGCACCAGCTAATTCATGAGTGCTGCGTCAAGTCCGTGGGGTTGTCCAAAGATGCCATGTCAAGAACCAAGTCCAGCTGCCAGGAGGCCAGAGAGAGGAGGGGAAAGGAACTGTTAGGGTGGGTTGTTTTTAATGTACGCGTAACCTCCTTAAAACGCTATCTTGGGGAGCCGTTTCAAGAATGATTGCAGTTTAAATACAATAATTAATATTTAAATTCTGTGGGGCTGGTTTCAAAGGCATCAACCTGTGGCATAATTAAATCAAACCAAATAGAATCTTTATTAATTTCCAAAAGGTCAGCCTGCAGTCAGATTAAAGACCCATAGTTAAATTATTGTTATTATTTATTAAGCAGTGTCATAATGAGCTCGTGTTCTAAAGATGACATACTTTTTCAATTGACTGCGTTATCCGAATTCACGCTATAATGTACCGTCTTATAAGCAGGTTTCAGTGTATTGTCTTAATATTCATTGTACAGCTTCATAAGACTAAGGTATAGAAGAAAACATTTGTATTCATATATGTATGTATGCATGTACATATGTATGTGCATGTGTTGTATGTATGTATGTATGCATGTATTTATGTATGTATGTATGTATGCATGTATGAATTTAAGCATGTTCGACCTCAGGACCATGTTTCTGAGGCGCTTCTACAGAGTTGTGTAAACAATCACATTACCTTTACCATTACCTTTCATGACATTATATTAAAAGACAATGGAATTTCCATTAACAGACAGTGGTTGTTTCCAACCAAAGCAGTGGGATTTCCATTAAACGACAGTGGCACAGTTATGCTCTGATATCAGTTTGGTCATGAAGAGGGAGCAATGCCTGGCTCCATACCTTCGTCTTGGAGTCACTTGATGCTGAAGATCCCTTGCATCCTTCACTCGAGTGAAGCGAGCCATCATCATCATGTGCCACTGAACCATATCCTAGAAACCATTCAACCGTGACAACAAGAGATCAATGCCAGGCACTGCTCAAGCAGCCAAGCAGCCAGCAACTCAAGCACCTGTCATCATCTCAGACTGGTTCTCGTTAGCAAAAGAAGCAGACAATGGTCATTTTCATGCAGATTCATCATCTCCAGTTATTGTTTCTTCTTATTTATTATTAATGCTATCTCCATGGATGAAGAAGATCTAAACATTCTGATCTCAATGGATCAAGATCTAAATATTTTGATCTTCATGGATCATACACATCTAATATTTGATAGTAGATACAGTACAGTACTATATGCCTTATGTTAGATGGCACTCAGATATAGAGTGGATAATCAACTGATGATCAGTGCATGTACAGTGGTGCTGCAGAAGTTCCGAGATTAAATAAGAAGAGATTAGAGGCATACACTTACGAGCGAAGACTAGTTGGGACGAGAGAGACATGGCTCTCTGCTGCAAGTTGGAAACGATGGAGGAAGTGGGAGGCGGTGAACAATTCTGTGACATGCTCTTCGAATCTGACGTCTTGAAGGAAGCTGCTTTAAGGTCATCTGCAATAGAAAGTACACTGGAGACTCACTGTAATGGGCTTGTTATAACAAGGATTCTGATATAAGTAAGTAATGCATTTGTTACCACACCACCCGTCCATCAGTTGAGCGAGCAATCGTAACTGTGAGTGGGTCAAAGCGGTCAGTCAACTAAAGCAAGTCGGTAGAAATAGGTCTTAAGCCACTTGATGAATATGTACGGTTGTGTGGGGATGGATGGGTGAGGGTGGGCATGTTGTTTAGGCCAGAAAAACTCCTTTGTAACATATGCGGGTAAAAGGTTTTTTACACAGCTGCTTTACATATGAACGGACACGGATGAAAGCTCTAGAAATCGTGCATTAAAATACATCATGTTACCTTACATTACAATACACTACAGTTAAATCACATATAATGTAAACTAAATGATCTTATATTCTCCATCGCTTAACATATTTTCTAATATTTTATGCCCATTGTGATTTACCCTATTCTAATGCCACTGTGGCTTACCATTTTCTAATGCCACTGTGGCTTACCCTATTCTAATGCCACTGTGGCTTACCATTTTCTAACGTCACTGTGGCTTACCCTATTCTAATGCCACTCTGGCTTACCACTTACTAATGCCACTGTGGCTTACCATTTTCTAACGTCAAAATGGCTCACCTTTTTCTAATGCCACTCTGGTTTACCACTTACTAATGCCACTGTGGCTTACCATTTTCTAATGCTACTGTGGCTTACCCTTTTCTGATGTCATAGTGGATCACCCTTTTCTAATGCCTCTGTGGCTTTCCCTTTTCTATGGTCGATATTTTGGCTGAGCTCTTTTGCTGGTGAGTGTTTCCTGACATGGAGTATAACTAGATAAAATAATGAGAGAAAGACAGACAGACAGACACCAGGCAGTTGGAGAAAATACAAACAACATCCAAACAGACAGACAGACACACAGAGAGACAGGCAGGCAGACAGACAGACAGACAGACAGCTGCCTACCTACCATTGGCAAGAAATCCTATTATCTGAGAGTCGCTCGAGGCAGCAAGGTCCACTCCTTGGAGGAGAAAAGGCTGGGATTCGTTTCCATGGAAACTCTGGCGAACATCTAGCGACGAAGACAGAGGGGAGGACTTGGCGGAGGAGCGGAGGGAGAACGACAAATCGGCCGATGGGGTCTTGTTCAGAGGCTTCGATCGGTTGACTGAAACACGCACAGGAAACTCCACATCACCCACACGCACACACACACAGACACACATACAAGGCACATATACTGACATACATTCACATGCAAAGACACACATGCATACACACACGTATACAAAGACCCACATACCCAGATATACACAGACATACATGCAGACACATATGCACACATACAAAGACACATACATGTACATACAAGACACACAGACACATACTTATGACACATATAAACAGACACACACAAATATGCACACATACAAAAGCACACATAGACTCACATACAAAGACACAGACACACACAGACACAATAAACAGACAAACCAGTCAATCCAGACGACTACAAAGGGCAACTGGGACAAAGCCATATTTCTTCATCACCTTGCTTTTTCCCCAATGTTTTGTTTTCGTTTTAATTTCTCAGTTTTTTTGAGGAATTACTATTATTTAAATGTTTAGTAGGCACCCCCACTTTAATCAGTTTGGGTCCAACTAAACTGCTTGATGCTCTCAAACTCAGATGGGTAATGGCGCCCGAATCTGCCTTTTGCACAGACACAAACAGATACACACACATACACCCACATATAAACACACACACATACAGGTATAAGCATACATACATACACATATAAATATACATATAAATAAACTTACATGCAAATGAATGCATATACACACACGTGTGCTCTTACCATGTGATTCAATGAATCCGAAAAACTTCATACAAACTTAATTAAGCAAACGACATGATTTAATTAAAGTTCAGTCATCCAGGTAGCCACGCTACTCAGACACTGTATAATCTTTGTATACAAGTGCCTGCACAAATGTATATGAAGAAAGAATCCGACGGTGAATGGACATCACAGTAGAGCAGAAAGGCAGGTTAATGTAAATCATTTTTTATAACATTCTGTTATCAACAGTGATTTTTATTTCTTGCTAAACATCACGAGAAATTGCTGTATACATTAATAGCTGCATCTCTGCGTTTGTTTGTCTGTCTGTAACATAATATTTTATTCGTTAGGGATCGCTTGACGTACCATTCATGTTCGCGATCGAGACTCTTTATCGGTGTTGCAATTTCGAGTAAAAAGCACCGGACTCCTTTAATCTATCCTCAACTCCGCCACTGCCGCGTTCGAGTGGTGCCAGTCCCAAGTCTGGATAAAGGAGGCGAGCGACGGTAATCATCTTCGTTATAATACAGCCAGCATCGTTAACCAGAAACTACTACTATTAATCTATCTTCAAACTGCTAATCTGAATTTATCTAAAATGGAAACCGATTGGCTGAAGCCCGAAGCACGTCAGAAACGATGACCTATTTATATGCAAATACGATATGGCTTGCACGGCTGCAATAAATTACGACATCAATGTATCGGTTTGGGCAATAACTTTGAAGTGCAGCAGAAATAAAATAAACATAAGCAATATTTCATATGACAGTCGTATCTTTTGTACAATTTCTTCTTCAAATAGGGGAACTTTGGACATGGAACGAATGTTTTCAGCCCCAAAGTATGACTGAATAAATATGAATTCCAGAAAACAGCACTACAAATAAAATAAGTAAAGATATTGTTTACGATCATTATTAGATTACAACTACTACTACACTACTACTACTACTACTACTAAAACAACTACTATTTCACTACTACTACAACTACTACTGCTACAACTACTACTAAAATAATCTAAAAACTTCCCCACTGCCACTGCAACAATGCTCAAGGCATCAGTCGATGGTCAGCTGCTAAGCAAGACTGTGTGCATGCCAAATTCCAGAGCAAGTACGGTCAAAAGCCAAGAGGGGAATCCAAGAACCCCTGGAAACAGTCAACTGATGAAACAAGTCCAGGAGGATCTACTATTTCTACTACTGTTATTTGTACTTCGGATATGCCATCAGTCACTTATCAAAAATGAATATTATGTGAATATTTGAAAGGAATTACAAATTAGTGTAAAATCTATAATTATTTTCACATAATAAACATAACAAAGACAAATGATTTAACACAAATTGCCTTCTGTGAATCCAATATAAAAATACTTTAACGGCAGTTTTTCATACTACAGAGCAGAATGTCGCAGTCTGAAAGATTCCGTCAAAGCATTTGACAGAAACCAACAGCTGATGAAAGCAGTGTAGCTATGACAATGGACAACATTACTTTAGACGCATCAACACCTCATTTAATATCAATAATCACACACAACTGACATCAACACAATGACACACCTATTAGTGACTATTAGTCACTATTTATAGGAGTGAGTAGTAGTATTTCGACTAGAGTAGGTCTAAGTGCTCTGCTGTAAGATAAAGCGGGGTAAAGGAAATGCTCTTTCACAAGAACCCTTTTAGCAGAAATTCTCACAAGCAGCATGGCGTCAACTGTACGAATGGAAATCCATTAGTCAGCATCTGAGCACTTTTTGCATAAAATCATGAACTTCTTGTTGCTAACAACCTTTAACATAATTCAGGCAAACATGGACAGCAACTCTGATAAGTTTTTCTTGAAGTAAGTAAGACATTTTTAACACGCCATATGTCCATCGGCTGAGTGAGGAATTGCAGGCTGTTGAAACGGTGCTATACAAATTACTGATTACAATTACAATTGATCTTTAGGTTCAAGTGTAAATCCAGCAACTTGGCAACCTTATTGGGCAAAGTGTACACTGTATAGAAATGTGGACCAGTTACAAATAACTACTAGTTTCAAGCAAAACGAGACAACAGCATCCTATATCATCCCTGGGTACATTCTATTTTTACCTACCTCTTTTGCTAAACATCCTGTAAACAAAGTGCTTGGTCCATGAATAGTGCGGCCACAGAGACCCTCCAATAAACAGTCTTACAGCTCTGCGGATCACTATCCGTTCAAGTGGCGCAAGTATCGTCGAATGACATTCACGACTTACTTAAGGAATTTGTGGATGAGGTGGCAGTTGAACAGCCTTGTTCCAATCGAAAATCCTGGCTAAAGAATAACGACTCCAATCATCAACAGATCCAAAGTGATAGACTCAACGAGTCACAGCCCTAGACTCTAAGTCATTGACGCTATTCAAAGCCACTTGACTGAAAGCCATTTATGCTGAAAGCCATTTATGCTGTTTAACTGAGTCAAAGCCCTACACTAAAAGCCATAGACTCCCACTGACTCAAAACCACTTAACTCAAAGCCAACTACTCCGTCTTAAGCAAAGCTAGCAAACCAAATACCCCATAATATAAACCTAGACTCACACTGACAATTGCAAACTCAATGCCCCAGACTCATGCCCTGTGCACAGCCTTTTGGCTCAGCCACACACACTGAAAAGCACGACTTCGATTCTGGTTGACCATGACAAATGAAAAAGCAAAGCCGTACATACGAGACCCCTTAACACCACATTCACAGTTCACAGGATATCAGCTGCAAAAGATTTGTCATTAATTCCGAGAAATGAATCGATCGAAGCAACAGACGAAAGTCTCAGGCTGATTATTCGAGAATACGCTCGTCAATAAAGAAAAACAGAACTCAGTCTGCAACAGAAGCCAAGTAAGTAGGTAAGTAAGTAAAGCGTCTGTTAACATGCCATCAGATGAATGTAGGCTGGCCCTAACTGAAGCAGAAATTAGACTTCCTCAAAATTTCAACAGCTAAATGGAATCATCGTCACCTGCAACTCGGTTATACCATCCAACACTAGCCTGTTTTACAATCCACTGTTAGCACATTCTACTATCGACCGCCAGCTGATTTTAGTATAATCATTAACTGATTCTACTATCGTTCGCTGACAGAGTTCACTACCAGCTGCTAACTGGTTTTACTGTCAGCTGCCAACTGGCTTTGCTATCAAATGCTCATTTTACCATATCTGCTAACCAGTTCTGCAATCACCCGCCAATATGGTTTTACCATCAACCGTAACAGGATATACAATCAAGTTCTGCTAACAAATTTTACTATCAAATGCTGATTTTACTCTCATCTGCCAACTACACCTACTATCAACTGCCAACTGGTTTTACCATCCACCAACAACCGGTTTTACCATCAGTCGCTAACTGGCAAGATTTAACGGAGAACCGGTGATAAGCCAACTTCGCTCTGGCATGCCGCAATCGTAAAAAACTCAGCGAAACTGTTTCCTTCGCGTAAGGAGCGGATTATGTGCACAAACTATCATCGCGTGTGTTTTTGCGACTCCGTAATCAAATTTCGTAGCGCACGTACGCATCGCATTCTCTCCACGGAGTCCGAATGGCGATGAGATACAGAGGAGGGAGCTAACGACTGAATTCACTGCAAGATGTTTATGCACTGGCGAGGCTTTCACTTCCGACAGGCAAGATCCAGGGGGAGAACAGGCAACACTTCATCCATGGGCCCCATCCGGCCCACATCGTTTTGCTCTCGCTACTGTGCAGGGCGAAGGCAGGTGAAAACAGCCAACATGGCAAAGCCAGGGGCCAAACTAGCCATGGCCCACATCACTATTTCTCTGGTTGCTAGAAACAGGAAAAGGGCAGGTGAAATAAGGCACAGCCAGAGGCCAATCCAGCCAAGCCCCCATCATATTCATATTTCTCTGCTACCGTACACAGCATACATTACGTGCATGGTGAGAACAGCTAACATCTCATCAATAGGCAATCCAGGCAGGAAAATCCTGCCTACGTCATTTTTTCCTGGTTACCATAAAGTGCAGGTGAAACATGGTGGAGCCAGGGACAAATTGACCAGAGCCCCTCACCATTTTCATATTTTCTGACTACCATAAACACCGAAGCACAGGTGAGAACAGCCTCTTCCTCATCCAAGGCCCAACCAGAGGCAATCTGGCCACGCTCCCCATGAGATCTGCCTTGGGCTTGGCCTCCAAACCCAAACTTACCTCTTTCCGCCATCACCATCTTGTCATTCCGTTGGTTGGGTCTACGTGTGTGAGAGATCCATCAGTGGTGACTTCTCAAGTTATCTGAGCATTTTCTGCTTACAGATGAGTGCAGCCAACTTTAGCACCACTTATTCTAGCGTAAGTAGCACTTTTATGATGCAGTTAAAAGGTGCCACATTAAATTTCTGGATGCACACACGCATGTACATTACACAAACATTACACATACATTACACCACAGACTGACCCTCTGTATGCTCCTGGATCCGCCACCTTATTCATCACTGGCCAGGTGAACAATGGTTAAACCCAACGGTCGACCCCAACGGTTGAACCATAGCCCAACTGAGATGCCCAGCTGCACCCTCTGAATTCCCAAACAGCTGGAGACATAATTAGAAAGCTACCACCGGCCACAACGATCATGTTGTTCAAAAAATGCTTTCAAACGGCAGTCACTAATGTGGCCAGGACTGTCTACACCAATCATTACATACACATGCTCCACTCTAATGCAAATTCTGTTACTACACGGTTGGCTACTAAATTTTATGAACTTCAGGAAGTACCTTACTATAAAACTGAACTTTATACGGTTCCTAAAGTTACTGCCCTAAGTTGCTGCCCTCTGTTGTTCTTGTGCAGCATAACGGTCTACTCAGTAGCTGGGTCTGTAATTCAATGATTACAGGTTTCAGACTTTACAGCAGACTCCACATAATGACCCTAAACAAGTTGTTCATGCACACTTGTCTCACTCCTCAGATTCAGATTTACTGACCTTGCCTACGAAATAAGTGCAATAAGTAAATATATAATAAAATCACACAAAACGTGGCCTACAGCCAGACAGTATATGTATGCCTTTATGGAGTCCAAATAAAAATGACTGGCTAGAGACCACATACAGTGCCTTGGAGGTGTTTCTCCTGAGAAGGCGCTATTCAAATTTGCAATGACAACTACAATCACACAAAGCCAGTGTGCTTTGTTTAGACAATTGATGTCTACGAGTGGTCTGGCCACACTGGTGTCTGCCGTCACCAGGATTAATTGCATGAGCACAGATCACATGGTGCAGCAGCGGAAGGGTGCAGAGGCAGTCACTATGGAAATGGCAGCAGGTAAGTATTGCTATGATGTGACCAGGAAAACTAAGTCCACAGTAAACAATAATATAGCAGCATTGTTGCCATGGAAGCAGTTGCTATGGAAAAATGATGAACAGAAAAGATGGCCAGGTCCACTGAGAAGTTACCAGAAAGGATAAGCATCGCTGCCATTGAAACAGTTGCCATGGAGGTGGAAAGAGATGAACCATGGTCCATGGAAACCATAACAGAGGGCCAGAGCTGCTGAGTATGTTACCAGACGAGGAGCTACATGAAAGCAACAGACAGGCACTGCTTTAAAACCTCAGGTCACTTGGTTCTGTTGATATGATGATGGCAGGTGCAGTTCAGAAACATTCAGCCAGGTTAGTACCTTGATTGGTGACTGTCCATAGAATACCACACGACCTTGCACCAAATGAGCCCTCCATCTCTTACTGAACTGTGCATGAGTACCACATTATTCATTGTTTAACATATTATGACTGCCAGGACCATTCACGTTGACCTTATCTTTATTGTAGACTAGTCTCTCCCTATATACTAAGTCCAAACGAGTACCAATGCAAGTTTGGGGGTTGAAAAATGTGTCCTTTGAAATATGCATTCCAGTCGGTGATGTCTGAGCGGAGCAGGGAAAGGGAAGATTTTCCATTCCTTCCGTAGAAGTCACAACCTTTTCCCTTTCATCGCATCAAACAAACAACTCAACTGCATGTTTTCCAGCTAAGTTTGCTTTTTGCGCAATTACTGTATTCTGCTCAGTAACTGTCTCAAATGCCTGATAAACAACAGCAAACAACAACAAAACACAACAGCAATAACAACAAACAATTCCCAAGCAACGCTGACAACATATCAGCAACAACAGCAACAAGTTGCAAACACATCAGCAAGACGTCTTGGCATCTTTCCAATATCGCTTAGAGAAATTTTTTCAGCACGCTTATCTCCCACTGGCTGCCTTTCTGTCTCATATCAGACTGACCCAAGTTGTTGACCAGATGGTGATTCTGCTTTGGAAAGCCATCAAATGATGCCTAATGCATTATTATAATGGGGCTATAGAAGTTCTAAGAACAGATTACATGTCTACTTTACCAGAAGCGTTTGCTACTGTTTGCAGGCTCTCCAGTTCTAATGCAAAATTCCTGGCCACTCTAGCGGCATCTTGCGTACCAGAACGCTCAACTGCCAGCTGGCCGCTTAAATGATCCAGATGATCTGGTTCTCTATTTTGGTTAACCTCGAAACCGTTTTGCATCTTAATATGCGCCTTTCCTGTAAAGGAAATGAATGTCTTATCTTGAGTCTTGAGATCCTGCATTCCACACATCCACTCATTCATCCACACACACACATTAAATGTCTGAAAACAGCAGACACCAATACGCAGCCAGAAGGTCATTCCACCTGGAGTTGTCTAGAGCCTTCTGGCTACATTATTTTCCACTGTTTCCAGACATCGCTACAAGTAAGGATAAAAGCAATTGACACAGATTATCTGACTGGCTTAAGGCTGCACAGTAGCCTACTGATATCCTGTATGACAGATAGATATCTACTGCCTGTTACTGCGATAGACTGATTGAATAACAGATGGATATCCGTATCCTCACTTGTAGTAACGTCTGGAAACAGTGGACATTAGCTGCCACTAAAGCAAAAAAACACAGCACTTGGTCTTTGTATCTGTAAATATTCTCAAATTTAAAAGTAATCCTTAACACAGTAGATATCAATGGTTGCCAAAATGCTCATAGACATCAACTGTCTGATAATAAAGCACAGTCACTGTGGCTTATATTCCTAAAAGTAATACTAAAACAGCAGACACTAATGTAGCCATTGCCTACAACTGTCCTGTAATAAAGCATAGTGACCGTGGCTTACAAGCAAGATTATAATGTGGCCACTTGAAGCAACTGGCCAAAACTGTCTGGTGGCAGGCAACAATGAATGAGCTTGAACAGCAGACACCACTTTGATCAGTGCAAGCCATCTCCAATCCAAGCAAATTCCTCTATCATGTCTTTATTTCCCAAGAGGCAGGCTGTTGTTTTTTCCAGCCCGGGGAGAGAAGATGGGCCCCGTGTGGTTTACAGTTTCCATTCCACCACAACCAAGTACCTGGAATTTTCTTTTCATCTGTTTCGAGGAATCAGGACTTAATCGCACAGTCTGCAGATCTGTCGATGGGTTCACTCTGGTTAAACGATATCTTTGATATCGCTTCAGTTTTCAAACTTGTACACTACTTCGACCTTGTAATAAATTCTGATTTCAACCATCCAAACTGCCAATCAAATTCACTATCCATCACTCCCTCTTTCCCATCACCATCTAATCCATCCATTCCTCCTTCCATCCCTTCTTCCACCACCCACTCAACTATTCACCCACCCACCACCAACCCACCCCATCATTTTTCTAGAAAAAAAGGAGGCAACCAAAGAAGCTCAAGACAGATTTTAACCATGTGTTACCAACTGGAGGAAAAATCATCATGAACATAATATAACTTGTGAAAGTTATACAAGTCCACTTCTTTCTTTAAGTGGTGTCGACTTGACTCACATGATCATCCAGCTAATAACTACAGGCATTTATCTATGGATGACGCTGTATGTGTATGCATCTACCGTCCGTTAAAATCATCTGGGTTCCACCCTTATACAGTAGTTAAATCTATCTAAATTCTAAAAAAATAGACTATAAGCCACTATTGCAAAACCTGTACATATGTATATACCGACATACCCTGGTTAAATCCTCTCCTCACTCTACCCTTTAACACTGGGAGAAAATTTCACACAGGCTGTTTTCCGAAGATCCTCATTCTATATGACTGTAGAGTGGGCCGAGACACTCATCGGCTAACATCACGGCCCCATTCAACCTCTGATCTGAGAGTGCCAGAAGCCTCCGTTGGAGCTACGTAGGCATTACCAGTGCCACTAATGAGCATGTGGCCTTGGTCGTTAATTAGTAATTAGATCCCAATTCTAACAAGGAAAGTTATCGATGTAGCTAGCCGCAGCCACACAACATAATGTCTGGTGTCAGCCAGGAAGGCCTAAATAACTAGAATTTAAGGCCATGTATCAGCACACTTTAAAGTGGCCACAACGCACGTACACTCTTAATTTTAAGCAATGTCTGGTAAACAGCAGAAACTAATGTGGCCAAACATTCATAAACTTTTAATAGTAATGGTTAACAGCAGACACCAGTGTGGCCACATGTTCATACACTCCTAAAAAGTAATGTCTGGCTAACAGTAGACACTGATGCGACTAGACATTATTTTGTTGGCATCATAGTGCAGTTATTGTGGCCTACTAATGTGACTAGACATTATTTCACTGGCAATAGAGCACAGTTATTGTGGTCTACTGTCAGACAATGTTGTCTACTTCAAAAGGCTATACAAACAATCATATAACCGTAAACATGCTTTATGACCAGTCATTTATGGATTGTTGTTGTCGTGCTTGTGCCTCCATGGAAAGATCCATGGACTTCATGAGAGGAAGAGCTTCTGAGGAGTCTCTATAAAAACATTTTACAACGTGTTGCCTTTACCATTAAAATCCTGTTGGATTTTAGCCAACAGAGATTGCCTACCAGACATGACTTTCAAGAGTGAATAGTCGTTCTGGCCAGATTATTCTCCACCCCAGACATTACTTGAAATGAAGTAAAGCTTCCATGTTCTGGAGGTATTCATTTCCTGTTCTTAGGCCCTTGCGCTGGCAATGGACAAAACCCAAGGTCCTGGACATGGGGCCAGTGCATTGCAGGACTTGTCATTTACTCCCCCGCTTACGCCAGTTCCAGTGTCATGACAGAGGCACGGTGTGTGCAAACAATGTGCCCAGGATCATTACATGGAGTCAAACCCACAACCGCACAATCACTGACCAAACATGTCACCAACAGACCAATATGTGCATACTAAAGAAACACCTGAAAACCAACAGGTAAAAGGCCAAATTGTGCCCCCACCACAGCCATCTTCTACCCTCTTAAAGACAACCGCATAGCTACAAAACTTCTAAAAGCATACATCGAAACCTACTCATAATTACAATGCTATCTTTGCCAGTTGATTATTCTTATTCATGTCACAATCTGTTTAATCGTTTTATACACCACAGACCCGTTACTGCGCACTCCAATATCACACAAATGCAGTTATAAAGCAGTCGCGGTCATCGCTCTCAAATTTTTCTGTGAGATCATTAATTTCTATCACATTAAGGGCTAGCATTCAGCTGTCCTCGCCTGTAATAATGCACTATTGGAGAACGACTTTGTTGACAGTTTCATATGCTGTTACCATGTATTTTCATGTCCTCCCTGCCTTTTTGTGATAATACCAGTGATATGGTACTCGAGTCCGGCCGATGACTCAAGTCTGTTTATGTCTGGACTTGGAATCAGGCTATCATGACTCGGATTTGGACTCAAAGACCCTGGACTTGAATTTAACTTGATGACTCGGGTTCTGTTCCAAGTCACAATTATTCAAACAAACTAGTTGTGCTGATGCGACACAAATAACAGGTAGGCTTGCTTACTTATGCAACAGAATTGAGTGAAAATCATAGACCAGACATTGGATAGGGTAGTCAGTGTCTATGTAATATGACAACTTGATTTTCTTTCTTCAAAGTTGCTGAGTTCATTTCTGTCTTGTCCTGTCCTCAACTGTCCTCAAGCCGAGGATTGGCTGCACCACGGACAATTTTGTGCCATCTGCTTCTGTCCCTTGTCTCCTGTAATAACTGGTCAAACGATAATTCAGCCCATGACTTGATGTTATCGATCCACATCATCTTGGGTCTTCCCTGCGCTCGGGATCCAGGAATTGTACAATGGCTCATAAACTCAACCGGAGGCCATGGCAGGTGCGCCCCTTGGATGTGCCCTATCTTACGGCAATTCAGTTAATCATTTTAATGTATTTGGTAAATACAATACATGGTAAATGCATGGTGATGCATATGAATACGTTAGTATTCATGCCATCTTGGGTCTTCTCCGAGCTCAGGATTTAAATACCATTAAAGCCTGAGTGCATGACGATCTGGCAATATATTCAGATGCTTTGACCACTACTGGAAAATGAATTTAGTGACATTCCACTATGCAGATACTTTTACCTATACCGCAAAATGACTGGCAACATATTCCGATTCTTTTGCCAAGTGCTTTCATGGTCTCTGCATTTTAGGAGCAATAACATACGTGCTATATTTCTGCATTTGATAACAGAAGGCTGATGCCAACATATATCACATTTCTATGCCATAATGTACTATAAGAAATGTATTGCTGAAACAAGCGTCATATCATAAAATCTGTCGAGCATTAGGTTTACTGTTATCAACCATAAACAATTGTGGGTGACAAAATAAGTAAGCAACACATACTATGAGGCATCTTAGGACAACCCCATTGTCGTGACGCCACACTCATGAAGAAGGTGCTCTGCGTTTAGGTTTTAAGTAGCGCTTTAGAAATTTTGAGTTTACTATTACAATTATGTATGATTTGAGCGCTTGCCTTGCAAAGAGCCTCTCCCAAGACAGTTACAATCGTTCAGCCCCTTATAGTACCTTCTCACAGCTACCTAACTTTACTTTGCCCTACCTTCTGCCTTCTTCTGATTTGCAACCTTATCTTTGTACTTGTTCTTATGTTCTGAAATGGTACATAAAGAGGTTCATTCACAAACTACGATGGTACACAGACCTGTGACTAAGATCTCTGGTAATGGTTGTGGCATATTTATCAGCAATGGAAGATAGCAGTTAGCTGGTCAAACATCAAGGCATGGAGGGACCTCGGGCCAAAGATAAGTTCAAGTTTTATGAATGAAAGCATTCACTGCAGAAAGCAATCGCTGGATAACAGCAGACACTTAAAGTGCCACACTACATACCGCCTTCACAAGAGGGCACTCATTTACGTTAACTAATGTTAGATCTAAAATGTTCAAAGAATTGTATAGTGAATCGAAGTTTAGCCATATTTACTTCCGCATGCCCATCAATGATATCTGTGTTAAATCTGTTTTAACTACTTTTGTAATCATTCTGTACAGTGTAATGCACGTGTGTTTGTCAGATGCCAATAAAGGCGACATACTAAGCTACTTACTTAGCTACCCACCTACATATTTACCTAGTACGGGTCCGGAGTTAGCAGAGTCTAGTATCGCCTGCTAGTACTGGCTTAAGTGCAGTAAAAGACTGAAGAATGGCGGAAGTAGGGAAACTGGAGCTAGGTGAAACCTGCGACTGGGTTGAATGGAAATTCTACAGACTCTTCTTATTCGATAGAAACAAAATAGTATATGTGGAGATGTCAGGATATCTCCAGAGATATATGGCCTTATCTCGCAAAGATATTCCCAAGATGCCAGGGTATTTTTTATTTAAGAAAACTCCGTTTACACATAAGGTCCACACCGCGTCCAGATCGGCCTCTCATACAGTACAAGGCCGCCGGCGGCGCCACTGTTTAATCACTTAACAGCTGAAATTAAAACAGACGAAGAAAAACTTAACGCATACGTCTGTATCTTCTGAAAAGTCGTTCACATTTACCTGAAAATAATTCCTGCGGCTTTTCATTTACATGCTTTAATCCATTTGTAAGAAGTTTACCATTCGAGTGTTAAACATCAATTATCAAACATCTCCACGACCAGGCTGAGATTCTGAGAGCCAGCCTCTGAAGCAGACAACGATTTGTACGCAGAGAAAAATTTGACGTCATTCTTATTACATTATTATTATTATCATCATCATCATCGTCGTCGTCGTCGTCGTCGTCGTCATAATCGCAAACTTCAGATTTCTTCGACGCCCCAAAAATAATTCTTGTACGATGGAACCGGCTTATTCATAAAATCACACACGTTTAGTGAAAAACAAAATCGGTAAAGTCGGATTCGGTCCATCATCTCGTCGTCACCATCACCATCTTCTTCTTCTTCATCATCATCATCATCACCACCACCACCACCCCCACCATCATCCATTCACCATTATGTTCATCTTGAATAACCATTCATACGGAAGGTAGGTCTGTGGTGATACCAAAGATCTTTGGTGATACAATAAATCAATTAATGGCAAGTAAATATGCTAAAGTGTGTATGATTAATTTTAGAGTAAGACACGCTCTAAAAAGATGACCAAGAAGTATTTATATGTGATCATGATGAATTTGCACTCGTAAAGTGCGTGTACGTTTTCTTGCGTGCATATTTGTTGTCACGTGTATGTAACGACGGCCACCATGTACTATTTTCCTCTAGTTTTTTCATCAAAGAATCTTCATGCATATAGGTTGCCAGTGCTGAAGTCGTTAACTTCAACAGCCAAACAATTCAAATACTTTTTGATTGCGAGAGTTGATTAATTAAATGAGGTTAATGAAACGAAGGATTATTCCAGCCCCTGCACTCAGCCCACCACGGTGGGTCAAAATTGGTTTAACACGGGTGCTGTCTGGGGTAGTAATTGGACTCGTTTAGGACTCATTTAGTTAGAGCTTTCGCTAAGCCGTTGGCAATCCAGACGCTTTGCCTTTTTGAAGGTGGTGGTTGCTATAGCGAAATATCAAACGTTAATTTTAATAATTATAACAGCAACCTTTTAAGCCTGTTCAAGCTGCTATCTAAGGTCGCTTAATTTTATTTAGAGAAGTTTAATTTAAAACTACATAGTATGCATCAAAAGTTCCAATAATATGAGCTGTATTCAATTTTATGGAGCGTTTTGCCTGACATTCGCATAACGCAGTATGATATCGTGACCACTCGTTAAAGATGTCGAGCTACAGTTTTTATAGCGCTTGTTTATGTTTGATTTTGTCCGTTTAATTTTAAATCATAAACAGATAATTTAGTAACGTTCCAAAAATCCTTAGTACGCGAAATTTAGTGAGTATAGTCTAATGAGTTAATGCTGTTTTCATAAAGTTCTTTATTAACGACAGTGTGAATGACTTTTAATCGCAGTAGCATGCTACTTTTCTATTTACTTCTGCAAAAGACCAGTTAATAAATGCTTAGGTGACTGAACAAACATTATGGTTTAAGTTTTAACAAAAGTATTGCATCACACGGGAATGATCTTGAAATTGTATCAAGGATTGCTATATTGCTATTGCCAACAGAGGATAAATCGCCAGTTTAAGCAACTATTACATCTCATTGTAGTGATCTAACGTCTTATATCAAACCAGCTCGAAAGTTTATGAGTGTTAGGATTTAATTATCATGTTTGTAATTGCGTTTCACAATTTAATTAGGCCCATTCAAGAGAAACTCGTCTGGTGTGCTCTAAGCTAATATAAATGTAATACTCGTGTTTGTTTTGTAGGTATTATGTATTCCTCTCCTTTGACACGATTTAAAGATATTTTCATAGCACCGTCAGCATCTCCATTGAGCCAGATAAGAACAGGACATTTGAGCCCAATCAAGACACCAGAAACCAAGGTAAATTTCTTTCTTGTTGTTCTTTCTGCTTAATTTTATGCCTCCTTTTGCATTTTCCTTACTTTACCGTGGCCCTAATGTGAAGAGAAATTTAAAATAGTGTATGTATGTATCTGAATATTTAGATAAGCGCCTATTGAGTACTTCATTGACAAATGAGCAGGGTCGAGGCCTTGTGGTTGCTATAGAAAAACGTGTACATTTACATTTCTTGGAAGAGCTGGCTTTTGACAGGTACTTGAAAGGTTACTTCCTGCTCTCCCGATCTATAAATGTAAAGATTAATATTGTGTGGGTGGTTGCCAACCAGCCAAAATATTCCCACTTATCGGAATACATATGGGAAACACTACATTGGCTTCCTATTCCGAAACAGTTTCGCTTCAAGGTTCTTCTGCTTGACTGTTCTGCCATGGTCGGTACTGTGCCGGCATATATCAGAAGGTGTCCCTGTCTCCAATCAGCCTGGTTGCCAGATGCTGCGTTCTGCTGCCCGTGGGAATTTGCAGGTTCCATGTCATTGCACGTCGCTGCGAGCTCATCAGGCCTTCTTGTTCTTTGGACCGTCCTACTGGAACAGCCTCCCTTTAAACATTAGTTCTTTACCTTTTAGCATAACTCAGCATTCTTTTTCTGTTCACCTTAAGATGCTCTTGTTTAGATCGATTGGACTAGCACCTTTGGAAAGTGCTTGAAAGGCGCTTTATAAGTGTCTGTTACATTACATTACTGCAGACAACACCATTGGTTGAAAATCATAAGAAAAGAAGATGGCTCTTAAGCTGCTATGTAAATTTTGCTTACATTGTGGTTCAAGGTTTGATTGTAATTGTAATTGTAAACTTGAGATTTCTACAGTGCCCAACGAAAGCTAAGTGATGGGAACCAGCATATTCACAGGCGCTCAGTCAAAACAAAATCAATAGGCAAGAAGGGTTCAGTTTAGGGTCAAGATCCAAGAGCCAGGCAGGCAGACAGTTAGATGGCTCCGGTGGATGGTGTTTGGAATTGGATAGATTTGGGGCAAGTGGTCGTCTGTTACTTGTGAATCTCTTTTCTGTTTCAGCCAGCATTCAGTGAACCTCGAACAAAATCAAATAGTGATCGAGAGTGTAGTCTAAACAAGACGCTTCCGATCATTTTAGATTATTTATCAAAGACCCGAATTGAAGAAGACTTCAACGAATTATGCCTTGAGCTGCTTAGTAAAGATATCTTGCCATACAATCCGTATCCATGGCTTGTCAACAGAATGACATCACTAAACGAAAGGCAAGTTGGCCAAGTTAATGGCTCTGCAGAAATCTTGAAATTTGATTAGGTTTTTGCATTTTTATGTTCTGCCTTTCTATGTATCAGAATTATCAAATTGCTTTCATCATTTAAATCACTTGTCAAGACTCCCTAGTTTTGTCTGGCTTTTGCATGACACCATCTTGGTCTAGTAGCGAACATGCATCAGCACCTTAGACTCAGATTTACTGACCTTGTACGTGTTATAAGTGCTTTAATAAATAAATCAATAAATAAAACTAAAAATAAAACAGTCCTTATATATGCAGACAGCTCTGCTGGATAATGTTGTGCTGTGAAGACTACAGTGGTTTGGTCATATGGAAAGAATACCGGTTGAGTGAATCCCACACAAACTGAACTTTTTTAACTATCCTGTTCTGCTTCCACTCCTGCACCATCCCATGGCCATCACCACCAACGATTTCCAACATTGTCTGCCTGGCTTGACCACAACGGATTTTGACCTGGTACTGAAACTAGCCAAACAGCCTGGCTTGTGTGGACTTGATTTATGTAGCGCTGGTGATTAAGCTGGTCTCTGATGCGTTTTGTGTGGTGGCAAGAAATTATAAGAGTCACATTACATTTATGATATGCTGCATGCAAGATACAAAGGAAAGAGAAGCAAAGGTCATGATGACAGACATTATGAACAGAGACATAGGAGGAGATGTCTGTTAAATGTCTTGTTGCTAACAGCTTTGGTGGAAACAGGAATTTCAGCTAAAACCTTGAACTTTTTCAACGTTTTTCAGATGGCTTTTGTCAGAGAAAAGTTCAAGTCCAAACCAACACACGATGACAGGTCTGTGTTTTTGTTCATGAAAACTGCCAAGGTACATTTCAAGATTATTAAATGGCTATTACTCTGGTGTAAAACTAACTGAAGGTAGCACTTGATTTTTTAGCTCCCTACGGTTTGCAGTCCAGTTTTTGCAGTCCCACATCGAATATATGCATGAGTTAGTCATAGAATGTGCAGTGACAACGTCATGTAAATGTGTTATGCATAGCTGTGTTAAAACAAACTGAAGGAGATGTGCCTTTTTAGGTTAGCTGGATAAGCTGAAAGGCTTGGTGAAGATTACAAAAGGCACTGAATAAATGCTCAGATGCATACATCATGAGTCTTACGACCATGTATGTGCTGAATTTATAATGGGATCTGGATTTTCAAAATTTTTCCTTGTGCTACAACTGAGACCTCACAATGCAGTATTGTAGGGTTGACATTCTTAGCCTATCGTACTGGAATTAGTTATTATCATTATCAGTTTCTCAGAATAGACCACCTTGCCATGCAAAGCTCAGTATATAGTTCCCAAAAGTGTGCAACAATAATCATGCAGTTACAAGTTCAACTCTGTTTAATGGCCCTGGGCAAGTTGTTTGTGCACACCATGCCTCTGTCACCAAGCAGTATAATTTGGTGCTGGCATCAGCTGGGAAGTAAATGGCAAGTCCTGCCGTGCACTGGCCTTGTGTCCAGGACCTTGGGATTCATCCATTGCCGAATATAGGGCTTAAAGAAAAGAAATGAGCACCTTCCCTACGTTTCACTTGTGGGATGTGGGATACTTTACATTTTTACTTTAAAAGTGGTTCCTAAGGAGGCTGTTTCGATTGTATGTGTGGTAAAAAGTGTGTTAAACTTCTTTGTTATGTGATGCGTGAAATTTTACTTGAACATCAGAAATGTATGTTTAGACTGGAAGAGCTTTGAAGCTGCAAGTCGTTTGTCGGGTGCAGTCATTCGGCCAGTCGGCTGTGACTTCGTGTGGGGATTGAAGAGTCTGGTTGCCATGGTGAACAGTGTCGAAATCTGGAGATACCTGTGGTTACTAAAAGACGTTACGCCAAATCCTGAAAGACATCGGTTACCTAAAGACTACTCTGTACGTTGTTTTGCTCTGCTTTGCACCTGTGATAATGTAATTTGATAACATTATTATTGTTAGCAGTATTATTATTATTATTATTTTGCATTTATTATGTGCACAAGGTCTTTAAATCTGAATCTGAGGCACAAAGCAATGGTGAGTGAAGGACTTGTTCAAGGACCCTGTAAAGTAACCATCTAAGGGGAGGCTCGAACCCATACTCTCCGTGCTATAAGCCGAGTGCTCTATCCATTTGGCTGCCATGCCCCACAATGTAACATAATGTAACAATGTAGTAACACTGCTGAATAGATGGATAAGAGCTGTCTGAAGGTGCTATATAAACTTTGAGTTTGGTTGAGTCTCTCCCTCTGGTGTTGTAATAGTTTGAGGAATGTCTTGAATGTCAAGTTCGTTTATAGAGTTTATAGTTCAGCTTGAGTTAAAGTTCATGCTAGAAGTTTTAGAGTTCAGTTGAGTTTGAGAATAGCACTGCTTTTTAGTTTTTAGACCTATTAATTCATCATGGTTGAATTCAAAATAAGTGTTAGAACAGTTCGATAGTAGTAGTTGTTCCTTACTGGACTCACTTCTAAACAAGAGCACCATATAATCATACAAAGGAGATTGACTGTATAAGTGCCGCACTGTGCTCTATTCAGTAGCATGTTGGGTCTGTAATCCAGTGATTGTGAGTTTGCACCTGCAGAACAGACTGTGTAACGACCCTGTACGGGTTGTTTGCACACACTTGTCCTGCCTAATGTGTACTGACCTTGCGCATGTAACAAGTGCAATAAGTTGACATATTTTACATTACACTGGATAAGGTAAGGCATGTATGTATGAGTGGATTGTTAAGGGCTCTGCAGTGGTGTATAAATACAGAAAAATAAGATGGACTGTTAGCCAAAAAAGACGATCTATTAGCCAGATAGGATGAACTGTTAGCCAGACAAGATGAACTGTTAGCCAGACAAGATGAACTGTTAGCCAGATAAGGTAAGATGAACTATTAGCCAAATAAGATGACTATCAATCAATAAGATGAACTATTAGCCAGATAAGAGGAACTGTTAACCTAAGAAGATGAACTTTCAGCCAAATAGGATGAACTGTTAGCCAGATAAGATGAACTGTTAACAAAATAAGATGAACTATTAGCCAAATAAGATGAACCGTTAGCCCTGTGTTTGCATGTTTCAGTGTCAGGTCATTCCCGCAATTATTGGTCCAACTATCTTCTTTGGCTCACTTTACAACTATGTCTACAGTACAGAGTTCAAGTTTGAATTTGTCATTGTTGGACGCGATGTGGATAAGGTATGCATGTATGTGTCTGTGCCTCTAAGAATCTCACAAAGGTATGGTCATGATCTTTAGACAGTTTGGTCTCTTTGGTGGTCATCTCTTGTGACCGAAATTATAGGAATATGGTCATGATCTTTAGACAGTTTGGTCTCTTTGGTGGTCATCTCTTGTGACCTAAATTATAGGAATATGGTCATGATCTTTAGACAGTTTGGTCTCTTTGGTGGTCATCTCTTGTGACCTAAATTATAGGAATATGGTCATGATCTTTAGACAGTTTGGTCTCTTTGGTGGTCATCTCTTGTGACCTAAATTATAGGAATGTGGTCATGATCTTTAGACAGTTTGGTCTCTTTGGTGGTCATCTCTTGTGACCTAAATTATAGGAATATGGTCATGATCTTTAGACAGTTTGGTCTCTTTGGTGGTCATCTCTTGTGACCTAAATTATAGGAATGTGGTCATGATCTTTAGACAGTTTGGTCTCTTTGGTGGTCATCTCTTGTGACCTAAATTATAGGAATATGGTCATGATCTTTAGACAGTTTGGTCTCTTTGGTGGTCATCTCTTGTGACCTAAATTATAGGAATATGGTCATGATCTTTAGACAGTTTGGTCTCTTTGGTGGTCATCTCTTGTGACCTAAATTATAGGAATATGGTCATGATCTTTAGACAGTTTGGTCTCTTTGGTGGTCATCTCTTGTGACCTAAATTATAGGAATGTGGTCATGATCTTTAGACAGTTTGGTCTCTTTGGTGGTCATCTCTTGTGACCTAAATTATAGGAATATGGTCATGATCTTTAGACAGTTTGGTCTCTTTGGTGGTCATCTCTTGTGACCTAAATTATAGGAATATGGTCATGATCTTTAGACAGTTTGGTCTCTTTGGTGGTCATCTCTTGTGACCTAAATTATAGGAATATGGTCATGATCTTTAGACAGTTTGGTCTCTTTGGTGGTCATCTCTTGTGACCTAAATTATAGGAATGTGGTCATGATCTTTAGACAGTTTGGTCTCTGGTGGTCATCTCTTGTGACCTAAGTTATAGGAATGTGGTCATGATGCAGACAATGATTAGAAATAGGATATCAATCATGCTTTTGATGACTGATCTTGATCAGGTTGATAATGATAATTATAATGATTGTGATTAATAGAATTTGGGTCATGAGTAGGTTTTGGATCATGGATAGGATTTGGATTATGAGTAGGATGAACATGATTTAAATGTTGATTGAGATCAGGATGATTATAATAATGATTAAGATGATTAGGATGATGATCATGAGTGGGTTGTGGATTATGATTAGGAAAATTTGATCTTGATCTAGTTGTTAATTATGATCAGGATGAAAATTATTTGGATGATGATTGTGATTGGGACAGTGATTATGATTAGTTTGATGACAATGATGAAGTGACTGTTGTTTGACTGGTGATCGTCAGCCTCTACTGTTCCTCATTTCCATTACAGGCGATAGACATATTTCTGCGAGAAATTCTAAACGACATCCACAAAGTAGAGACGAACCATCTTCACGTTTTTCTGAGTTAAGCGTTACTGTTGTTTCTGCTCCTAAAGTAGTATCATGTTGGTGCACTGATCATCGAGCTCTGTATGCAGCTGGACGTTTATATAGCGCCTTTTAAGGACCTGTCCAATGCACTGCAATGAATCGTGATGGTGCTTTTTGTGACCGATGAGACTTCATTCCATCGGGTTAAGTTGAGCTTGTGGTTCTTTGATATGCACAGTAAATGAGCAACTATGTTACCTATCCTTACCATACCTAACCTCACCTTGCTTTACCTTGCCTTACCCTGACTTACCTTATCTTAACATACCATACCTAAATTACCATACCTTAGCTACCCTAACTTACCTTTCCTTCCTTTATCTTGCCATGCTTTACAATAACTAACCTTACCTTACCTTACTGTTACTTTATGCATAGGGGTCTATGTACCTGTAAAAGAGAACAAAGTTTGGATCAACAAGATGTGGGTTTACATGGATGTAATCCAAAGAGAGGTAAGATCTCGTTAAAACCATGAAAATTTATGTCTTTTGTATAAGTTTAGCACATTTATTTGTCATGATGGTGTAATGTGCTGGGAATCGCCGTCGGGTACAAAAGCATTAGGATGGTTTTGAAAGTCAGGGATGAAGATACATTGAAGTTGAAATCTTTTGGGTCACAAGTGGGGCAAATATGCCTCCACCCGATTTTCGAGTGGGTCCATGTACCTCTTACCCCTTTGTGCCATTGCTTTTGGTCAGGATGTCTTTTGTATGCATGTGTCTGAGTATTCACTTAGCACCTTCTAAGAACCTGTCAGGATTGTTTCCCGGCTTGCCGCTAGTTTCTGTTGAAGATGCTGAGTAGAGTCTTGACATTTTAGATTGGCAGTTAAGATTTGTTTTAATGCTGCGGTGCTTTTTGGCACAGAGAGCTTGTGTGAATTGCAGTGGTCTACTTGTAGTTGTAAATATTTGCGTTTTCTTTAGCAACTGTATGGCCTCAATGAATTATTCAGGTGAGATCCTTTACCACTGCTGCCAGTTTGAATGGGCGCCATGCCTTTTAAGGTCCCCATGTACAGACCCTGCTAGACGAGATTAAAATCTCTAATATAAGCCACGACTGGGATGCAAACCGGCATCCTCATGCTCAGAGACACCCTGACGTACTTATGTAGCTAAGCGGTTGCTGTGCTTGGTCTGCAATCAAAAGGTTGTGGGTTCGAGCCTGCTGGACGGAAACCTTATGATGATGCTTGACAAATTATTCGCACACACGACTTGTCACCAAGCAGTAGAACTTGGTTCCAGCATAGTCTGGGTACTAAACGGCAATTCCTGCGGTGCTTTTAACCTGTGTCCAGGGTTTGGGATTCATCCATTGCCAGCTGAAGAACTGAAGAGCGAAAGAAGAGTGTCTCCCCTAGTTTATGGATTGCTTGTGTCACGCAAGTAACTGAGGACTTTGTGTATTTGTTTTCCCATATAGGTGCCACATAAATTTCAGTTTTATGTTTTGTTAAAGTTTAGGTTTTGGTTACTTCTTATGTTTTCTAGGAAAACATTAGGGTTTGGTTACTTTTTATGTTTTCTAGGAAGAGATGATCAGTTTGTTAGAAGTTGCGGTCAACAACTGCCAGCCAATCACAGTCGAAGTATGAACTTTGTTAAATGTCATTTGGCAAGTTAAAAATTTGATAAATACAGTCAGTGCTGTGAACATTTGCTCCAAGTGTTTGTTCTTATATCAAATGTGGCCAGGAAAAATGCGAATTACTAAAAACCTGATCAGAATTTTTTCTGAAATATTCGTTTCTCAGAACCTTGAAAGCTGCGCCTACTTAGAGGGCTAGAAACAGGTCATGAGAAATTCTGACAACTTGAAAACTTGGAACTAACTCCAAAACTCCTGATGATTTAAAAATCAGGCCACTGTTTAGCATAAATAAATTGCTTCCAGATTCTTGATTTGCAGAACAGGTGTTGGGAATTTTGAGATGGCTTTTTCAGTGTCTGTTCAGCCTGGACAAAGATGGCAGCACATACATCCACGGCCAGAAACAATATCTCCTAACGGTCATCAAGATCAGTGATCAAGTGAAAATCGAAGACAAGTTAGCAGTTTATTTTTGATCAGAATTTATGCAGCGCCTTTTTAGGAACATCTATTTACACTGCAGACAGTTTTTGATCAGTATTTTCAGTAATTATGTTTTATGCATTTAATTGTGTGAACACATGGGAAATTTTCATGAGTGAAATCCCAGAGCAGAGTGAGAGTAATGCGTTAGGAAATCCCGAGAGAGTGAAATCCCAGTGAGAGCATTATACTAGGCATCAAGCGTCGTAAAGGTGTATACGTATGTAATATATATTTCTATATATATTTTATTTGTGTATATTAGAAGATTTATTTATATTTATCTGTTAATTAATGTGTAATGGAAAAGCAGTTAGAATATCTTCCCCATGAATGACTGTCTTTCTGGTCTTCTGGCAGCTGGACTTGGTTCTTGACATGGCATCTTTGGACAACCCCACGGACATGACGCAGCGCTCATGAATTAGCTGGTGCCCTGCACTTAGCATTTAAGTAGCGCTATAGAAATTTCGATTATATGATTACGATTGGTATTGTTTTGCAGGATCATTCATTTTACGGAATTACCTTTTGTTACACTTTACGAAGGCATCTTTACGCAGCAGAGTCACGTGGAATCGTACATTACAGTTTACCGTCATGATTTTGTCGACGAAGAAATTCCTGGAGAAGTAGAAAATGGAGGGGACCTTGCAGGTGCAGTTCCAGATGGAAAGGCTCAAGGTTGGATAGACAGTATTTTCATATTTCCCTGGGACTAGATGCTTATTTATTTACTCATTTAAAGTACTTATTATTATTTGTGCAGAGTCAGTAAGTCTGAATCTGAGGTGGAAAGCAATTGTGAATGAAGGACTTGCTCAGGGGAGGCTAAGAGGAGGCTCGAACCCGTACTCTCCACATCACAAGCTGAGCGCTCTATCCAGTTGGCTACTGTGCCCATGTATGTATGTATGTATGTGTGTATGTGTGTGTATGTATTTTTATGTTTATGTTTATGTGTATGTATGTATGTATGTGTGTATGTGTGTGTATGTATGTATTTTTATGTTTATATGTATGTATGTACGTGTGTATGTATGCATAATTCTGGAGATTATTTACGTAGTGCCTTTTAAGAATCCTGGAAATCTAACAGATCCAGTGAGAAGTGACTTAAGCTGAAGTGGTGAATATTAGCTGAAAATGCTGACGTGTCTCTCTTCTGTTCTCCTAGGTGCACCTGCTGATGATGCTGAGCATGGAGCATCTGTTTTGAGACCACCACCTCCTCCTCCGCCTCCACAGTTATCACATCGGATGCACAGCTACGGAGTCAGGCCAAAAGATGCGCAGGTTCTGATCGACGGATTCCAACCGGATCCCAATGAATACGACATCGACTGCGACGTAGTGAAGAATGCCATCAGGTCAACTGAGTGCTCTTATTTCTAGGTGTGCATTTAGTGCTGAGTACAGAGGAAGAAGAGGAGCAGTCCCTTAATTATTATTATTAAATATTAAAAGTTTTTACCCGAGGTACATATGATCCCTTGGGATTTAAAAAATTCTTTGCAGAATGAAAAAATTCTAGAACGGCTACAAATTGTCAGGATCTGGCAAAATTACTGTGGAAGGCAAGAACGTGAAAGCATTTAATAGTAATAGCAATGCACTGGAAAAGATGACTGTTTTCTCTCCAGAGTCACTGGTTATACAAGAGAGATAGCGCCCTAACTCTAAATTATTATTATTATTATTAAAACCGCAAATTACCCATGTAAATCCGAATCTGAGCTATTCCCAAGAGGCAGCTGTGGGTATGAAGTAGTAGCGACTTCATTTTCTTAGCCTTGGCATGTGATGGTGGTGGCCAAGTCATCTCTTTTGCTATCTGATCATCCCACAATGTACTCATTTTATAATCAAGTTCATGAAGATTGCAGTGGCAGGGATCACAACAGATGGTCAGCTTAACCTGGTGGCTTACTGACTTAACAGTATCTGCTAGCTTTATGTTGGTAGTTACAAATAACCATCTTTAACATTCATTTGGTATTTAATATTTTGGAAGATATTACATTAAAAGTATTACTTTTACATTACAACAATTTCTTTTATATTATAAGTATTACATTTATGTATGACAATTATGGCATTTGCATTACAAGTATTATGTTTAAATTACAAGTACTCCATTTTTTTTACAAGTGTTGCAGTAACATTACAGTTTGTATTACGATACTTTAGAATTTAATTTATTATGTTACATTCCAGGTATTGAGGTTGATACCTGCATGATTTCTGTTTTTCTTTTCAAGATTGAGTTGGCAGAAGCGAGTCATGATGTTGAACTTGGAGACGGAGCCTTGGCTTGTCATTCACAAGGTTCTTCTGCTCGAGCTTCTTGACCACGGCTCGTCGAATCCATCAGAGTTGTTGGATGAGCTGACTCAAGCGACTCACAGCCGAGCGGCTCGACTCTACTCACTCATGCACCACGACAGAAGTCTGCGGGAGCTCATCTACAAATTTGAGCCAGTCAGTTTACAGGTTAGAGACATTCTTTTGAGTACAGACCCATAGATGAGGAGATTCTGTCAGTTTGGTTCTGTGTGTGTGCAAAAGCCTGCTAAGGGAGACTTTCTGCCTTTAGAGAGTCATCATTCAGCTTTTCATTTTTATTGAACTGTTACATCACTTTTGCTGGCAGGGAATTACAGTTCTAATTGTAAACATAAATTTATGTAGCACCTCTTTAAGAGAGTCTCCTAAAAGGCGCTTCTGACCCAAGAAACCAAAACCACTATCACTCAGAATGGTTTTGAAGCTTTTATGGAACAGAGGCAGCGAAAGACTAAGAAGCTAAGGCATGGAGCACGTGTGAGAGGTTTCTAGAAAGCTTTGTATAAATATACAAGAAACTTACTAACTAAATTACTAAGTAACTAATCTGACTGATTATTATTATTACTTCTATACTGTATTAATTAAGTACCACTGTCTAATGACTAAGCATCAATTAATTGCAACTGTGAGTGAAGGAATTGCTCAAGTTTCCTACACAGTAACCGTCTCATGGGGAGACTCGAATGCACACACTTGAGGTTACAAGGCGAATGTTCACACCATTTGGCTAGATTGTCCCGCGATTAACTGACTAACTGACTACATACCTTAATATGCTTGTGAATATTCATCTGTATTATCGTAATAGTAATCATAAACTCGAGATTTCTACAGCTCCCAGCAAAAGCTAAGTTGCAGGAACCATCTACACGGACGCTCAGTCAAAACAAAATCGGCAAGGAGAGTTCGGTTCAAGGTCAAGATCCAAGAGTCAGGCAGGCAGTCAGAGGGCTATGTTGTTTGGTGTTTGGAATTGAACCAGAAATTGAGATAAGGGGAAGAAGAGGAATCAACACAGGATCTGTGGAAGAGCAATGTTTTCAGTTTTGAATGGAAGACCTGTGCAGAGGTTGCAAAGGGTGAACTGATTGTGAATAATATGTGATTACTTTCTTTTGGACAGAATGTGCCTTTGGCAATGATGACTAGCATGTTCACGGCTTACAAGAAGGCTATGCTGCAGTTCTTCGATGGCAAAGAGTAAGTGTCAATCTTTCAACATGACGATTTGTTTAGGTTTAGGTAACGCAGAATTGTTGAGATAGAATTCAGCGAATTGGATAAGTTTAGATTAGATAATCTTCCTTTGAATATTTTAGATTTGATCTGATTTGATTAGATTATCTTGATTGGTTTAGCATAGGTTGGACTAGATCAAATCTGACCTGATTTGCATAGATTACACTTGCTGTTAGCCTAAATTGATTAGGTTAAAATAAATTAGCAATTTTTTTCATTTCATTTTATTGCTCCACAAACAAGACAACAGCATATAACATATTACATTAAAAAATATACATGTGGAATACAACAGGCAGACCCAGAAAGAACCACGTTCCGCTTATTAGTGACGCCTACGTCACATGGAATGCTATTTGAAATGACAAATAATCAACTTAACAGGCCTCTAGTCCAACTGGACTTGAGCAAACAGAACCTTTGTAACAAGAACCAAAAAACTTATCTAATAAAATGAATTAATTCACATGAATTCACTTATTGAGTTCATTCAAATATGCTCGTATATAATGTTTAAATAATTTTATATTGGACAGAATACGAATGTCATGAGATAAGTTGTTCCAAAAAGAAGGACCAGTGCATTTAATAGAAAATAGACAAGTGTTTGTACGGGCATAACTTCTATGATAATTACCCTTTGATCTGGTATTATAAGTGTGGTAGTCAAAGTTGGATGAAAAATAACCAGAAAAGGCAGAAGGAAGTAAGTTATGTGCGAAGCTATACATAAATTCACCAATTTGTAATTTGTTAATTTGATCAAATTTCAAAATATCAAGGTCATGAAAATTTTTTTCCAAAGAAGAATAAGGAGATCTTCCTAAGATTATACGGACAACTCGTTTTTGAAGCAGAACAAGTCTCTTTAGCCGGGATGGATAATTAGATGCCCATGCAATATTACAGTAAGATAAATAGGGATAAATCAGTGAATAAAATAAATTTATATGTATGACTAGAGTAATGTAATATGATATCACAGAAGTTCAATAATTTTTATAATTTAGTTTTGTTGTCGACTTTCTACAAGAAGTCACGTTACTTTCTATCTGAGCAATTACTTACATTTATTTTGCAGAGCAGCTGAGAATTCCGTCCTGTTTTCCTATCGTTCGAACATCCTCCAGCGACTGAACACCCTGACCGTGTGGACGAACACAGGCCGAGCTGTAACCATGGAGGTATTTAGATACACACAGTGGTGCTCGCCTCATGTTAGTTTTAAAGTCCAGATAAGTTACCATACCTCCTGTTTTTATTATTTGTTTATCCATTTATTTATTTATTTAAAGCACTTATTGTGTGCAAAGTTGGTTAGTATTCAGCAAACATTTCAAACTGCCTTAAAATGCACTTGTTTTGATCATTTAAACAGTCATAAGTGCAGCATTTCTGTGAGGTGCTTGAAATTGTCTTGATACATACATACATACGTGCATGCATACATACATATATAAATATCAGAATCTGAGGCACAGATGACTGTTTGCTACCCTGCAGCCGTGTTTCCTGGGTCCACGTTGGGCCTGTAGCTGGCTAACACTTGCCACCAGTGGCCCAGTACAGGACCCGTAAAGGCCCAGTGACAGTGGCAGTATAGGGTAGGAGCCAAGGCAAAGTTATGCAGAGTTCAGAGTAAATTAGTGGGTCGTGCATGACAAGAGATTTGAATGATAGCAGCAAGTTGGGCCAATGTTTCTCCCAGCTCCAATCCTCAAACACCATCCACCGTAGCCTTCTGCCTGTCTGCTTGCCTGACCTTTGGTTCTGGACTTAGAACCAGATTGGTTCAGTTCTACATGTGTGCAAGAACCTACCAGTGGAGACCTTCTCTGTTATCTTCTCAGTCGCTCCTGTCATTTCGTTCTCAACTTAAAACTTACCTGTTTCAAATTGCTTATCCACCATAGGCTGCCTCTCTGTCGTGCGGACTGACCTCCTGGATATCGACCTGATTGTGGCTTGGTTTTGGTGTGCCATCGGTTGATGCCTTGTGCATTAGACACTGGCGCATTAGAAGTTGCTAATTAATAATAATAATTTGAGCATCATTCGCCTGCAGGCAACCTGCCATTCTCATCAGGCAATGACTTCACTTAGACCAGCAAGGATTGCTTTGGAGAGGTGCTTCAAAGCACTATATAAATGTCCAAATACGTTCATACATTTGTAATTGTAAGTGTAAAGATAAACTCTGTGCATGTAGAGCCAAACCAATCCAGGTAATATCGTAATCGTAATTGTAGTCTAAAGATTTCTATAACGCCTGATGAAAGCTCAGTCAAAACAAAATTGATAAGCTGGAAGAGTTCGGTTCCAGGTCCAGATCCAAGAGATTTGGTTTGTCAGTCAACATACATTATTAGATTGCATGTAAATGTGTCCAGTGGAGAGATGGATTAAGTTGTCTTGGATTTTGTAATTTTTCATTTATGTTTTTGTGTTTTTAGTTCTGTTGTCTGTCTGCCGTGTGCAAAAGAGCATATATTTCTTCATGAAATGCATTGACTTATTGCAGACTCTCAGGTTAATAAAAGACCTTCACTCTTACGTGTTTACGCTGCACTTGACCTTGGTGAAGAACATCCTTGACTTGTGTCCTCTTCTTAAGGTTAGATTTCAGCGTAAGCACGAGTCGGTTGATCATGATGATGTTACGGTGAAGATGATTATGTCAGTAATGATGATGGCAGTAACTGCAGTGAAACTTACAGACAGGCAGAGACAACGGACGGACAGACAGACAGACACATGCAGAGCGTGATAAATTCTTGACTTTCTACAATCTTCAACACCCGTTTTAAGCAACATTCCTCTGTAATTAAAGGATTACAGTACATGCTGCTTCAGTGGAACTCAGCCACTGCCTTTAGTCTGGTAGTGCCAGTCCCAAGCCTGGAGAAAGGAGGAGGGCGACATCAAGGGCCTTTGATGCCATAAGGTGTCATTAAACATTTAAATACATACATAAATACAAAATACGAAGCGAATTACATACAACAGATGTGTTACATTAATAACATACAAATACATACATATACTAGTGCATACAGTTACTTGACAGAATTTCTTAAAGGCTTTCTACATGCGCTATATAAATTCTGTATTACTTTCATGATTTAAATTCAGTGGTAACTGTTGTCAGTTTTTGGCTTTAAGAATTTCATCAAGTCACTAAAGTCTCGGTTTTCATCGGAACCTGTGACTGGCAATCTTCCTGCTGGGAATCACGCATTTGGGGTCGAAACAGTTAAGTTTTCCTAATTTTAGTTTGAAATATTAGTAAATTTACTAATAAAAGTTATTAAATTATGGCCTATTATTTGCAAGTTATATGAATTAGTTCCAGATAGTTAAATGGTACTTCACCTCTTGCAATTTCTGCACAGGTCTTTCACTCAAAACTGAAAACACTCCTCTTCTACAAATCCTATCCTGATTCTTCCTCTTTCCCTTATCCCACTTTCTGGTTCATTTCCAAACCCCATCCACCATAGCACTGAACCATTTCTGCCTATCGATTTTGTTTTGACTGAGCGCCTGTGGATAATCTGGTTCCTGCGATGTAGATTTCTGTAGGAATCTTGAGATTACGATTACTTGTTTTTAATGGTCACAGGATATCGTGTTGTTGGGGAAGATGTGTAAAGTAACTTTTGAATTCCACTTCCTATCTCACTTACCTAAGAGTTCTTGTTACTAAGTCTTTTATTTTACCTTTTAGCAGTTTATGTATCTGGGCATTATGCAGCTTCTTTTAAAATCTCTGGAAAAATCTTATATTTGTTTATTTATTTATTATTGCACTTATTATGTGTGCTGTCAGCAAATCTGGGGCATGAGACGAGTGCGTTCTGCAAACAACTTGTCCAGGGTTGTTACCCAGAGTCTGCTCAGCTGGCTCAAACCCATGATCGTTGGATGAACCCATGATTTTGGATTGCAGACCCAGCATGCTACCAAAAATGGAATGAGAATTTTTTTTTTACTTTGCAATGTTTTCAGTTCAGTTGTAGAAAGTTGTTTTTGTTGACAAAGGTCGAGGCTGGTGCTTTGGAAGATGATCCCAGTGTTGTTGCAATCAGACATGGTTTAGAAGAAGAAAAGCTGATGAATCACAATGAGCAAGGTCTGATCTATATTGTGGTCTAACTGGAAGACTTCTATAGCACCGTTTTCGTCATACATGTAAATTGCTTAGATGTTGCTTCTAAAGACTACTGTTAATATATGCATATATTAAGTGAACAGTTAATACTAGCCTCTCCTGCACAGAGCATCTGTGTTCTAGGTTTTTGCAAAATATCCCTTCTGGGGAAAATCCTCTGGTGCTTCCCATTACTACAACTTGTTTTAAATTGTACATTTTTTACCAGACGGTGCCAGCATTATATGTCACCTTTCTAAATGTACTAAATGGACCATGGATCTTGCGTCTGAGGCTGTTATAATACAAATGGCACAGACATCAGTGTGTTTGCACCCACTACATCTACTTTCCCTGATCAAGTGCAAATGAAATTCTGTGTTTTCATACTATTCGCAAGATGGCATCAACATTACACGTTGCCGCTTCTAAACGTGGTGTTGAACCTCGGACCATGGACACGTCTAAATATTTTATTATGATAGATAGTATGCTGTTATACTGCTATCCTATAACTGGTGTTCATACTTGTATTTTGTGGACAACTGGAACAGTAATCGACGTAGAACTTTGTGTTCGACAGTCATATCTTCATTCTGCAGTTGAGGCTAAACAGCTTGTCTTGATGAAGGTTTGTGGCACCATTTTCCTCTTTATAATTGAAAGAACTAATTTAAACTTTGTTGTTGAGTCATGAAACAACCGTAAGGAAAGGCTGTGTGGTTGTTCGGTTGCTCTTGTCATGTTTACACTTCAGTTAAAGATCTTTCAAATCTATGAGGACTGTTGCGGAAAGGTCTTCACAATAATTGAGCGAGTAGTCCAGTGAAGGTGTATGCTCAAGCAACTTGTGACTTCTTTTTATGTGTCAGCCTGCTTGACTGTCAACCCAGAGGTCGAGGATTCAAATCCCTGCCACGGCAGAAAAGCGTTTTAAAATTTCTGCTCTGTTGTGCCACTAGGAAGCTACAAAATGGGTACACTGACCGTACACTGTTGGTGGGAACCTCAGATGGCAAAGGGGAGGACTGGCCGCCCGCCCTCATGTGCCGAGGCTAAGAAAGTAAAGTCGCTAACACTTTATACCCATGGCTACCTCTTGGGGTTGGCTTAAGGGGCTGCTCTTCTGCTGCTGTGTATTTGACCTGAAATAACTTATCTTGACCTCACCTTATTTGGGCAAATTTAATAACAGCCCAGCTAAAATCTTGGTAGAATTCTCTTCAGATGTTTTCTGTACACTTCTCTGAAGACTTCTGGTGATAGATGTGTACTTGCAGTATGTTGTGGATAGTGCTTACTTTTGTACTTCAGTATGTTGTGGATGCTGCATACTGTACTTTCAGTATGCTGTGGATACTGCCTACTTTTGTACTTTCAGTATGTTGTGGATACTGCTTGCTTGCATACTTTTGAACAATTACAATACTTTCATACTTTATACTTCCAGTATTCTGTGTTTACTGCTTGCTACTGTACTCCCAGTATATTGCAGATACTGCTTGCTTCCTTACATTTATTACGATGTAAATACTGTTTGTTTATATAATTCTAGTATGTTGTTGATACTCATTTGGATGAAATCTGGGCTGAATTTCTTATGGACATTGTTGCCTCTGAAAAATTTCCAGAGAATCCTTGCAACCAACTGATTTCGCTTCTCCGTCAATGTAGCACAAGGTATTTTGGTTTGCACCATCTAGGATTAGTGTTGATAGGACAAGTAATCGATGAGTAGATTCAGTTCCTTACTTTACCGTGCCTTGCGTTGTCTTACAATCTTGTGAACTGACCTTTCTGGATATTGACCTGATTGCGGCTTGGCTTTGGTGCTCTATCGGGTTTAAGCCTTATGCAGTAGACACCTGCATGTTAGAAGTTACTTATTATTATTATTATTATTATTATTATTATTATTATTACTTTATGTAACCTTACCTTACCTTGGCCTACCTTACTTGCCTTAATATATCTCAAGTTACCCGCCTTAATATGTCTTGCATTGCCTTGCCTTGCCTTCTTTTCAGAATGTTCAAGGTGTATCTTTTCCTTCCTTGCCTGCAATGAGGTACAGATTGCCTAATGAGAGGCTGAAAAGGCGTTGTGTAAATGTCTTGTAACATAACCCAACAATGCTGGACTGCAATCAGCTGCTGATCTCTGATTTCAGAGTCGATTTGTGTCTTGAAAATCCACAGACAACTTTGTCACACATCAAGTCTCGACTCTCCATTACTCCGACAGATGTCAACAGATACATTTATTGTATACCAAAGTTCAATATATATGGTAAGTATATGGTAATTATATGGCAAGTATATGGTAATTATATGGCAAGTACATGGTAATTATATGGCAAGCATATGATAATTATATGGCAAGTACATGATAATTATATGGTAAGTATATGGTATGTATATGGAAAGCATGTATGGTAAGTTTAAGGTAATTATGTGGTAAGTATATGATAAGTGTATGGTAAGTACATGATAATTATATGGTAAGTATATGGTATGTATATGGTAAGCATGTATGGTAAGTTTAAGGTAATTATGTGGTAAGTATATGATAAGTGTATGGTAAGTATATGGTAAGCATGAGGAAAGTATATGGTATGTGTGAGGTACGTATATACATTGTAAGTATATGGTGTAAGGTAAGTATGTGGTAAGATTGTGGTACAAATGGGATAAGTGTACATGGTAAGTTCTGGTAAGTATAAGTGAAGCCTAAGTATCTGCTAAGCATCTATTAAGTCTAAACTACTAAGGGGAAGATCCAGGGAGGGGAAATTTATGGCCACCTCTGACCATTGGAGCCGGTGCTAAGCTGCTTCCTCAAACCCAACTGGTGCTAAGCTGCTTCCTCAAACCCAACTGGTGCTAAGCTGCTTCCTCAAACCCAACTGGTGCTAAGCTGCTTCCTCAAACACAACTGGTGCTAAGCTGCTTCCTCAAACCCAACGTGCTAAGCTGCTTCCTCAAACCCAACTGGTGCTAAGCTGCTTCCTCAAACCCAACTGGTGCTAAGCTGCTTCCTCAAACCCAACGTGCTAAGCTGCTTCCTCAAACCCAACTCGTGCTAAGCTGCTTCCTCAAACCCAACTGGTGCTAAGCTGCTTCCTCAAACCCAAACTTAGGTTGAAATTGGTGTAGCTGTAAACTGAAAATTGTGCATTTGTTTAAGTAAGTTAAAAAGACAGTCTTGAGTGCAAACCGTATATGTATGTGTGTGAAATATCCAATATATGTGTGGTTTTTTGTGTGTGTCAGATTTGCAAGGAAATGCTGAACTATTTGTAATATGCTCAGTAGCTTGTGCCGCTTTGTTCATTAATTAAGACTTATCTTTTTCTAATTGCTTATCCACTAGAGGCTGGCTCGCTGTCTTCGTGGACTGATCTTCTGAATATTGACATGACTGCGGTTTTTTGGAGCACCATTGGTTAATGCCCTGTGCATTAGACACCCGCATGATAGACATCATTAAGTAACTATTCTAAATGTTTTCTATCTCTAAAAACAGGTTTGCCAAGCGTGCTTACTCTGCTGGATCCTGCTGCACTGCTACCAGCCTTGCACAATGTTTCACCACTTTTCCAGAAAAACTTCAGGTTCCAGGAAGGTAACTACAAGGTAACTGTGCAACCACATTTGGTTTTGGTAATTGGTTCATGTACAGTTACTATTACAACTGCGGCTTGTCTCAGAAAGAGGTTTGCTATGGCACTGGAATGAAACTGGATATGTACTCTATGTGTATGAGTGGAAAGTAATACATTAATATAAATAATAATAATGATATGATAATGGTAATAATACTAATAATAATAAGAAAAATGATATAATAATAATAATAATATCCCAGAATTTCACAAATAGGTGTTGTTCCAGATGTAATTCCTCATCTCCAGAAATTGTTTAATTCCCCAGGGATTACGTGTACTTTGGGAAAAACAATTAGTATTACCCTATTATTATTTTATTATTATTACCCTTATTATTACTGTTAGTATGTATGCACCTGAACATTTATATAGCGCCTTTTGGAATCCCCAATGTATCATATTAGGCATTATAAAGATCTACTAGGCATCTAATCGTCACTCGCTTCCTCTTCATGCGATCACTACCTTGGTCCATGCCCTGATTTGCACTAGGATTGACTTTGGCAATGCTGCCTATATTGGACTTTCTGCAATTAACACCTCCAAGCTTCAGTCTATACTTAATGCTGCTGCACGCCTTATCGGTGGTCTTCCAAAGTCTGCCCATATATCTACTTTTATTCGTGATTCACTTCATTGGCTTCCTGTCAGTCAACGGATCCAGTTTAAGATTCTTATCCTTATGCGCAACTGCCTTCTAGGCTCTGCTCCGCCCTACTTAACTTCTTTTTGTATTCCGGTTTCCTCGTTGCCTGCCCATGCCTCCCTTCGCTCAGCTACCCGTGGTCTTTTGGTAGTCCCTCGCGTCCGCACTACAACTGCCCAGTCCAGGAGCTTTGCCTTTGTTGGCCCTTCCAGCTGGAACTGCCTTCCTCTTGACCTGCGGCTTCAGTTACTTAGTCTCTCTCCTACCCAGTCTCGCAAACGCCTGAAATCCTTTTTGTTTGTTCAAGTCGGGAGCGCCACTGTTTCCTAAGTGGCGCTTTATAAATGTTCGTTTACAATTACAATTATAAAGATCAATGGTAATAGTCCCACTTATTTCAAAGATTTGAATCTCAGGCTAGCACGGGGACCTTACATAGGGTGGCACCCATTCAAATGGGCAGCGTTGGTGAAGGATCTTACCTGATAAATTCACAGAAATATGAGCCTGGTTGAGGCCGTAGGTCGCTATAGAAAAACGTGTACATTTACATTTTACATTTAGTCCAATCCGATCTACCTCACGCTGTTGCAGGTGGCCATTTGCACTGCCTTGAATGGTAACACAACATTGTATGGTCGTCTGGATCCCTACCTTCCTCTGATTCAACTGCACGAGTACTGTTTCATTCAGGGGCCAAAGGGATGCAGCACTGAGGCTCTGCAGCTCTACATCAGAATTAGTAAGTCCAGGAATGCAGAATGCTTCCTTAATCAGCTTGATAGCCACCAATGCAGTGCTTTGGAAAGGTTGTTAAAATGTGCTGTATAGATGCCTTCATTCGTACATGCATTATATTTACATACATACATACAGGCATACTTACATACTCTCTTGCATACATGTGCATGTACATGCATATACACACTGCTGGCCTGATTAGCTCATTAGTTGAAGCTTACATCAAGGTGCCTCTGTGAGTGAGGGTGCCAGTTTGCATATTGCGAGTGGTTATATTTCAGAGATTTAAACCTCAGGCTAGCATGGTCCATACATGGAGACCTCACAGCGTAAATGCTGTGGTACCCATTCAGACGGTCAGTGGTGCCCGTTCAGATGGGCAGCGGAGGTGAAGGATCTCACCCAATCAATTCGTTGCAAAATGAAGGGGGTTGAGGTCGTACAGTCGCTATATGAAACCGTGTACCTTTACATTTGCATTTATCGTGATACATACATGCATGTGCAGCAGTCAGATATTATTTACAGAATCTAACAGTTATTATGGTAATTATGCACTCAAGAGTTAAGTTGATTAGGGTTTCTACAGAGTATGGCTCAGAATTAGATCTGTCTGCTTTATGGTACTCGTATTACGGTATTAGTATTTTTTACTTACCTATTTATTTCTGTTCCTACATTTGCTGCCTAATGAGACTGCTTGAATTGACGATTCTTGCCAATTTGTTTGCATTGACAAGTTGCTCGAGGTTGGTGCAAACTCACCATCTAAAACATTTATATGCGCAATCTTGAAGAAGTACCTTAACAACTTCCCTAAGGTGCGCATCTGAATAATGAATTCAACCACGGACTCCATTAGTAGGGTTCTTCTTTTGTGCAAGAACCCATCAGCAGTGACTTTTCCAGGTATTCAGGCATTATTTGCTTACAGCTGAACTTGTTTTTCGTAATCTTTAACATCATTTAGGGCAGATGAGGAATGCCTTTGATAGGCGTCTACATATGAAGATCTAATCTATAAAACTGACACAATAGGCAAAACACTGGCGAGCTTGGCTGCGGACATATACAGTTCTCTCCAAGAGTTACAACTTGGACTGCTTATAGAAATGTTCAGTTGCATTACATTACACTACTTTTCATCTGTTTCTTCTTCATTGGTAGCTTTTGAGGACGTGTTGTCCAAGTACAAATCAAACGACTACATTGTGGATGGAATTTCATTCAGTGGGAAGCTGTGGAGCATAGACGACATCATCTACAAGAAGAAGGGATTCGCTCTTCAGATGGAGCAGAGCATCTGCAACAGAGAACCAGCTGTTCTCAAGGTAGGCAAGCAACCATGATTCATATTTCTAATCTAATCTAATCACCACCAGGGCAGAAAAATGTTTTGAGAGTTCTGCTCCACTATTTTAATTGGGAAGAAGATCTGTCCCTTGAGCCAAACCGAGGGTCAGCCATGGGTATGAAGTGTTAGCGACGTCATGTTCTTAGCCTCAGCATATGAGAACAGATGGCCAGTCCTATTCCTTGCTGCTGGATCTGCCCACCTATAGTGTACAGTCAGCGTACTTATTTATAGCGGAGTTTGCTAGGGGTGCAAGTGGGGCAGAAATGTTGAAAGCATCGGTGTGTGAACATGGTATTGTGTAGCAAGTTTCGAGTGCATGCTTGCATAGGAAATTTCCATTACTTTGTCAGTGCCATCACATGCTGGCTGGCACGAACTGATCACATGGCAGGGGTGGTCAGATTGGCTGGCGGAGTCCTCCAAGCAGGTGGGCTGACATCAGCAGTTGTGCTGACCTGCTGTATTGGCGGGAAAGGACCCACATAGAATTCGTAGTGGAGATTTGTAGCAGAGGTCTGGTGTGTGCTAAGTTTAAAATTTGAGTTACAAATGTCATTGATAGATTTGTGCATTTAGAAACTGTGATGATTCAAGTACTGTCGTGATTTAACTTTTCAATTATAATTTATAAAAGTGAAGACTGAGTGTCTTTACTCGAGCTAACACTATGCTGTGAAAGGGGCGAGTTAACAGTTCAAAACCTGATCACTGACAACTTGGGAAGATTGTTGACAAACTCTTTCTACCCTGGCGGGGATTTGAGCTCCTGGCATCTCGATTGACATTCATTCTAATATGCTGACCACTAGACTCTCTGATCAGTTTAATCATTTATTTCTATATGAGCGGTTGTAATGTTTTCTTGCAGTTGTTTGTACTTGGCGAATGGCGTTTGGTTCCAGTGACAAAAAAGTTGCTTTTCCGATACGTGGTGGATGGCAAAACCGAGTAAGGAACGTTTCTTTGCTGGTTACTTGGTCCATTTAGTGCATTAGAACAGGCGACATATAAAGCTGGCATCATTTTGCAAATGATATAGTTGACAAAGTACTACATTTGAATCACCCGACCTACATGTATCTGTTCCATGCTCAATCGTCATTCCAATAAACAATGCACTCAGTCAGTGGACAATATGACTCTTGTTATCCCTCGTGCCAGAACAATGTTTGATTCTCTGTAGCTGGTCCATGGCTTTGGAATTTGCTGCCGAGTTACATTCGTTCTGTCAGTTCTGTGATGTCATTCAGGTCTAAACTTAAGACTCGTCTGTTTCAACTTGCTTACCCACCGTAGCCTAACTTCTGGTTTCTCTGACCTATAGGAATTCGACCTGGCTTCTCCAATGGATGATGATTTTGATTGTGATTTCATTCAAAGCAACCATCAATTGATGCCTTGGGCATTATGATAACAGCGCTATAGAAGCCATTAGATTAGATTAGATTAGAACAAGGTAATTTCTGTGCATTTGGCCATGGAGTTGGAGAGGGGAGGATGAGAGGGAGGAGAGGAGCAGGAACAGAGAGTGGACGAGATTGTAGCTAATGGGAGCAGCAGGGGATTTTCCGCTGACGTTTTGCCGAACTAGCGCAAAAATTCTGTGTGCAGCTTAGGCTTGTCACTAAATGTTTGAAGAAGAATATCCACTGAATTCTACTGAGCAAGGTGTGTATGATGTGCTTATATTGGTGAACACTCATTGTTTGGAGGGAATTATTTTGTTTCAGGAGTTTGCCTTTTTACGTTGAGAATCATTATGCATTCTACCAGAACATCTTTCTTGAAGCTGACCGAGTAAGAATTCAACTTATTCCAGTTCATTCTGAAGCAGGTTGTAAAGTAACAGACTGTAAAGTAGCAGAGTGTAAACTAATAGGTTGTAAAGTCACAAGCTCTGAAGTACACCAGGATGTAAAGTAGCAGAGGCCAGGCTGGCTCGTTGGAAAGGATTTCTTTGGAAATTGTAATTTAGAATTTGTTTAGTGCCACTTCAAGATGGACTGATCTAGTTAACTCTGTATGAAATGTGCTTCTGGTTAAGTTTATGCTGTCAAGGCAGCATTTCACTCAGTTGCTTAAGATTATCTTTTTCCGCTCTTTGACTGTTTGACTTTGTCTCCTTCCCTCTCTGGTTTCTCTGCAGCCGGATCTTGTCCTTCATGTGACGTCTCTGTTCAGTCCCTCTGACTTGACACATCACTCTTGAATAAGCTGGTGCCGTGCACCCAGCTTTAAAATAGTGCTTTAGAAATTTTTTAGTTTACGATTACAGCTGTTTGTATGTATCAAGACACTTTATATATCGCCTTTAATACCTTCCAAAAGTGCTGCACACAAAGCCATCTAACTAACCTAAACAGTCGTGACTTACGTGTAGTAACCTACTACACTGAGTGTGAGGATGCCGGTTTGCGTTCCAGTTGTGGCTTATTTCAGAGATTTGAATCTTGGGCTAGCATGGTCCATATATAGAAACCTTAAATGGCGTGACGCCCGTTCAAATGGGCAGCGGTGGTGAAGGATCTCACCCAATTAATTCATTGAAAAATGACCTTGGTTGAGGCCATATAGTCGCTGTAGAAACCCGTGTATATTTACAACTTGGACTACTTGGTCTTTCTCTGCTTTCTTCCCGCAAGTGCTTGAAAACGGTTTTCTTTCGTGGTAGTTTTGCATTGTGAGGTTTGGAGCGCCTCTGAGGAGTTTCTCGAAGTGACGCTATACAAATGTGTGATTGTGATTACGATTAGCTAAGTTGAATATGTATACTAGGCAGAATGTTGTGTGTTCATTCAGGCTGCATTCCACTTGCAATTTGCCGGTCCACCTGATGGCGCTGATCCATTCCACAGCTTCAGCCTAAAATCTGCAATCCATGACCTTGACAAAGACATACGGACTCATGTTGAGCGCTGCGCCTGGCTCGAAGTTTGTCGACTCATCTTATGGCGAACTCAGTTGACTACGGTAACATAACACATAAAGTAAGCTGGAACTCTAATGTAGCTTCTGTGGTGCCGCTATAAATAAAGCATCAGTCGACTTATGTATTGATTAACCTATGTGTTTATATGGGCATTTATATGATGCCTGTGAAGCCTTTCAAAAGCAACAATACTCTACAATTTTTCATGATATGAGTCTCGCATGAATACCAATACAAGTTGTGTTCTTAAATGAAGTGTCCTATTGTTTGACTTGTTATGGTCATGTTTGTGCTTTATCCAATTGATCCTTTAGTCTAAGAAAGAAAAATGCCTCTGATAAGTTTCATTGCAGACTGGTAAATAAATATATAACTTCAACCTTTATTGGTTTCTGAGGAGTTTCTATACGGTTGACTTCGAACTTTGGCGGCACGGTGGACGATCTGTCTCCATAAACTCCTCTCTCCTGCGTCATACGGGCTGCCTCTTCCAAGGTCATCCCAGCCCATTCCTTCACATCGTCAATCCATGCCCTGCTTGGTCTTCCTCTCTTCCATGATCCCTCTGTTTCTCCTGTGATTTTATCTATTTCTAGGCTGTTTATTGTCCATTCAGACAGGTCAATAAATATGTAACTGACTCCTGAGGAGTGTTTTACAGAAGGATCTAGACATTTTTGTTGCCTTTACACTTATGCTTCTGAGGAATTTCTCTGCAGGCATGTAACGAAGTATGTTACCTATGCCATTACCTTTATGCCAGGTGTGTATGTCTGGTACTCAGAGCACATGTGGAATACACCCAGCGAATTGCAAAAGCTCATACTAGTCAGCCTTTGTTGTTCTCTTCAGAAATCATCTGCAGTTTTCATTGAAGTCTGGCGAGCCCTTCACAGCATCGCCAGGCGACTGGATTATGTCATCACTCTTGGACACACTCTGCAGGACCTCATACGGAACGTGATGATGGTCGACGAACATCAATATCTTATCGAAACGGGTGAAAGGAAACTCAAGACAATGACAAGACAACCACCTCGCATTGAATCAGTGCAGCAGGTCGGTGGCAGCTAGTAGCTTAGCCAGTGGCAGAATAGTAGCAGTTAGTTTAAACAGTAATCTAAGAACTTCTGTGGCATCACTGTAATAATGCTCAAGGATGATGATGGCTACTACCCAGTAAGCTAGGTCGGTGTGATTGCCAAATTCCATGGCAAGTCCAGTCAGAAGCCAGGAGGGAAATCCGAGAAGCCACAGAGCCTACGAAGGAAATGCGTGGAGGAAGAGATGAGTGGTTTAGTCAGGTAGCAAAATAGTAGCTGTTAGCTTAATTGGTAACAGAGTAGCAGCTGTTTAACAGAGTAGCAGCTGTTTAATAGAGTAGCAGCTGTTTGTTTTGCCAGTAGCATAGCAGCTCTTAGTTTAGCCAGTAGCAGCATAGTAGCTTTTAGATTAGCCAGTAGCAGAATAGTAGCTGTTAACTTAGTCGATAACGGAGTAGCATCTGTTTGTTTTGCTCATAGCATAGCGACTCTTGGTTTAGCCAGTAGCAGAATAGTAGCTGTGAGGTTAGCCAGTTTTTTGGCTGAAATGCAAACATGACCACAATGACAATAGCAAACTTTCAAAGTAGCAAATGTCCACTCAATCCTTGTGATCAGAGCCTGAGATAAAACATTATTCTTATTTTTCACACACATACATACATACATCCTGGTACTTTACCCCCTCCCCCATTACAATAAATACCAGTACATACATAGATACATACATAGATACATACATGCCTGCTTCTCACATGACTGTAAGTCTGCACTGTCATCATATTAGGACTTGATAATGGCTCGAATGTTGAAAGCATTTCGCCAAAAGGCCCGAGAAATCTGCCGCGAGGACTGTTGCATGGCTCCACATGGAATTGTGATCGCAATCAGTGCAAAAGTTGACATTTTATTCGAGAAGGATGAAGAAAGTGGACAGGACTTGATCTACGTTGAGCTGAAGGTACTTGGCAGGCATTTCCCAGTATTTATAGGGTACTTGGCGGGCATTTCCCAGTATTTATAGGGTACTTGGCAGGCATTTCCCAGTATTTATAGGGTACTTGGCAGGCATTTCCCAGTATTTATAGGGTACTTGGCGTGCATTTCCCAGTATTTATAGGGTACTTGGCAGGCATTTCCCAGTATTTATAGGGTACTTGGCAGGCATTTCCCAGTATTTATAGGGTACTTGGCAGGCATTTCCCAGTATTTATAGGGTACTTGGCGGGCATTTCCCAGTATTTATAGGGTACTTGGCAGGCATTTCCCAGTAATTATAGGGTACTTGGCAGGCATTTCCCAGTATTTATAGGGTACTTGGTGGGCATTTCCCAGTATTTATAGGGTACTTGGCGGGCATTTCCCAGTATTTATAGGGTACTTGGCAGGCATTTCCCAGTAATTATAGGGTACTTGGCAGGCATTTCCCAGTATTTATAGGGTACTTGGCGGGCATTTCCCAGTATTTATAGGGTACTTGGCGGGCATTTCCCAGTATTTATAGGGTACTTGGCGGGCATTTCCCAGTATTTATAGGGTACTTGGCGTGCATTTCCCAGTATTTATAGGGTACTTGGCAGGCATTTCCCAGTATTTATAGGGTACTTGGCGGGCATTTCCCAGTATTTATGGGGTACTTGGCGGGCATTTCCCAGTATTTATAGGGTACTTGGCAGGCATTTCCCAGTATTTATAGGGTACTTGGTGGGCATTTCCCAGTATTTATAGGGTACTTGGCAGGCATTTCCCAGTATTTATAGGGTACTTGGCGGGCATTTCCCAGTATTTATAGGGTACTTGGCGGGCATTTCCCAGTATTTATAGGGTACTTGGCAGGCATTTCCCAGTATTTATAGGGTACTTGGTGGGCATTTCCCAGTATTTATAGTGTACTTGGCGGGCATTTCCCAGTATTTATAGGGTACTTGGCGGGCATTTCCCAGTATTTATAGGGTACTTGACGGGCATTTCCCAGTATTTATAGGGTACTTGGCGGGCATTTCCCAGTATTTATAGGGTACTTGGCAGGCATTTCCCAGTATTTATAGGGTACTTGGCAGGCAATTCCCAGTATTTATAGGGTACTTGGCAGGCATTTTCCAGTATTTATAGGGTACTTGGCGGGCATTTCCCAGTATTTATGGGGTACTTGGCGGGCATTTCCCAGTATTTATAGGGTACTTGGCAGGCATTTCCCAGTATTTATAGGGTACTTGGCAGGCATTTCCCAGTATTTATAGGGTACTTGGCGGGCATTTCCCAGTATTTATAGGGTACTTGGCAGGCATTTCCCAGTATTTATAGGGTACTTGGCAGGCATTTCCCAGTATTTATAGGGTACTTGGCGGGCATTTCCCAGTATTTATAGGGTACTTGGCAGGCATTTCCCAGTATTTATAGGGTACTTGGCAGGCATTTCCCAGTATTTATAGGGTACTTGGCAGGCATTTCCCAGTATTTATAGGGTACTTGGCGGGCATTTCCCAGTATTTATAGGGTACTTGGCGGGCATTTCCCAGTATTTATAGGGTACTTGGCGGGCATTTCCCAGTATTTATAGGGTACTTGGCAGGCAATTCCCAGTATTTATAGGGTACTTGGCGGGCATTTCCCAGTATTTATAGGGTACTTGGCGGGCATTTCCCAGTATTTATAGGGTACTTGGTGGGCATTTCCCAGTATTTATAGGGTACTTGGCAGGCATTTCCCAGTATTTATAGGGTACTTGGCGGGCATTTCCCAGTATTTATAGGGTACTTGGCAGGCATTTCCCAGTATTTAAAGGGTACTTGGCAGGCATTTCCCAGTATTTATAGGGTACTTGGCAGGCATTTCCCAGTATTTATAGGGTACTTGGCGGGCATTTCCCAGTATTTATAGGGTACTTGGCAGGCATTTCCCAGTATTTATAGGGTACTTGGCGGGCATTTCCCAGTATTTAAAGGGTACTTGGCAGGCATTTCCCAGTATTTAATAGGGTACTTGGTGGGCATTTCCCAGTATTTATAGGGTACTTGGTGGGCATTTCCCAGTATTTATAGGGTACTTGGCGTGCATTTCCCAGTATTTATAGGGTACTTGGCAGGCATTTCCCAGTATTTATAGGGTACTTGGCGGGCATTTCCCAGTATTTATAGGGTACTTGGCGGGCAATTCCCAGTATTTATAGGGTACTTGGCGGGCATTTCCCAGTATTTATAGGGTACTTGGCAGGCATTTCCCAGTATTTATAGGGTACTTGGCGGGCATTTCCCAGTATTTATAGGGTACTTGGCGGGCATTTCCCAGTATTTATAGGGTACTTGGCAGACATTTCCCAGTATTTATAGGGTACTTGGCGGGCATTTCCCAGTATTTATAGGGTACTTGGCGGGCATTTCCCAGTATTTATAGGGTACTTGGCGGGCATTTCCCAGTATTTATAGGGTACTTGGCAGGCATTTTCCAGTATTTATAGGGTACTTGGCAGGCATTTCTCAGTATTTATAGGGTACTTGGCAGGCATTTCCCAGTATTTATAGGGTACTTGGCAGGCATTTCCCAGTATTTATAGGGTACTTGGCAGGCAATTCCCAGTATTTATAGGGTACTTGGCAGGCATTTCCCAGTATTTATAGGGTACTTGGCAGGCATTTCCCAGTATTTATAGGGTACTTGGCGGGCATTTCCCAGTATTTATAGGGTACTTGGCGGGCATTTCCCAGTATTTATAGGGTACTTGGCAGGCATTTCCCAGTATTTATAGGGTACTTGGCGGGCATTTCCCAGTATTTATAGGGTACTTGGCAGGCAATTCCCAGTATTTATAGGGTACTTGGCAGGCATTTCCCAGTATTTATAGGGTACTTGGCGGGCATTTCCCAGTATTTATAGGGTACTTGGCGGGCATTTCCCAGTATTTATAGGGTACTTGGCAGGCATTTCCCAGTATTTATAGGGTACTTGGCAGGCATTTCCCAGTATTTATAGGGTACTTGGCGGGCATTTCCCAGTATTTATAGGGTACTTGGCGTGCATTTCCCAGTATTTATAGGGTACTTGGCAGGCATTTCCCAGTATTTATAGGGTACTTGGCGGGCATTTCCCAGTATTTATGGGGTACTTGGCGGGCATTTCCCAGTATTTATAGGGTACTTGGCAGGCATTTCCCAGTATTTATAGGGTACTTGGCAGGCATTTCCCAGTATTTATAGGGTACTTGGCAGGCATTTCCCAGTATTTATAGGGTACTTGGCAGGCATTTCCCAGTATTTATAGGGTACTTGGCGGGCATTTCCCAGTATTTATAGGGTACTTGGCGGGCAATTCCCAGTATTTATAGGGTACTTGGCGGGCATTTCCCAGTATTTATAGGGTACTTGGCGGGCATTTCCCAGTATTTATAGGGTACTTGGCGGGCATTTCCCAGTATTTATAGGGTACTTGGCAGGCATTTCCCAGTATTTATAGGGTACTTGGCAGACATTTCCCAGTATTTAAAGGGTACTTGGCAGGCATTTCCCAGTATTTAAAGGGTACTTGGCAGGCATTTCCCAGTATTTATAGGGTACTTGGCAGGCATTTCCCAGTATTCTTAGGGTACTTGGCGGGCATTTCCCAGTATTTATAGGGTACTTGGCAGGCATTTCCCAGTATTTATAGGGTACTTGGCAGGCATTTCCCAGTATTTAAAGGGTACTTGGCAGGCATTTCCCAGTATTTATAGGGTACTTGGTGGGCATTTCCCAGTATTTATAGGGTACTTGGTGGGCATTTCCCAGTATTTATAGGGTACTTGGCGGGCATTTCCCAGTATTTAAAGGGTACTTGGCGGGCATTTCCCAGTATTTATAGGGTACTTGGCGGGCATTTCCCAGTATTTATAGGGTACTTGACGGGCATTTCCCAGTATTTATAGGGTACTTGGCAGGCATTTCTCAGTATTTATAGGGTACTTGGCAGGCATTTCCCAGTATTTATAGGGTACTTGGCGGGCATTTCCCAGTATTTATAGGGTACTTGGCAGGCAATTCCCAGTATTTATAGGGTACTTGGCAGGCATTTCCCAGTATTTATAGGGTACTTGGCAGGCATTTCCCAGTATTTATAGGGTACTTGGCGGGCATTTCCCAGTATTTATAGGGTACTTGGCGGGCATTTCCCAGTATTTATAGGGTACTTGACGGGCATTTCCCAGTATTTATAGGGTACTTGGCAGGCATTTCTCAGTATTTATAGGGTACTTGGCAGGCATTTCCCAGTATTTATAGGGTACTTGGCAGGCATTTCCCAGTATTTATAGGGTACTTGGCAGGCAATTCCCAGTATTTATAGGGTACTTGGCAGGCATTTCCCAGTATTTATAGGGTACTTGGCAGGCATTTCCCAGTATTTATAGGGTACTTGGCGTGCATTTCCCAGTATTTATAGGGTACTTGGCAGGCATTTCCCAGTATTCTTAGGGTACTTGGCGGGCATTTCCCAGTATTTATAGGGTACTTGGCAGGCATTTCCCAGTATTTATAGGGTACTTGGCGGGCATTTCCCAGTATTTAAAGGGTACTTGGCAGGCATTTCCCAGTATTTATAGGGTACTTGGTGGGCATTTCCCAGTATTTATAGGGTACTTGGTGGGCATTTCCCAGTATTTATAGGGTACTTGGCAGGCATTTCCCAGTATTTATAGGGTACTTGGCAGGCATTTCCCAGTATTTATAGGGTACTTGGCGGGCATTTCCCAGTATTTATAGGGTACTTGGCGGGCAATTCCCAGTATTTATAGGGTACTTGGCGGGCATTTCCCAGTATTTATAGGGTACTTGGCAGGCATTTCCCAGTATTTATAGGGTACTTGGCGGGCAATTCCCAGTATTTATAGGGTACTTGGCAGGCATTTCCCAGTATTTATAGGGTACTTGGCAGGCATTTCCCAGTATTTATAGGGTACTTGGTGGGCATTTCCCAGTATTTATAGGGTACTTGGCGGGCATTTCCCAGTATTTATAGGGTACTTGGCGGGCATTTCCCAGTATTTATAGGGTACTTGGCGGGCATTTCCCAGTATTTATAGGGTACTTGGCGGGCATTTCCCAGTATTTATAGGGTACTTGGCAGACATTTCCCAGTATTTATAGGGTACTTGGCAGGCATTTCCCAGTATTTATAGGGTACTTGGCGGGCATTTCCCAGTATTTATAGGGTACTTGGCAGGCATTTCCCAGTATTTATAGGGTACTTGGCAGGCATTTCCCAGTATTTGTAGGGTACTTGGCAGGCATTTCCCAGTATTTATAGGGTACTTGGCGGGCATTTCCCAGTATTTATAGGGTACTTGGCAGGCATTTCCCAGTATTTATAGGGTACTTGGCGGGCATTTCCCAGTATTTATAGGGTACTTGGCGGGCATTTCCCAGTATTTATAGGGTACTTGGCGGGCATTTCCCAGTATTTATAGGGTACTTGGCGGGCATTTCCCAGTATTTATAGGGTACTTGGCGGGCATTTCCCAGTATTTATAGGGTACTTGGCGGGCATTTCCCAGTATTTATAGGGTACTTGGCGGGCATTTCCCAGTATTTATAGGGTACTTGGCAGACATTTCCCAGTATTTATAGGGTACTTGGCAGGCATTTCCCAGTATTTATAGGGTACTTGGCGGGCATTTCCCAGTATTTATAGGGTACTTGGCAGGCATTTCCCAGTATTTATAGGGTACTTGGCAGGCATTTCCCAGTATTTGTAGGGTACTTGGCAGGCATTTCCCAGTATTTATAGGGTACTTGGCGGGCATTTCCCAGTATTTATAGGGTACTTGGCAGGCATTTCCCAGTATTTATAGGGTACTTGGCGGGCATTTCTCAGTATTTATAGGGTACTTGGTGGGCATTTCCCAGTATTTATGGGGTACTTGGCAGGCACTCAGCAGTTTCTTGAGTTTGTAATTAAATATGTTCAGTGCTTTACTGCAGAATTGTAATTTTATAATTGTAGTTGCAAATTTATATAAGAGATACTTATCAGAATTGCTACCGACCTAACGATACAGAACCACAGCTGATGTAAAACCATCAACATAACAGACCTCCATACCTGAACGCCAAAGCTGAAACGGGTCTCATAGTCTCGCATATTTTATGTTATGTGGTTTATTATTTTCCTGAACAATATCATAATGATGTAAATATCTAATTACATGCTGTGTTTTGTCATGTTACTGTAGAGTCTGATTATCATGGATGAGATTCTGCTGATGCTGTCAACCCTGCGAGATTCTCTTTCATATGACGTGCTGCAAACTTCATCAGCAATACAAGAAGTCCTCGGTTCTATCAACGCCCGTCCCCTGCCATCCGCCATTGGTGGCAATCCATTACAAAAGTCTTTGCATTCAGTTTGATTTCTTCTTTTTATATTTGTATATTATAATATATATGTGTATGTGTGTCGGAACATTAAATATAACACCCTTTAATCACCTAATAAAAGCATTGTCTTTTAATGACAGACAATGGTTATACCTTGTTCAAAGGATAGCTTGCCTTCTGGTCTACCCAGCTTTGTAAATCTTAAATTCCTCTGGAGTATGATTACTGACTGTGGTTCCAGTTTGAAAAGTGCCATTTTTAATTTGTAAATTGAAAAACCGAAAAGCTTGTTCACCAGTTACAGTTCTGGTTTTAGGTATAACCAGAGAAAGGCAATCAGTTGACTTAGGTATAACCAGAGAAAGGCAATCAGTTGACTTAGGTATAACCAGAGAAAGGCAATCAGTTGACTTAGGTATAACCAGAGAAAGGCAATCAGTTGACTTAGGTATAACCAGAGAAAGGCAATCAGTTGACTTAGGTATAACCAGAGAAAGGCAATCAGTTGACTTAGGTATAACCAGAGAAAGGCAATCAGTTAACTTAGGTATAACCAGAGAAAGGCAATCAGTTAACTTAGGTATAACCAGAGAAAGGCAATCAGTTGACTTAGGTATAACCAGAGAAAGGCAATCAGTTGACTTAGGTATAACCAGAGAAAGGCAATCAGTTGACTTAGGTATAACCAGAGAAAGGCAATCAGTTGACTTAGGTATAACCAGAGAAAGGCAATCAGTTGACTTGGGTATAACCAGAGAAAGGCAATCAGTTGACTTAGGTATAACCAGAGAAAGGCAATCAGTTGACTTAGGTATAACCAGAGAAAGGCAATCAGTTGACTTAGGTATAACCAGAGAAAGGCAATCAGTTGACTTAGGTATAACCAGAGAAAGGCATTCGGTTGACTTAGTTGAACAGTGATAAAACTGGGGGAATAAGGTGTGAATTTAAATACTGTGGTGGGCTACAGTTCAATGTTTGAAGACCAAAAACCCAAAATTGAAACAGATTCTTTGCTGAAAAGAAAGCTAATGCAACGTTTTAATTGCTTGCTCATGTTATGACTCGAGCTAAAGTGTTCTGAACTTTGGAGTTTCTGCAAATTTGACTTTGTGATACCAGTGAGATGCAATTTGCAGTTATCTAGCAGAATAATGTTATAAACATTGTGTTTGTTTAAGCTTACCATCTGTTGAAAAAGCAAAATACTTAGGAGTTTTTTTGACTGCTGGAAGACAGTTTAAACTGAGCGTTAGTGAAACCATGTGCAAATTTGGCAAGGCTGTCAATAGTGTTATTTATAAAGGTAAAAGGACACATTGGTAAAATAGTCCTGTTGTAGTCATTCAAAGCACATTGTAAGCCTCTGTGAATGTGTCTTATTTACAAAAAGTGAGCATGCAAGGTTGACAAAGGTGTGGAATAGAATGTTTTGGAAGCTGTTTAAAGTAAACAACAGCAACCATTTGCAGGACATTAATTTTTTCTTTATGTTGGAGGTTTACTGCTTCAGGCTGACATTGATGTGAAAGTATTTGTTTTGCCCAGTTAAACTGGTTATTGATAAATGTGTGTTAACTGAATTGTAGGCCTTTCCATTGCTTGCAAAATGACAGAAAACGATGCTTTGTGAGAGCTACAGTTGTGGCTTAATTGTAGCATCAATGACTTTTGTGCAAATGTTTATGCAAGGAAATTATTTTTCAGTCAGTGCATTGATTGTTTCTTCTCAGTGTTTGTTTTTCAATACTTTGTTTGCTATGTGATGTTGATGACGATGACGATGGCATGTGTTTGTTTTGTGCATCAGACACCGGCACTATAGAAGCTACTTATTAATAATGAATTACAGTAGTCAGTATGACCACATACAAAACGCATGAACAGTGGTGTAGAGTTAATGGAAGATCATTGGTGCTGGTGGGTCCCCTATTTACTGCAATAAGGGTGTGATGCTTACAGTATGGGAAAGGTAAATTCCCTGAACATTGGTTCATTTTTCATTTTCCCACAGACATGGCTCCTACCCAAACTCTTTCTCCCTCTGGTTCAGACGTCCCTATTGGAAGAATTCAGACCATCCCCTCATTACAGATAGGCCTATTTTTTGCCTATTCATTTGCCTCCTGCTCAAAGCTCTTTCTCCCACTGTTTCTGACTATTATCCTTTTAAGAAACGATCGACACAGAGCCCTAGGTCAAGAATCAAGAGTTGCTTCGAAAGATTTCTTTGTCTAATTAGAAACTGAAGGGTTCGTGTTGCGGATATGAAGAAGCAGAGGAAGAGGAAGAGGGTTAGTGTTAGATATATTGCAGCTCATGTTTGGTGCTTTGGTTATAAAATGATAAAAAAACTTGTACCGGTTTAAACCTTTGGTATAAAGCTAATATTGAATAACCTTAGGGGAATGGGGCCTCTAACGCAAGTTAAATTGTATTCGCTAGGTGTCTATTTTATAGAAGTGCAGGTTAATGTTAATACTTTAACGTTAAAGGTTTATGTTAATACGTCTATTTTAATTTTGTGTTCGCTAGATGTCAGTGGCTAATATTTTTAATCCAGCTTCCTGTTTGCGTCAATTAACTCTTTTATCGCTCGCTTTTTATAGGTAATTATAGAGGAACCCGAATGTCAGAAAATTCGATTTCCTCTGACAAACTGGTAAGAATTTATTAGTTTACCTGATAGGACCTAGTGTCATAAAACATTTGTACTGCAAAAACTGCTTCAGTGGACGGTGGTTTGAGGAACTTTGAGCGAAGTGTTTGAGCCTTCGTAAACAGCGAATATTGAAGTCCTTCACACAATGAATCCAGTTACGCATTGATAGTTTAAATGTAAATGTAACTAAGACCGCTCTTCCGGGTTTAGCTTAAGGATCTTGGTGAAAATTTCACAACTGTGCGTTTCGCTGATTATTATGGTTTTGTACCTTAAGTCAAAGAGTATACCTGAAACTATGTGTGCTGAAAGGGACCAAACTGGTCATTTGGGAAATGTGTCTGTTTACACTAAATTTCTTTTATCTTCCAAAAATATGGCAATATAAAACTTGCCAACTAGCACTATCGTCATTAGAGTAATGTTTGTCATACCAAGCAACCTCTTTTGTATATGTGTTACAAATGTCACAAACCACTGATTATGTCATAAAATGGTAGTATCTGGATACCTAAGAAAAAAATAATCAGTTGGTGAAAGAGCTCATTTGCTATTTTACAGTAGTAAATGGAAATGATGACGATAGTGTTTGAAAGTTTAAAATGGACAAAATCATCAGCTTATTGTATACTGATGTTGTGAAAGTTGTAACTGGTATTTATGTCGTGCTACTTCCATTCCTCTGTAGTGGGAGAGCACCTCTGTGAGTCTAGCAGGGATATACTGCTGAAATTCACTCAGACAAAATACCTTACTCTCAGTGGATATAGAGTTGTCTGAATGCATCTTGTCAAAGTACAACATTACAATATCTCGTTTAATTATGAATAAAGTTTTAATGTATGTACTAATATTGACACCACATGGCAGCTGAGTCAAAGTTTAGTATTAGCTATCCTACTTATGGCCAGCTTTAATTAGTAATCTACCATACAGAATTAATGAAAACCTCCCACACTGGCCCAGTCTGGTTACTGGCTCTTCCTGCATGTAGAAATTCCATGCTTTGGTGTCCTTTACCCCAGTCAGACATCGTTTGACGAAGACTGTCCCACTAAGCAAGATGGGTAAAAGTTACCAAATTCTTTGTGATTGTTTCACAGTTTCTGACGAATTCTCAAAACCACTTTGCTCGAAGTTTCGCAGCAATCGATAGACAACGATGTTGGGGACTAAAGTTCAAAATTCAAGCACATTCATGGTTCGATATATACGACAGTTCAGAGCTATGGTGGTCTCTGAACACAACTACACTTCGATAACGACGACTCAGTTGTCCAAGTTTGAAGGTAAGTCCACATTAACTTCAGTACTGCATCGACTCGGTGACGGCTCCAGGATTGTTTGCATGAAGGGGCCAGAGCATTTTCAGAGAGGCGCCAAATTCTGGCAGTCCACCATTCACGGGTCTGGTCTGAGGGGCGCCGGCATATAACCAAGAGGGGCATAGGGTGGCGAACCAACCTCCCCAACACACACCTATAGATAAATCCAACACTGCCTCTAATAAGCTTCTCCTCTCGCAATAGCTGAATTGTAACAGTTGATTTTTAAATGTTCCCCTCTAGTTCACGGCTTTCCTTTACAGTCGGCGCCAGTGCAAAGTTCTCATAATCCCACCATAATTATATTATCAATGCTGGCCGTGCTTAAGTAACATATACATTTAATTACATGCTGACCAGCCTAGACAGGAACATAGTGTTGACGTTTTAATGAAGTCTGTCATTCGAAGACAGCATCCCAGGTGAATCTGGTTGGCTTCAGTGCAACACGTTTCCGTCCGTAGAGTGGGGCAAACAGGGCCAGATTCACTACTACGAGTCATTGCAACGACACTCCTTTGAACGGGTCACCTGGGCCACTATTCATGTTGACTTCTTCACAAATCATTTCGAACGACTCCTCAGTGGACAAGTGACCAGTCTCCAGAGCTTCGTCACTGCTCACTTTGGGCTTGGTTTGGGCTTTGGCCTTTAAATTCTCTCTCAGATGTCGTGTATTGTATTGCTTGGTAGCAATACAAACAGAAAACTGTTTCTCAGAACCATCTTCTTCTCTGCTCACTCTGTTCTCTGAGACTCTTCCATTCCCACCAGTCTACAGTACAATTACTTTTGCAAGTCATACAGTACAGTCTTTGACAACATTTGCGGCACTGACGGTACATACACTGCTTGCTGTCAGCTGAGCAGTTCATCAGCCTTACCAACGGGGCTGCATGACATGTATTGATTTAGAACCCATTGTGCAAGAATAAGAAAACACATGATTAGAACCCATGGTGCAAGAATAAGAAAACATACATGATTAGAATCCAGTGTGCAAGAATAAGATAGCATACATGATTAGAACCCATTGTGCAAGAATAAGAAAACATACATGATTAGAATCCAGTGTGCAAGAATAAGATAGCATACATGATTAGAACCCATGGTGCAAGAATAAGAAAACATACATGATTAGAACCCATTGTGCAAGAATAAGATAGCATACATGATTAGAACCCATTGTGCAGGAATAAGAAAACATACATGATTAGAACCCATTGTGCAAGAATAAGAAAACATACATGATTAGAACCCATGGTGCAAGAATAAGAAAACATACATGATTAGAACCCATTGTGCAAGAATAAGAAAACATACATGATTAGAACCCATTGTGCAAGAATAAGATAGCATACATGATTGGAACCCATGGTGCAAGAATAAGAAAACATACATGATTAGAACCCATGTGCAAGAATAAGAAAACATACATGATTAGACCCATGGTGCAAGAATAAGAAAACACATGATTGGAACCCATGGTGCAAGAATAAGAAAACATACATGATTAGAACCCATTGTGCAAGAATACGAAAACATACATGATTAGAACCCATGGTGCAAGAATAAGAAAACATACATGATTGGAACCCATGGTGCAAGAATAAGAAAACATACATGATTAGAACCCATTGTGCAAGAATAAGAAAACATACATGATTAGACCCATGGTGCAAGAATAAGAAAACATACATGATTAGAATCCAGTGTGCAAGAATAAGAAAACATATATCATACATGACTAGAACCAATTTTGCGAAAATAAGAGAACATACATGATTAAAACCAATTGTGGGAAAATGAGAAAACGCACATGATTAGAACACATTGTGCGAGAATAAGAGAACATACATGATTAGAATTCAATGTGATTTGACGTCATCGGCGTCGCTATCGTAATTTTTCCACTAGATGGCAGGCTTGTGGCTATTGATTACATGAATTTGAACAGCAACTATTCATCTTTTTCTCTCCAAATTGTTTCAATCATCTTCGTGTAGTTAAACAAATCTCCTGGATGACATCTGATCTCTTTATTGGCCTGTCCTACCAGCTCAAAAATTCCTGGCCTTTTTATCTCCCTCATTTTGTAAATGTATAGGTTTTATATAGCGACCGTATGGCCCCGACCCTGCTCATTTTGCAATGAATTTATCGGGTGAGATGCTTCACCACCGCTGCGCGTTTGAATGGGCGCCACGCCATTTAAGGTCCTCGTGCACGGAGCTTACTAGCCTGAGATTTAAATCTCTGAAATAAGCGACAACCGGGACGCGAACCTGGGATCCTCACGCACAGAGGCTCCTTGGCGTACGCACATACCGATGTAGCTAACTAGGCCAGTGTACTCTGCATCCGCCCACACCTTTAATACTAACTGTTCTGTCAGCAATCTAGGTGTAATATTCGACAAAAACCTCACTTTTTCTGATCATATCACCCATCTTTCCCGCTCTTGCTTCATGCATATCTGCGATCTTCGCAGTATCCGACTTCAAAACTTGACTTCAAAAGCTTGACTTCAAAACGTGACTTCAAAACTGCATCTAGCATTGCCACATCCGTAGTCCATGCAAATTTGACTACTGCAAATCACTTCCTCAATGTAAATCGCCTTCAGGCAATCCAGAATGCTCTTGTTCGTGCTGCCTCCAAACCTTCCAAACACCATCATATAATTCCTGTTCTCAGATCATTCACTGGCTTAAAATACCTGAACGAATGGAGTACAAAGTCATCCCTTACCTATGACACACTTCAATCCTCCTCGATGAGACGGTGCGTGATTGGTTTGATATCGAAAGTTTTTCACAAAATGGGTCCTGTTACGCAAGTTAATTTGTATCGCTAGATGTCCGTGGAAATATTTTTTAGTAATCCAACAGTTCGTATTAATGCTTTAGTTTAATTTTATTGGGGACATGTTAGATATTTTTTTAAATCCGTTTTTTAGTCTGTATTTTTGAATTCTCATCGTTAGTTTAGTTGTGTTGCTAGATGGCAGCACGTTTTTGAAATCCAGCTTCTAGTTTGTATTTTTGAATTCTCATCGTTAGTTGTATTGCTAGATGGCAGCACATGTTTTTGAAATCCAGCTTCTAGTTTGTATATTTGAATTCTCATCGTCAGTTTAGTTGTCTTGCGGCACGGCGGTCGAATAAACCGCCCCTTCTTCTCCTTCTGAGCGCTCCTCCTCGCTCCACACTTGTTAAACGCGGTTCACTGACCACACAAGTACAAGACCCGTCTACAATATGCAAACATATGAAAACAGATAATTGTGACTTGTGGCACGCTGGCCGATTTCTCCTGCATATGCGTGGGTATGCTTGGGCTTATTTTAATAGTATTTATCCCACTCGGCCAAAGTGTCGGTATATGATGTCTGTCAAGTTGGGAGACAGATTCAGATTCGCACGTAGAAGACAGATTCGAAGACAGATTCGCGGTCCAGAATTGAAACCCCACTACACTGTATGTTAAGCAATGTTGCAAATTTGCGAGCTCAATTGACCAGACAACACCCATATATGGGCTAATGACAGAAGAGCAACACCTCATGGAGCTGTAACTCAGGGGTCCATGACCAGATAAACCTGTGGCTCTGACCAAAGTTTGGTCCAGGCATGGATTTCTTCAGGAAGTATATGAATTACTTTCATACTGAGGCCTTCTTCCTGGCAGGCATGGACTTCTTTCTAGATTAAGTGGATATGACGCATGGCTTGTCTTTCCCGTAGTGTGAAATGGGATCGAATCTATGCGCCTGAATGTTAGTTTGTATGTTTGTGTGCATTCGTGTTTATGCGTGTTTTGGTTACAACAATCTTAATCGTAAGCTTGAGATTTCTACAGCGCCCAATGAAAGACAAGTCGCAGGAATCAGCTTATTCACAGACGCTTAGTCAAAACAAAATCGATAGGCAAGAAGGGTTCGGTTCTAGGTCAAGGTCCAACAGACACATCATATACCTGTTATGTGTTCTTGGATATGTATTGTAGATATTGGGCTATGTGTGTGCGTGAATGCGTGCGTGCGTGTGTTTGTACATATAAATATGTATGTATGTGGAATGGCAAGGTCATAGGGTCACTGGCCTACAACCTGAGAGACTGAGCTGGTCTGAAAGTGAACTTTGGCTGCGAGTAAATTAGTGTTTGTTGTAACCAAGGCGTCGGGAACGGGGCTTGCTGTGTGACCTCTGGAGAAAGATATACAGACAAACATACAGACAGACAGAGACAGACTGACAAACAGACTTACACATACAAACACACAGACTTACACACAGACCGACTGACAGACTGATTCAAGTGAAAGTGACTTACTTACACAAACCGAATGAAAGAAAAAACATATAAAGAAGAGGAAGACAGAGACAGAGAGCAAATGTACGTATGATACATGTATGTGTCAAATTTCCGCCCCGGCAGGGATTTGAACCCGTGACCTCTGAGTTGTCAATCCATCACACTAACCATTTGACCATCGCGCACAACCCCGTGGAACTCCTGGAACTCGACGGCCCTGAATGGCATCGTATCGTTCGTTCGGGATTGTGAAGGATTTGTGAAGAATCAGTAACACGTTCCAGTCTTCATCTAATCGGGCAAGACCAAAATTAAAACTCCGCGTAAGGGCAGGAAATCTTTGGGCAGTTTTTCCGACATCGGTCGGCAATGTATCTCTCTTTGTCTCTGTCTCTGTCAGTGTCTGTCTTTGTCTGTCTGTCTGTCTGTCTCTCTTCTGCATCTCTCTCTGTGTCCTCTCTTTCTTTGTGTTTGTGTGTGTCTCTCTCTCTCTCTCCTGCATCTCTGTGTCCTCTTTCTTTGTGTGTGTGTGTCTCTCTCTCTGTCTGTCTCTTCTGCATCTCTCTGTCCTCTCTTTCTTTGTCTCTCTCTCTCTCTCTCTCTCTCTCTCTCTCTCTCTCTCTCTCTCTCTCTCTCGCATCTCATATCGGTCGGTCGCTCTCTCTTATCGGTCGATGTTGTAAGGCGAGTTGTGCGTACGACTGGTCGTGTGGTATATATCGGCTGACGTATGTACTGGGCCGAGGAAAGCTTTCGTATTGCTATGTAGGGAGCTGAGTAGCGTTGGAAAATGTGCGTCTAATACAGGTTGGGTTTCATATTTATCTGCTGGTTATGATATTTTTGTTTGTTTGTTTGTATGTATGTATGTATGTATGTATTTGCACAGACAAACTGGTCAGAATTTATTATTTTTCCCCATAGGCCCTAATCACAAAAATGTTTAATCCAAAAGCTACTTCAATGAAGCGGTGGGTTTGAGCCAAACGTAAACTGCTAATATTGAAAGTCTTTCACACAATGGATCCTGTTATGCATGTTAAATTGTATTCGCTAGATATTAGTGGATAAATTCTTGCTATTGTAATTCCGATACGTCGATAAATTCGCACAAAATGGCGAGTGATGAAAGAATCATTAAGCACATTAGAAGCTGGATTGATAAATTATCTGCCATCTGGCGATACAATTAAACTAGAAGGTTAATACAAAAATTACAACTTGGACGGTGGATGATTGGTTTGAGAGTAGCGTGTGTGCCTTACTTAACCGATGTGTCAATGGGTCATTTTATGTTAAATTCTATTCGCTAGATGTCCGATAATTTTTTGGAAATAGTTTGTTCAAATGATTCTAGTTTAATTCTATTCGCTAGATGGCAGTTGATTTTAGGAATCCAGCTTCTAGTGTTTTTATGAATTCTTTCATTGCTCACCATTTTCTACGAAATTATGGAAGAATCTGAATATCAGAAATTTCGATTTTCACGGCCAAACTGGTAAGAATTTATTATTTTATCTGTTAAGCCCTAGTGACATAAAACATTTTTAATACAGTTACTTCAATGAGACATTGACCGATTAGTTTGAACGTAGTATAAATAAGAAGCAAATGTCCTTCACATAATGGATCTTGTTACGCATTTTGAATTTTATTCGCTAGAAGATGTCAGAGGAATTATTTGGGTATCCATCTTCTAGTTTGTACTAGCGCATTTAGTTCAATTATATTCGCTAGATGACAGCAGATTCTAGTTTGTTTTCTTGAATTCTTTAATTTCTCGCAATTTGTACCAAATTAAGGAGACGGTGGGTGATTGGTTTCAGCATAATAGGGCGAGTGCCAGTTTCATCATAATGAGGAAATGCGTGTATGCTTAGGCTATTTTTAATAGTATTTGTCCCACTTCAGGCTTTATCATGGCCGATTAGTTTCAGCGCTCCTTCTCACTCCACACCTGTTCAACACGGTCACGGTTCACTGACCACACACAAGGGCACGACCCGTCTACAGTATGCAGATTGTTTGAAAACACTTGTTGCAAGCTGGCCGATAGATTTGACCGCTCCTTTTCTTTCCACACCTGTTGAACACGGTCACGGTTCGCTGATCACATAATTTGAAGACCCGTCTACCATGCAAATCATTTGAAAATAGACTTGTGGCACGCTGGCCGATTGGTTTGAGCGCTCCTTCTCACTCCACACCTGTTAACGCGGTCAAGGTTCGCTGACCACAAACAATACCCGGCTACAATATGCAAATCGTTTGACAGACTTGTGGCGCTGTGGCCGATTGGTTTGAGCACTCCTTCTTTGCACTTCACACCTGTTAAACACAGTCACGGATCGCTGACCGCACAAGTTCAAGACCCGTCTATAGTATGCAGATCGTTTGAAAACAGCCTTGTGGCACGCTGGCCGATTGTTTTAAGCACTCCTTCTCACCCAACACCTGTTAAACGCGGTCACGGCTCCCTGACCACACACAAGTTCAAGACCAGTCTACAATATGCAAATCGTTTAAAAAGAGACAATTGTGTTTTGGTCGATTAAACCGCTCCTTCTTCAGAGCGCTCCTGCTCGCTCCACACCTCTTAAACGCGGTCACGGTTCACTGACTACACACACGTTTAAGACCCGGCTACGGTATGCAGATGGTGAAAACAGACAATTGTGTCTTGGGGCACGGTGGCCAATTTCTCCCGCGTATGCGTGTGTATTCTTATGCTAATTTTAATCTATCCCACCTTTGACGGCCTAAATGTCAGTACATGGGCTTATGACCTGGATAATAATCATATTCGTAAACGCGAAATTTCTAAAGAGTGCGAACAGTGATAGATAAAAATACTTTGAAGATGACTTAAATGTATTTATGGCGGGATTAGGGTCACTCCTTTATGTATGCAAGAGATGCACTTCAAAGTACGATTGTTGACACACGTGAACACTTGTCCGTTGATATGTAGTCTGGACGCAAGGAATAAATAAATGGATGATAAAATTATTTAGTATCGTATAAATGGGATGCGGTGGTGTAGTGGTATGGTCGGTGCCTCGTAACCGTAGGGTCCAGGGTTAGAATCTCCCTCAAGCCACTGCGTAGCGACCTTGGACAAGTTGCTCACCCACAGTTGTGGAAGACAATGTCAAACCACCCCACTCATCTCTTCCCCAGGCGGCATAAAGCCAATGGGCCTGCCTTCTTGCAGAGAAATCATCACAATCATCATCATGATCATCATGATCATCGTCGTCGTGATCATCGTCATGATCATCACCATCATCATCACCACCACCACCATCATCACCACCATCATCATCATCATCATCATCATTATCTAGTATCAGAGTGGCGAGATAAAGATGGGCAGGAGGAAGAATCAGGATAGGATTTTGTGGAAGAGGAGTGTTTTAAGTTTTGAGTGAAAGACCTGTGCAGAGATTGCAAGAGGTGAAGTGTTGGTGAGTTCGCACGGTGGGTCAGATAACTGGCCGTCCTTTGCTCTAAACTGAAGAGGCAAGTTTTCATTTTAAAGATGTAGGGACCTTGAGCAAATCCTTCACTCACAATTGCTCACGACTGATTTTAGTCATTAGATGGCACTCCTGAATAAATGCAGACAATTTTTCAAAACTCAGCTGAATCCTTCCCCTTATACTGACTCCAGGGGATGGTGGTTGACTGGCCCAGGAGGCTTGGTGTACCGCCCAAGTGCTAACCATGCTCGACATTGCTTAAGTTCACTGTGCTTGCCAGGCTGTATCCCCAGAACCAAGAATCTATCCTTAATCATGTAAAATGAGTGCTATTATACCTAGGCTGCTTAATTTACTTGGGATTACAATTTCTTGAGATGTTTGGTGTTTTGTAGATGCAGCTTCAGCACTGTGAGCATCACATGCAACATCTTCAGCATGAAATGGATGAGGAGAAGAAACGGTGGCAAGAAGAAGAAACGCTGAATGAGGAGGAGCTGACAGCAAGAGAGGAAGAGCTGGAAGGTACTAATGAGTCTAATCTGCCATCTAATCTAATCTAATGACTTTCTGCTGCTCCATTCTATTGCCTAACTGCACCAAGATAAGACATCAGGACAAGATGGTCCAGTGGTTAGGATGCTTGACTGTCTTTTAGTCTTAAGGTCACGGGATCAACCCACCGCCAGGGCAGAAGTTACGCCAATGATTCCTCACTCAGCCAAGTGTCTTACTTGCTTACCTAAATCACCGGTCAGTTGTCCATAAGCGGAAAACGACCAGAAGTGAATGCTAGAAACGACCAGAAACCGACGACGACGATGTCCATAGATCGAATGCAAAGTCTGATGACGATGTTCAATTCTTTAGATGAAGCCAACAAAGAGCTTCGTCAGTTCATAGTCATGCATGGGAGTTTACGAAGGGATTTTAAGATAAATATCGATATATTTAAAAATTGTTTTTCAGTCTAGGTACATATGATTCCGCAGGAACACATATACTGGAATATGTATTTCATAGAGATGATCATGATCATGATGATGGTGATGATCATGATGATCATGATCAGCATCATGATAAGCATCATGATTTGCATGATGATGATGAAAGAAGAAGAAGAAGATCGTTTCAATGTACCACTTGACACGCTGGCATTCCAGACACTTGGCATTTTGGCATGAAAGTTAATTGGAAATTTGTGTACAGTATTGGCTTTTCCTAACTGTCCTTTACCTCTACTCCACATTCAAATCCAGCTGTGTCTTGTGGCACGGTGGCCAATTCGTTTCAGTGCCCCTTCTCCTCACTCTACACCTGCTAAAAGGCGGTCACAGTTCACTGACCATACACAAGATCAAGACCTGTCTGCAGTATGCAAATCCTATAAAATCTAGAATCATCATTAAGACAATTAGGTCACACAACACCCTTAAGAGGTTACATAAAAGCGCTATAAATATGCTCAGCTACATACGTAATTCATAATTGAGTTACATTTCTGGCTATTTATGATCATTATCATGATGATGATGATCATCATCATCATGATCATGATCATAATATAAAATAATCAATAACAATAATAACAGTAATAATAATAATAATAATAATTAATAATAATATAATAGTAAGAAAAACCAATAACAATAATAACAGTAATAATAATAATAATAATAATTAATAATAATATAATAGTAAGAAAAACTTGAGGCCTCCAGAAAAAGGTTATGCCTGTAACTAAACTCATAAAGGTGAACATGATCATGATTATAATGATAATGATCATGATGATCATGGTGATCATGAAAATGATCATCATCATCATGGCTAAGGTCTCTCTTAGGAGATCTCTCTTAGAGAGAGGTTGTCTGGTTGTCGCATAGCTATTGTTGTGGTTGTTCTTTCCATCAACCTCTGAATCAGACTGTTGTGTAATGTCGTAAACGAGTCATGTAACAAGCAAGCAATTAACGTTAGTTCTGAATCACTCGATGTTGTTGCGCCTCGTGCCAGAACATTGTCCGTAGATCGAGTGCAATATTTGTTGGTATGAGAGCTGAGCATGGAACAGAGATAGGTAGGCTGATTGAGATGTAATACTTTAACTACAAGAAAGATTTTAAACTGGTTTCTTTGGTCGATGGGCAACCAGTGTAGTTCTCTTCAGATCTGATTAGATTTCAACCTATTTTTGTGATGTGTTTTGTAGAGCGAACTGATCTCCATGGTCTCCACGATGGACGAGAAATCTTCTGTAGCTTCAGCAAAGGACGAAACGCCGACTAAAATGGAAATTGGTGGATGGGTCCACAGACAGAGAAAAAGCAGCTGCTCAGCTACAGTCAGCGCATCACTCCAGCGCAAATTCCTCTTTCTGATTTGAACAGTTTGAAATGCATGAAGGACTTCTGCACAGAGAGGAGGAAGGGGTCATCCAATGCGGACAACGGGTTGGGGTTATGACCAGTGAAAAGGCCCATAATTAAATTTGGTTGAAACAATTATTTCAGTACAGCCTGTGATACTTAAAGAACAGCTTCAGTCGGTTCTGTTGTGAACAACGCCGAATCAATGCTACTTATAGTAAGAAGGATTTACAATGACTGCTTTGTGTTATATTGTATTGTATTGTATTGCATTGCATTGAATATCATTGTATTGCATTGCATTGTATTGTATTGCATGGCATTATATTGCATTGCAGTGTATTGCATTGCATTGTATTGCATTGTATTGTATTGATGAACGTCTTTAAACAAAGAGCTGACTTAACTTTATCACCAACAGAGACCCTTGCACGAAACAATAGAGGAAGTCCATTCCATAGAGATGGGCCAACAACAGCAAAAGCCCTCTGCTGCGCAAGTGAGGACTTAACACGAGGAACAAATGGACAGCAGACTGCTATCATGGATGTTGCAATGTTTCAGGATTAGAGTAGGGTAGAAACTAACTTGTGTTGCCACAAGTTGTAGTACTACAGATATATAAATATTTAGAAGGGATCTTGCGTGGTATCGTTCTTTGTATGTTTTGTAAAGTTATTGTATGTGACTTAGACTTCAGTATTGGTTGCGTGAAGACTCCGTTGTTTGTATTCTTGTAAGACTTTCTTCTGTCCCTATAGACCGGTGGAAAAGAGATTTTTTCAGAGCAAGTGGTGGCAAAATAGACCAGAGACATTTTTATGTACAGTGCCTTGCTGGGTATGGTATTGTAACGAGTCTTGTTCTCTAAGCTGATTTAATAGCTCGATTTGCTGCCTATCGGATCTGTGTATTGTATTGAAAGTGGTTGGCGATGTGTTAGGAAATTATGGCTCGATTTGTTGCTTAACGGATTTGTGTACGAAACACACTGTTTTGTTTTTTGACGTCGTTTAAATTATTACTTCTAAAATTTCTTTTCTCTTTTGTTTCAGAAGAAGGTACAGTGTATATAGTCATTAGAAACATCTTGTTTAGTTGTAATTTATTTGACCTGGTGAAAAAATAACTGATTTTAAACCAAACTGAGTTTTCTTTGGTGTTACTACATTTAAGCGACTTCGTCAATACTGTTAGTAATATGATAAACACTTGCAAAAGTCACATTGTTGCTGAAAACACGTTTTTTTTAGAAAAACGTGTTTTTGCCGACCCACGCCCTGCCACGCCCATTTGCAGAAAACACGTTTTTGTTGAGAAAACACGTTTCTGCCGAGCCACGCCCTGCCACGCCCATTTGCCAAAAACACGTTTTTCTTGAAAAAACACGTTTTTGCCGAGCCACGCCCTGCCACGCCCATTTGCCAAAAACACGTTTTTCTTGAGAAAACACGTTTTTGCCGTGCCACGCCCTACCACGCCCATTTGCCAAAAACACGTTTTTCTTGAGAAAACACGTTTTTGCCGAGCCACGCCCTGCCACGCCCAGCCACACCCTGCCACGCCCATTTACCTAAAACACGTTTTTGTTGAGAAAACGTTTTTGCCGAGCCACGCCCTGCCACACCCAGCCACGCCCATTTGCCAAAAACAAGTTTTTGTTGAAAAAACACGTTTTTGCCGAGCCACGGCCTGCCACACCCAGCCACGCCCTGCCACGCCCATTTGCCAAAAACACGTTTTTCTTGAGAAAACACGTTTTTGCCGAGCCACACCCAGCCACGCCCTGCCACGCCCATTTGCCAAAAACACGTTTTTCTTGAGAAAACACGTTTTTGCCGAGCCACACCCTGCCACGCCCAGCCACGCCCTGCCACGCCCATTTGCCTAAAACACGTTTTTGTTGAGAAAACGTTTTTGCCGAGCCACGCCCTGCCACACCCAGCCACGCCCATTTGCCAAAAACAAGCTTTTGTTGAGAAAACACGTTTTTGCCGAGCCACGCCTTGCCACACCCAGCCACGCCCATTTGCCAAAAACACGATTTTCTTGAGGAAAACACACACATATACATGCATACACACATATACTTACATACATACATACATACATACATAAAATAGGATAATGTTATTTATTGTATTATATTTCTTGATTTGTATAGCGCTCTTACAGAATTAGCAATTCAGAGGTGCAGAAGATAGGTAAGGTATGGCGAGGTATATTTGTGTGTATGTATGTATGAATGTAGGTAAGTATGTATGCATGTATGTACAATCGTACGTATGTGTGTAAGTATGTATGTATGCATGTATGTATGTATGTATGTATGTATGTATATATGTGTGTATGTATGTATGTATGTATGTATGTATGTGTTATGTATGTATACATGTGTGTATGTATGTATGTGTGCATGTATGTATGTATGAATGTATATCTGTATGTATGTATGTGCGTATGTATGTATGTATGTATGAAGATACTTTTACGAGCCTTTCAACGGCCTCGGAGGCCAGTAACTCTCTAAGCAAATGTTAGCATAGTTACTAGTAGGCCACGCTTAGGGTTCTACGTCCATCGCGAATTCCCTGTCATTAAACGACCATCGATGTTTGTCCGTCTGCTTGTCTTCCGGTCATTACTCTATTTATGGCGGAATTATCAAAGCACCGGTGAGCAGGGACCTTGTTCGATGGCGTCTCAATACGCTGTCATTAGATCGTAATGTATTACAAGCATAGTTACGCATAAAATTACATTCGCTCTTGCGGCTGAGGATGCTGTGGTCCTTGCTGGTGTTACATGCTGGTCGAAAAATAATTGCCACGCCACTATTTTTGCAAATATATGTATATAATGTTTAACCCACATGTGGATATAGATGAATATGGGTCATAAGGTAGATATATATATTTGATTTTGGTATATGTATGTGATCTGTATATATGGTATGTCTGTGCAGGCTAATTGGATAATACTCCACACAGAATTTAGCTCAGATGTGATACTTGGAAGTGTATTTATACGGTGCATGTAGTTTATTACTTTCACGTGGTTCATGCAATTCAATTTGTATAGAAAAATTGTTAATTGATGTTACAGTTTGATTAGACCCAGCTTCTCCAGCGGATAATGATTTTGGATTGCGATTTTGATTGAAGTAAAAACCATCGACTGCTGCCTTGGGCAATACGATAACGGCGCTGTAAAAGTCTTTAGATTAGATTAGATTAATATGGATGTTATTAAACCATCCATTGTAGTTACGATTGTAATTGATTTGTTGCGGAACAGGTATCTCAGTTGGTTTTGATTATATTTACAATTAGGAATACGTTTGTAATTAGTAGCTTGTGTATTAAGCGATTGACAGGGAATCTTAGTCTTGGTTGTATGGTTATAGTGCTAATGATAAGGATTGTTATTAATTGCTTGTGTGATTGAATGATTGACAGGGATGTCACACAGCCCTGGTTGAATGGTTCCGTCAGTACGAATATCTTGTCAGCATCCTATGCGTTGTCGTCATTGTGCAGGTACGGTCAGGCTCTGTTAAATCACTTTCTGCGCTTGTATTGACATTAGGTGTTCAGTGTAGCAAACGTTAAGATATAGTTAATGTGATAAAATGTAATGTAATCTAATCAGATTTTACCCAATCTAATACAATCTAATCTGGAAGTTTCTATAACGCCGTTACCATATTGCACAAGGCATCAATCGAAGGCGCTTCTTAGCGAAATTGTATTCCAAAAACAGAATTCATTGGAGAGATCAGAATCGAGTTCCGTGAGTCTTCTGACACTGGAAGACAGGCCACGAAGGATAGGCAATCCGAGGAAAATGACACTTCAGCCCTGATCTAAACGACATCTCAGAATTTCCAGAGCAGACAGAAACAGGTGCCGATTTATAGAGTCGCGATCGAAGAAGACCTGGAACCCATTGGCCATTACACATCGTCTATTTTCAACTATGCATTACCCTACGTCATCCAAACAGGTCTATAGACGCTCCTTATATGGTTATGAACGCGTTTAGCAAAGGCAAAAGAATCGCAGTACTGCGATATTTTAAGTTTTATTCGGCCAACGTCTGCGCTCTAAGCGCGATCCCGTCTTAGAACTGCTGGCCTTGATCGATTGTTTGTTGGCCGTGAGAGGAGGCGACAGCTGACCCTTGCGGCAAATTGTTCGACCATCTTGGCGCCGTAGACGTTCATCTCGTTCCAATAATTCGGGCGTCTGGCGAATCTTTTGGGGCAGTCGTCGGTATCATTGGGTGAATTTTTCGTCGGTGATTGAGGCGGTTCGATCGTCGTCACTTTTTAAAGTAAAAGAGTTAAGAGCCTGCTGCGTCTCTTGGACAGCGGAGAGTTTGACTCTTGCAGTTTCTCGTATCGGGCCTTGAACAGCAGGAATCAAAGTATCTGTTGGGCTCCAGGGTTTTCTCAGTGACTGGCCCAACGTTTTGGAATTCATTGCCTGGTTTTGTACGTTCTATGAATTCCTTAATGCCATTACTTAATTGTGGAACTATCTCTCGCTAAAATTCGTAGTCTTCAGCAGCAAAGGAATTATATTCAGATCTGTTAGATAGCCACGTGATAGTGAAAAGGCGCTATATAAATGACGAGATAAATACACACACACATATATACATACCATTACACAGTCGTGTACCGATCTTTATGGAAAGAGGGGAAACGTACAGCATTCGACACTAGTGTTACTCTTTAAATCGTTGTAATCTGTTATATTATTATATTCTAATTATTAGCGCATATAATATTAACGTGTAATATTATTATTACTTTGCAGATCGTGGACTTCATATATGCCTGAATCCTCATGTCCTGGCTTCCTCATGGCCTTGGCCGACTACTTCTGGTGCGAGGAAGACGAATTCCAATAGCACGCATTCTCTGCTAAAAGAAAAAAAGTTGAGCCAGCCGTCGGCATTAACCGCGTTCATTCCGCTACGAGGAACAAAGCTTTAAGTAGAAATCTTCACTGAAACCAACCCAAGCAAGACACAACTCTGAAAACCGATCCCCGGAAGCCCACCGCCACTACATTGCAATATAGCGTACGTTGTGATCGCATCCGGCAGCCACTTCTTCTTAGCCTCATTTTCATTTGGTAGAATGCAGAGCGCAGTGGAAACACTTCCAGGTGGCCATTTTCCAACGAAACTCGTTCCAGTTGAGACTCTTCTTGATTGTTATGTATATGTATATAATCTTAATTGTGTGTATATAAATAAATGATGAATGTGATAAATTGCGGCATCGTGACGGCCAGGTGTTCAAAATTGCGCAATATTTAATAATGGGATGGTACGTCCAGTTTGATCGAAGACTTTAGAGCCTGATGGATCGATGAAACAATTCTTAATGGGCTTGCAGTCCGGTGTTGCCGTTTGCTGTAGTGTTTTGTCTGAATATATTTCTAAAGCACCTTTTGCGGTTCCCTCAAACTGCTGATGGAGGCTATTATGATAAACTGACGATTGGAAAAAATAATAATAAAATAGTAAAAGATTAAATTTCAAAATTCAGTAATAGTAAGCTGAAATAACCGTGAAAGGCGAATAGATTTGACAGTAAGTCGAATAACCATAGTAATAATTTATTGTCTTATTTCTTGGAAGATTTTACATGGCCTTTGAGTGCATCACTCGTTAGGGTAATAGATAATATTATTAGTAAAAATATACAAAAATAATTAAACTAGCAACTGAGTAATTAGCATAATACGTTATGCATCTGAGGTTTTTCATCAGTTGCGTGATAACCTACACGTTGTAGCCTACTTGTTACGTCCGTGATATGCGCGATATAACTATTACATGAAGAGGCTAAACGATTTTGAAACTGTACTGCAGACTGCAGTGCATGTTATATAGAAGAAATGAAGACGTTACAGTTACTGAAATTGTTACCGTAGACCACTGTTGTTACATCTATGTAATTTTGTTGCGCTATTCCTGCAGTTAACGTCTTGCTGTTCAATTTCCGTGACTTACTCAAACTTAAATCGAATCTGGCCCTTCCTGACTATCGAATTTGTTTTGACTGAGCGCCTGTGAATAAGCTGGGCTCCCGTGATTTAGCTTTCACCTATAACTTACTGTGCTGTATGTATGAATTAGTAAGAGGCCTATGCAAGGCACGATTTACGGTCGGAATTAGTGGGGAGAATGCCTCTGGTAGGGAGCCACAATAAAAAAGTAATTGTGAAACTGCATCGAATGGTCGTCCAAAGTAAGCCAGAAGTTTTGCATTGTCCTATGACTTTGGGATTTGTGCTTTGGAGGGTAACGAAAGGAAGCGTCTCGCTTGCTAGGTACCTCCCTTGGTTTATTGTATTGTATTAATATTCTTATTGTTGTTGTTAACCTTTTAATTTTTTTACAAATTCTTGTTTTTGCGGTAAAAATAGCAATAGTAATAATAATAGAGTACAATACGATGATAACAAAAATGCAATAATAATCACACAATAATACCACCCCACTTTTTCACAGTGGCGTATTGTCCCTCCGTAGCTTCATTTCTTGCGTGGAAAGCACTCGACACGAAATGTTTAGTTTTAAAGACAAATTGTAGTGCTGGTAAGTGGAGTTGACAATATTTTAGCAGCTGGGATAGGTTCCTAGAGGTGCACAATAAGTATTCACATACTTACTTGCTAACTTACTTAAACACACATAAACGCATACGTGAGTGCATACCTACTTAAGCATGCACACAACGGAGAATATATATATATATAGTTGTATATAATATTATATATATAGTTTTCTTGCATAATTGCTTACTTTCTCACTTGTCTACTTACTTACTTACTAGCTTCCTTATTTACGCTTAGATACTCACCAACATATAGGCATACATACACATAAGCATCTGTTCATATTGGTGATTATGTATGTCTGTCTGTCTGAAGAGTTGTTTGCATGTTCGTGTTGCTGTCATTAGTTTATCTAACGACGCCTTCGCACCATTATTACCTCCTACACTCATACATATAACACCGAAAGGAACATGAGAAAAAGCGTTAGAAGCAGTACACGCACATGCATACACACCAGAGATCACAATTGCTCAGCGCCATCGATTGATGCTAAATCACCAGATAGTGGCGCCGAATAAATGCAGAAATATTAATAACAATAAGCGAGTGTGGTTGTAATCTGTCGAATCGTTGTGGTCTGTGCGAGGCTGACACAACGGCACGCGCGCACCGCCACATCACAGGGAGGCTTCGGTCTGGCGGTGTGTGCGTGTCGTTGTTGCTTGTTTGAGGTTGGGATGTGGCGGTGTGTGCGTGTCGTTGTGGTCTGTGCGAGACTGACACAACAGCACGCGCGCACCGCCACATCTCAGGGAGGCTTCGATCTGGCGGTATGTGCGTGTCGTCGTGGCCTGTAAGAGACTTAGGTGTGGCGGTGTGTGCGTGTAGTTGTGGTCTGTATGCGCGTAAGAGATGGATGTATATTCGTGTCGTTGTATGTGTGGATGTATGCATTGATAGGTAGGATGGGCTTCGAGTGCTTCTCAAGTGGGCGAGGAAGTCTACTAGATCCGTTGTCTTTGCATAGACATATTTATACTCTAGGCCACTGGTCCGTCACGTATAGGTCGTGCTTTGTATATGGAAACTTAAACATTTAGACGAAGGGCAGAAAGAAGTGTAGACGACAGCGGGTGGAGGTACACGGTAGACCTGTGGTGGCAGAGTTTTCTACAAGGGTAATAAGGGTGTGCGTTGATAGGAAGGATGGCCACCGAGTGAGCCTTGATGGGAGAGGAAGTCTACTAGATCCGTTGTCTTTATATAGTCCATCGTGTATAGGTGGTGCTTCATACGGCAAAGGGTAGAGGTGTGGTAGAAGGGGCGGTGGCGGTGTTTTCTAGTAAAATCTGTTAACAATGAAACAGCGAACTCAAGAAACCAAGAATTTTTTCAAAAAGTCGTTTTCGGAATGTACCTCAAAGTAAACGGACGAACAGAGGTACGTTTACTTTTTGACAAGGGTAATAATGGAGTTAATGGAAGAACAGACGTAGTGTAAAGCATCGAGGTTTATTTTATATTAGAGAATACACGAATTCTTTTGCAGTTTGAAAGCTAATGCTATGCATTAATGCTACGTAATGTATTCGAACGTTATTCTTAGACAGCGCCGCTTCTTAAAAACTTTTCATTAATGCTCCAAAGCAAAGGCATACCGTTTTGTTACCATTACGTATGTATGTTGCAGCCATTACTTGTTGCCATTTTCACATAGCCATGTAAACGGTAAATAATGAAGGTAATAAACTTGTGCACATGCATCTGTGGAAACCCTTCAGCATCATAGAATGAAAAATAAGTCATAAAAATTCCTGTATAGGAATCCCTCAGAGGCATAAAGGTAAAGGTGACACATCAATCAATTTAATGCGTGTATATATATATATATTAAATTCTCTGTTTTAACATGCACATGGTGGTCCATGTTAAGAAATGTGCACAAAAGCATATATTTTTTATACGTCAGGTGCATGCATGTATAATCTTGTAAGCTATAGACTTGTTGGAAATTTTGAAAACATTGATAACAAAGTTTGAATGCCGCATCAAATGACTGTATGCAGTCAGAAATTCAAAGGCTATTTAATTCAGCATTATCATAGCAAGCGGGAATAGGTGTGTATATACTGTAATTTGAGTCGGAGACAATGAGAACAGATGTCGGCTGTGGTCCTCGTCGAGGAACCTAGCGCAGGTCCGGAGGTCTTCCACGCGGTTTGGTGAAAGCTCTTTCTCGATTGCCGGGCCCATCGCGTGGAATAACCTTCCCGACAATGTGAAGAATGCTCCATCCTTGGATACCTTTAAGAAAGGGCTTAAAACGTTTCTATTTAAATGATCGTATGACTGTAGTTAATTTTCTATTGTCGCTTGAGCTTATATGTACAGCGCCCTTTTCTTCGGCCTCGGCCGGGCTGATATATGACCAAATAGCAGAAAAGGAGCCTTGAGACAGACAGGAAATGTTCTCTGAGAACGTTGGCAACGTTGACCTAGATGTTATCTCGAATGACGTGATTCGATCCAGCAAACCTGTTGACTGACATCGTTTTTTTCTGTCCTTTTCAGAGTTCCTGTAAAAATTCAACGAGAGTAACAATGTGAGTGAGAGGAAACGATGCGTCGACTTTAAAGGCGAAAAGAAAACGGACCTACAGGACAATTTTGCAGTTACAAATAGAGGTAACCAGACAGTTGAAATATATTCAGAAAGAGAGAAATAGAGAGATAGGTAGAGAGAGAAATATCGAGAGATATTTATACATACATCAGACAGAGGTATTTATAGTCAGAAACAGATACAATATATATATATATATATATATATATGAAGAGAGATATAGAGACAGATAGATACAGAGAGAAAGAATGTAGGGTGCTAGAAAAATATAAAGATGTATATATATATATATAGAACGATATATATTGTCTTCGCTTCAATAGGTATTGAATTCTGGTGCCAAGTTGATAGCACGTCTTCCACGTTTCTCTCATATCTCCAACTACATGATTCAACAACTTCAATGGTTCCCTATATATCCTATCTCGTATTCAGTTTAAACTATTGTCTCTGGTACTTGAAGCTCACATGGGCCGGCTGCAAAATATCTTTGTGATCTTATTCGGCCCCTACACTGCAGTACCTCATCCCGTCTTCACCTTCTCTAGATCGTCTGGATCTATTTGTTCTTCATGTCAAGTCCTCCCTTGCGCAGCAGATGTCTTTTGCTGTTGTTGGCCCATAGAATCCACCTCCGTTTCGTGCAAGGGTCTCTGTTGGTGATGGAGTTCAGTCAGGTCATTGTTTAAAGACGTTCTTATTTCCCCAGGGTTCTCTTGATGGAAGCGCCGTATAAGTTACCAAATAAAATAAGTATATGGAAGATAGCGAGAGGCAGAAAGATATATATAGAGATGGGACAATTTTGCAGTTACAAAAAAAGGTAACCCGGAGAGTTGAAAGATTATATATATATATATATATATATATATATATATATATATATATATATATATATATATATATATATATATATATATATATATATATATATATATATATATATATATATATATATATATATATATATATATATATATATATATATATATATATATATATATATATATATATATATATATATATATATAGAGAGAGAGAGAGAGAGAGAGAGAGAGAGAGAGAGAGAGAGAGAGGAGAGAGAGGAATAAATAGGGACAGAGATATTGAGAAATATTTATAGTATATATATAGAGACAGATATATAAATATATGGGGAGATACAGAGAAAGCGCCAGAAAAATAAAAACATAAATACAGATAGTCACTTTAAAGGATATATATATATACATAGGAGAGATTTATTTATGCACAGAGATACACATGAGATAGAGAGTATAAATTTATATATGTATATATATAGATATATTTAAGCATGCATAGAGAGGAGATATTTATAGACGACACATCGACACACTTAGTTTATTTCGGCAAGGCCAAGAAAGCAAATTGTTTATTCACGCATTAATTAATTTCATTATCAAATATTTAGAGTGTATATGCACTTGTGTGTGTGCTTAGCTGAAGAGTGTATGCCATGCACATATACGTTGTGTAGATCCAGTGAAATTGTTTATCCGCCTGAGATATATCGTGAAACTATTGAAAATATTAATTGGAGAGTCTAAGGCAAAGGGTTGACACATAAAATTGAGTATATATGCGCTTGTGTGTGCTTAATTGAAGAGTCTATGCCTTACTTTTACAAACGGTTTCAGGCGCTTGAATGTCACGTAAATAACATTGACATTGAGCGGTTAATTATTTAGCGCATCATCAGGTTATCTACTCAGAAGCGGGACACCAGGAAAGCCCACGTCTAGATCTACTAAACCTAGACCTAGCGTCTATTATAAAAGTACCTGCGTAGCCGTGCCTCGTTGATTCGGTCAATAATTCAGTTGAATAAAAACTTGATCAATTGCATCAAACAGTTTCTACAATTCTACACAATAACTGAAGAATAATGGCTGGTTGAACTGCATCCAAAAATAGTCGTTGCAGAATGGTTTTTCATTCACTTATTCACTCAGTCAATTTTCGATGTCTTTCCATTTTACTTGCTTCACAGCTTCTTATTTTCCATTCTCGGTTAATTCTACTTTCTAAAAGTATTTTCTTGATTTCTTCGAACAGATGAGAGAAGATGGATACCATACAAGAGTCGCAGTAGCTCCTCCTCGCATTGGACTGAGGCCCATGACCCACCAGAAAGACAGCAGTAGTAAGTGAACTCATAATTTTACAATATTTCCCCCTATATAAATGATTATATATGAGCTTGTGCTTAATTGAAACGTCTAAGGCAAAGGGGTGTTATACAAAAATGAGTGTGTATAGAGGTCTAGTGCTAATTTCAAGCTTGTGTAAAGGGTGTGTATTTAGAGTATATATGCTCTTGTGTGTTTGTGCATGCTTAATTGGAGTCTAAAGCAAAGGGGTGCTACATAATTTGATTAAACTGTAATCCTAGTGTTAATTTCATACTTGTTTATAGGGTATGTGTATTTCGAGTATATATGTGCTTGTGTGTTTCTGTGTGCTTACTTGAAGATTCTAAGGAAATGGGGTGCTATATAAACTGATAAGCCCAGTGCATGTTTAAGCTTGCTAAAGTTTGGAATATAGGTGTGCATAATTTAAGTCTAAGGCAAAGGGGTGCTATATAAATCGATTAATAGAGGCTTATTGTTAATTTAAAGCTTGACTAAAGCTTGTTTAAGGTTGTTCATGTGTATTTAGAGTTTATATGCGCTTATGTGTGCGTAATTGAAGCATCTTAGGCAAAGGGGTGCTATATAAACTGAGTGTAGTTGGAGCATATATGCGCTTGTGTTTTTGTGTGCTTAACTGAAGCGTATAAAGGCAAAGTGGTGCTATATACATTGATTATGTATAGAGGTCTAGTGTTAATTTCAAGCTTGCTTGAAGGATGTGTGTAGGTAAAGTATATATGCACTTGTATGCTTGTGTGTGCTTAACTGAAGCGTATAAAGGCAAAGGCTGCTATATAAATTGATTAAACTGTAATCCTAATGTTAATTTCAAACTTGTATAGGGTATATGTATTTCGAGTATATATGCGCTTGTGTGTTTCTGTGTGCTTAGTTGAAGAGTCTAAGGCAATGGGTTGCTATATAAATTGATAAGCCCAGTGTTAATTTCAAGCATGTTTAAGCTTGTTTTTGTATTTACTGAGTATAGATGTGCTTGTGTGTGCTTAACTGAAGCATATAAGTTTGGAGTATTGGTGTGCATAATTTAAGTCTAAGGAAAAAGGGGTGCTATATAAATCGATTAATAGAGGCTTAGTGTTAATTTAAAGCTTGAATAAAGCTTGTTTAAGGTTGTTCATGTGTATTTAGAGTTTATATGCGCTTGTGTGTGCTTAACTGAAGCGTATAAAGGCAAAGGGGTGCTATATAAATTGATTATATAGAGGCTAGTGTTAATTTCAAGCTTGTGTAAAGGGTATGTGTATTTCGTGTGTTTCTGTGTGATTAGTTGAAGAGTCTAAGGCAAAGGGGTGCTATATAAATTGCTGATCCAATAAGCCCAGTGTTAATTTCAAGCATGTTTAAGCTTGTTAAGTTTGGAGTATAGGTGTGCATAATTTAAGTCTAAGGCAAAGGGGTGATTAATAGAGGCCCAGTCCTAATCTAAAGCTTGATTAAAACGCTTGTTCGTATATACATAGAGTTTATATGTGCTTGTGTGTATAAAGGCAAAGTGGTGCTATATAAAACGATTATATAGAGGCCTAGTGTTAATTTCAAGCTTGTGTAAAGGGTATGTGTATTTCGAGTATATATGCGCTTGTGTGTTTCTGTGTGCTTAGTTGAAGATTCTAAGGCAAAGGGGTGCTACATAAATTGATTAAAGGGTGCTCTATAAATTGATAAGCCCAGTGAGTATTTACATAGTATATATTTGCCTGTATGTGCTTAACTGAAGCATCATTTGGAATATAGGTGTGCATCATTTAAGCTAAGGCAAAGGGGTGCTATATAAATCGATTGATTGCTTATGTGTATTTAGAGTTTATGTGCGCTTATGTGTGCCTAATTGAAGCATCTTAGGCAAAGGAGTGGTATATAAAATGAGTGTAGTTGGAGGTATATATTCGCTTGTGTTTTTGTGTGCTTAACTGAAGCGTATAAAGGCAAAGGGGTGCTATATAAATTGATAGTATATCTGGGCTAGTATGTTTCTGTGTGCTTAGGATGAGAGTCTTGTGTTTTTGTGTGATTAACTGAAGCATCTAAGTTTGAAATATAGGTGCGCATAATTTAAGTCTAAGGCAAAGGGGTGATTAATAGAGAGAGGCCTAGTGTTAAATCAGAGCGCTTGTTCATGTGTATTTAATGTTTATATGCACTTGTGTGGATGCATATCGTCTGTATATTTTGACTAATAAGCCGAAAATAGTCATTGCAAAATGGTTTTCAATAATTTATTCATTCACTCGCTCATTTTTTTTTTTATTTTCCGGTCTCGGTTAATTCTAGTTTCTTCAAGTAGTTTCTTCAAGTATTTTCCTTGATTGCTTGCTGATCAGAGAGAACAGTGCTTAAAATGTACCTACTACATGTTACGTAACTGTTTGTTTGTATTCTTCATTTTTTAGGAAGAGCTGCTGTATTCGACGAAACCGCTGGATTTGTCTAGTTTTGAATATTTCTTCTAATAAATTTCTTCTTTGATGGGTTTCTGGTTCGGGCGTGCTGACTGCTTGTACGACGACCCCTGCAATGGCTGGCCATTCATTCGTCAGCTGAACGGATCAAGGGCCTAACAGGATAAAGCAGCATAAACTAAGTAAGTTCCAATGCCTCTCTCTGCTCTCTCTCTCTCTCTCTGTCTAAGTCTTCATCTCTCTCTCTCTGTCTAAGTCTTTAAAGCCATCGACTGCGACGCAGTCGATGACCTTGAAAGACTTAGTTTATTTCGGCTCGGCTCTCTTTCTCCCTCTCTCTTTCTCCCTCTCTCTTTCTCCCTGGAACTTAGAAGTTCCAGGGAGAAAGAGAGGGAGAAAGAGAGGGAGAAAGAGAGGGAGAAAGAGAGGGAGAAAGAGAGGGAGAAAGAGAGGGAGAAAGAGAGGGAGAAAGAGAGGGAGAAAGAGAGGGAGAAAGAGAGGGAGAAAGAGAGGGAGAAAGAGAGGGAGAAAGAGAGGGAGAAAGAGAGGGAGAAAGAGAGGGAGAAAGAGAGGGAGAAAGAGAGGGAGAAAGAGAGGGAGAAAGAGAGGGAGAAAGAGAGGGAGAAAGAGAGGGAGAAAGAGAGGGAGAAAGAGAGGGAGAAAGAGAGGGAGAAAGAGAGGGAGAAAGAGAGGGAGAAAGAGAGGGAGAAAGAGAGGGAGAAAGAGAGGGAGAAAGAGAGGGAGAAAGAGAGGGAGAAAGAGAGGGAGAAAGAGAGGGAGAAAGAGAGGGAGAAAGAGAGGGAGAAAGAGAGGGAGAAAGAGAGGGAGAAAGAGAGGGAGAAAGAGAGGGAGAAAGAGAGGGAGAAAGAGAGGGAGAAAGAGAGGGAGAAAGAGAGGGAGAAAGAGAGGGAGAAAGAGAGGGAGAAAGAGAGGGAGAAAGAGAGGGAGAGAGCCGAGCCGAAATAAACTAAGTCTTTCAAGGTCATCGACTGCGTCGCAGCCGATGGCTTTAAAGACTTAGACAGAGATGAAGACTTAGACAGAGAGAGAGAGAGCCTCTCCGGCATTGGAACTTACTTAGTTTATGCTGCTTTATCCTGCTAGGTGGACACGGGTCTCTCTCACTCCAGCTGAAGATCGTCACTCGTCTCCATATCCAAACCAATCTAGGTAGACAATCAACATAACGCAAACGATTACACATACGACAAACAGCTCTTAAAGGGAAAAAAAGAAAGGAAGAAAGAGAGAGAGAACGCAAGCATGAAGGCTAGCAATGAAATCAGTAGCAATTCTAGCAAGCACGCTCTCTCTCCCACATATGCGAAAAACAGCACACAGCATACATACACAAGAAAGAGAGACACAGAGATAGACACTTTCAAACCAATGACTACTAGGCTCGGCTCGCTCTCTCTCTCTGGCCCTTGGACTGATGGTGAGAGCAAGCACTTAGGCACAGACAAGCAAAGCTTGGGAAGGAATGAAGAACTAAACTAAATGATTCCTTACAAGAGCACCAATCTAGGTAGACATCAACATGACGCAAACAGTTACACATTTCGCCGTGGAAATAACACGATGAATTTCTAAAAATATCTACTCTGACATTTAGCGAATACAATTCAACATGCGTAAAAGGATCCACTGAATGATATGTCACAGGGGCCAGAAAATTGTTTCGAGTGTGGTGGCGCAAATGGAATTTCCTGAAAATCTGATTCCTCCGTACAAAATGGCGAGCGATGAAAGAATTCACAAAAAAACTAGAAGCTGGATTGCTAAAAACCATATGCCATCTGGCGAATGCAATTTAACTAGAATCATTAAGATCATTTATCATGAATCTTTCACCACTCGCCATTTTGTGAAAATTTTCTGAGGAGAGAGAGAGAGCTGCATTGATGCCTATGAAGAAGAGTTGGGGAGGAAAAAAATCTACGCTTACCGTAGCTGCGATCTGGCGACTGTCCTGTGAGAAGAGGATGAGGAACAGTGGGTACTAGGAACAGTGGAAACTCCAACTGAAGATCATCATCTGACTTCTCCGGACGCAAACCAATCTAGATAGACATCAACATAAAGCAAGTTACTACACATTCATATAGCCCCTTTCAATGACAAACAGCACAAAGACATAGTTATGAGTAATCTTTGCCTCACCATATGTAGAGCTCATAATAAGGCAGACAAATGGAAATCATATTTCCTGATATTCAGAGTCATCAATAATTTTACAAACGAGATCCTCAATTTCTAAAAAATTTACTGACATTTAGCGAATACAATTTAACATACGCAAAAGGATCCACTGAATGAAGGTTATTTCACATCGGCTTAAAAACTACGCGAAAACGAATAAACTGTTTCTCTAATGTGGCCGTGCAAATTGAATTTCCTGAAAATTTCATTCCTTCGTGCAAAATGGTGAGCGATGAAAATATTTATAAAACATTAGAAGCGGGACTGCTAAAATCAGCTGCCATCTGGCGAATGGAATTTAACTAGAAGCATTAATGTATTCGCTAGATGGCAGAAGAACATTTATCAATCCAGCTTCGCGCACACATTAATAATTCTTTTATCGCACGCCATTTTGTGCGAATTTATTTATGTATCGAAATTTCAGGAAAGTTGATTTCAGAGCGAGAGAGAGACATACACACATAGGAGACTGGCTCAAATACTACGTTCAAACACTACGCGAAAACCTTTTTTTACTTCCTCAAATGCAAGTAAGCACGCAGATTGGCTCAAATACTACGTTCAAAACGATCGGCCACCGTCTCATTGAAGTACAGTTAATTCTAATTCAGGCTAGCAACGAAATCAATAGCAATGAAATCGTAATCGTAATTTCAAGATTTCTACAGTAGCAATGCAAGCAAGCACGCACAGGCTAGCAATGAAATCAGTAGCAAATCAAAAGCAAGGAAGTACGCTGGCTAGCAGTGAAATCAGAAGCAATGCAAGCAAGCATGCACAGGCTAGCAATGAAACCAGTAGCAATGTAAGCAAGCACGCAGTCTAGCAATGAAATCAGAAGCAGATCAAAAGCAAGGAAGCACGCTGGCTAGCAGTGAAATCAGTAGCAATGCAAGCAAGCATGCACAGGCTAGCAATGAAACCAGTAGCAATGTAAGCAAGCACGCAGTCTAGCAATGAAATCAGAAGAAATTCAAGCACCCAGGCTAGCAATGAAATCAGTTGCAATGCAAGCAAGCATGCACAGGCTAGCAATGAAATCAATAGCAATGCAAGCAAGTACGCAGGCTAGGAATGACATCAGTAGCAATGCAAGCAACATGCAGTCTAGTAATGAAATCATTTCACCGTGGAAATCGAAATTCCTGATATTCAGAGTCCTCCATAATTTTACAAACACGCTGAATTTCTAAAAAATCTTCAGACATTCAGCGAATACAATTTAACATGCGTAAAAGGATCCACTGAATGAAGTAAGGCAAAAACCAATCGCCCACCGTCATTTTGAAGTAATTTTTCTATATTTTTTGTCACAGGGGCCAGAAAATTGTTTCTAGTGTGGCGGCGCTAATGGAATTTCCGGAAAATCTATATTCCCCGCAAAAATGGCGAGCGATGAAAGAATTCATAAAAAATCAGAAGCTGGATTCCTAAAAACCATCTGCTATCTGGCGAATGCAATTTAACTATAATCATTAATGTATTCGCCAGATACCACGAATCATGCTGACGAGACAGAAAGAGAGAGACAGAGAGACAGAGAGAAAGAGAAAGAAAGAGTTGCATTGATGCCCATGAAGAAGAAGCAGAAGAAGAACAAGGATTGAAAAAGAATTAAGTAGAACGAGAATTAGAAGAACAACAAAAAGATGATGATGATGATGAGTTGGAGAGGAATAACTATCTATGCTTACCGTAGCTGAGTTCGGGCGACTGTCCTGTGAGAAGAGGATGAGGAAGAGTGGCCACAACAAATGGAAACCCCAGCTGAAGATCATCACCCGACTTCCCCAGATGCAAACCAATCTAGATAGACATCAACATAATGCAAATTTTTACACATTCATATAGCCCCTTTCAATGACAAACAGCACAAAGACATAATTATGAGTAAAGTATGCCTCGTCATACAGCTCATAATAAGACAGAGAAAGGAAGAAATAGAGACAAAGAGATGGGGCCTAACAGATAAAAAATCAATTGTTATCAGTTTCGCCGTGGAAATCTAATTTTCTGATATTCAGAATCCTCCATAACTTTACAAACGAGATGCTCAATTTCTAAAAAATCTACTGACATTTATCGAATACAATTTAACATGCGTAAAAGGATCCACTGAATGAAGGCACAAAAACTACGCGAAAACCAATTGCCCATCGTCATTTTGAAGTAATTTTTGAATTAATTTCTTTTGTAACAGGGCCCAGAAAACAATAAGCTATTTCTAGTGTGGCTGTGCAAATGGAATTTCCTAAAAATGTCATTCCTTCCTACAAAATGGCGAGCGATTAAAAAATCTGTAAAACATTAGAAGTTGGACTGCTAAAATCAGCTGCCATATGGCGCATGGAATTTAACTAGAAGCATTAATGTATTCGCTAGATTGCAGCAGAACATTTATCAATCCAGCTTCGCGTACACATTAATAATTCTTTCGTCGCTCGCCATTTTGTGCGAATTTATTCATTTATAGAAATTTCTGGAAAATTGATTTCTTTGAGTGAGAGAGAGAGAGAGAGAGAGAGAGAGAGAGAGAGAGAGAGAGAGAGAGAGAGAGAGAGAGAGAGAGAGAGAGAGAGAGAGAGAGAGAGATCTACGTCCCTCAAGGTCATCCACACCGTCGAGGTGTCGATTTTAACAGAAACAAACAAGTCATGTTGCGATAGACAGACTATATTTACTATTGACGAACGAACCCCGCATACATGGTGTATGCGACCCTGAGCAAATGGTTCGAGCACACGTGCCTCGGTATACACGCGCATACGATGGCCTTGGGACTTAGCTTTTACTTCATAGACCTCATAGATTGAGAAGCAATTTTCGTAATGAGAATTCAGATACTTAATCAATCACCAAAATCTAACTTACACATTAAATCATTCATATTCTGGTGATACCTGGGTGTTAGGATAAAGTATTAAATTAAACTGCTTTATCCTTTAGGGAGGCACACGTAATCTAATGTTAGGCCCTTGATCCGTCAGTGGACGAATCCCAAGATCTTGGCCAGAGGACCAGCGCATCGCAGGACTGTACCAAATTCTACTGCTTGCTAACAGAGACAAGGGTCCAGGGTCGATATACACAGTCAGCAAGCCCGAATCAACAATCGTTGCGTTACACACCCTTTGCACCAAGCGATAGACCACCGACACCTATGGGCAAATCCAAGGGAACAACATTCTTCTAATGGAAAGTTAGCCATATTGTTTTACACCTCTCTATCCAGACCGGCTACTGCTGAAGAAATGATAAAGCAAACTGTTGATTACCTCTAGTTCTTCATTTTCCCCTACGTCTGTCAAGGTTCCGTTGAAGAAGCAATTTTTCTCTTGTCGATGTCTCTGTAATATTATTAAGCACACAGTTCATATATGGTTTAAAGCATGTAATAAAACGAATATCGATTGACGTCTTGTGCATTATGATAACGGCGCTATAGCAGTGATCAGATAGGATAGGATTGGTTTGGATTAGATAGATTATCGATTTTTAGGTTCCATATTATTTTTTGCATGGTAAATTGGAACTTACAAAATACAGTGTGTATAGAAATGTGATTGATGATGATGACGATGACGATGACGGAGTTTTCTGCCCGAAGGCAGGTCCATTGGCTTTATGCCACCCGGGGGATGAGATGAGTGAGGTGGTTTCCCGTTGCCTTCCTCACAGACTATTGCGGGTGAGCAACTTATCCAAGGTCGCTACGCAGTGACTTAAGGCAGATTCGAACCCACGACCTTCCGGTTACGAGGCAACGACCTTACCGCTACACCATCGCGTCCCACATATGTGATTAGCCTTGGAAATGCCATTAATACCATATAGGCCTATCCTGAGACGGTTACTGTGTATTACGGACCTTGAGCAAGTTCTTCACGCACAATTGCTCAGCACCATCGACTGATGCTTGACAGTAGATAGTAGCGCTCAACAAATAGGCCTTCAGAAATATAACAATAGCGACGACGACGACGATGGTTATGATGATAATAATAGCAGAGAGGTTTAATTTAATGTTAGGCAAGGCAAGACTATAGGTAATGTAAGGTAGTACAAGGTAATGTACTGTATTTTACGGTAAGCTACACGACTACATACATACATAAAGTATGGTATGGAGAGATTAGGTAAAGTAAGGTAAGGAAATGTAATGTAAGGTATTGTGACTGGTAAGGTAAGATAAGGGAAGCTAAGAGAGGTTGAACAATGGTAAGGAAAGGTAACCAATGCGATGTAAGGTATGGTACGATAAGGTATGAAACGACATAGTATAGTAGGGTAAGGCTAAGTAATGCAATATAATGAGAGGTAAGCTATGCTTAGGCATGGTGAGATAAATTATGAAATGTAAGATTGGGTAAGACAAGGTAATGTAAAATATCATAGGATAAGGTATGATAAGGTAAGGCATAATATGATAGGGTAAGGTAAGGTAATATCACTTCATGAAACGTAATGTGACGGCTTGATGTGTTGCTTCTAAATTTCACACGATGCGCAGAGAGTCGAAACCCGGACGCAAAGGGGGAGATAAGCGCATCAGACAGACTGCTTGGTGCTCCAGTGAAACAAAAAATTCTTCTATGACATTTGCTTACCCATAATCGGCTGATGGAATCTTTTGTTGTCAATCCGAATGATGATGGTAACCGATGTCATCAAACTGTAAACACAATACACAATACAATACAATTCAATAGAAACAATACCTTAAATTGAACCAGTTCAAATCAGTCAGTCATACATCTATGTATGCAATGCGTTTAAGAGATCTTATAAAGGCGCTATATAAAACGCTTTGATACATATACACATAGGTACAAGAAGTCACGGGTAATATTTGTCACTTCCCTTGTTATCAGGGCATTGGTTGTTAAACTGATGAACGTTCTTAATGAACTTAAACGCCATATCTAAGGCTAATGTAAGCAACGCTTTCGTAAGGAAAACATGACGCTATAGTCTAGATACATACATGCATGGATGAGATACGGTTGATTCTATTCATTCATACAGAGCCTTTTAAGAATGCAAGTGTCTGTTCGTATGCAAAGCGCTCTTCTAGAGTTGCTATTATTTATTATTTCTGCATTTCTTAAGCGCCATGATCTAATGACTAAGCGTCAATAGATGGCGTTGAGCAATTGTGAGTACAGGACTTGGTCAAGATCTCTACGCAGAATCCGTCTTAGGGGCGGCTCGAACCCAACTCTTCATATTGCAAGCCGAGCGCTCTAACCAATCGGTAACCATGCAAGTTAGGACCGTTACGAAGTCTCTCGAGCGTCATGGATCGAGGAAGTGTATCAGAACATTTATATAGCGCTTTTGAAGGACTGGCTGACTACATAACTCAGCATCTAACTGATGAACTTCTTCTTCTTAATGAACTTTAGCACCACTTAGGACAGCATAGTGAGAAAACAAAAGGCGCTATATTAAGTGTCTAGTCACATATTTGGACAGATCAGTGGCTCTGGATATTCATACAGCGCCTTTTGTGAACGGTAGTTGTAAATGAGTTCATTTAAATAGCGCCTATAGAAGTGGGATGTATGTGGTCATATTTAAAGAGTCTTTTTAAAATGCAGATGTAGCTAATTAATTCATAGCAACTTTTAAGGTTGAAGGTCATTTATAAAACCCTCTCTTCGTCTATCCATCCGTCCATCCATTAGTCCATCCTTCTCTTCTTCCTTCCGTCCTTCCATCCGTCCGTCTGTTCCTCTTTCCGTCACTTTCCCTGCGCCTACTTACGTCATCTTAAGAGCAGATACTGGATATTCCGGACTTGACTGCCGCATTCCTAGGTGATTTCTGCGAAATTTCTGCCATGTGCGTGTAGATGATGTAGGGCACCGGTAGATGGAGCACATCTAAGATTCCCGAAGGTGGCGCTGCCCCCATCCACTGCGAGGCAGGAAGTATAGGCCAGACAGGTTGCCTACAACGCCAGAAACAGACAACCAGCGTAAGACAGGCAAATAACATAATCGTAATCATAATAAAAGATTTAAAAAGCGCCACTTCAAGGTATACTCATCAGAGGCGCTCCCATCCCGACGACCCAGAAACAATGGGGAACAAGTAGGTCTTCAAGAGCTTGCGGAGAGAGACGGAGAAAGGGTGAGAAGTTCATGCCACAGGTCACCAGGCAGGCAGTTCCAAGATCCAGGGCCAGCCACAGCAAAACTGTGATCAACGTAAGACAGACAACCAGCTTAAGAGAGACAACTACAGTAAGACAGGCAACCAGTGTAAGACAGACAACCAGAGTAAGACAGACAACCAGCGTAAGACTGGCAACCAGAGTACGCCAGGCAACCAGCGTAAGACAAGCAACCAGAGTAAGACAGGCAACCAATGTAAGACAGGCAACCAGAGTAAGACAGACAACCAGTGTAAGACAGTCAACCAGAGTAAGACAGGCAACCAGAGTAAGACAGGCAACCAGCCTAAGACAGGCAACCAGCCTAAGACAGGCAACCAAAATACGAAAGACAACCAGAGTAAGGCAGACAACCAGAGTAAGATAGGTAACCAGCGTAAGACAGGCAACCAGAGTAAGACAGGCAACCAATGTAAGACAGGCAACCAGAGTAAGACAGACAACCAGCCTAAGACAGGCAACCAAAATACGAAAGACAACCAGAGTAAGGCAGACAACCAGAGTAAGATAGGTAACCAGCGTAAGACAGGCAACCAGAGTAAGACAGGCAACCAATGTAAGACAGGCAACCAGAGTAAGACAGGCAACCAGCCTAAGACAGGCAACCAGCCTAAGACAGGCAACCAAAATACGAAAGACAACCAGAGTAAGGCAGACAACCAGAGTAAGATAGGTAACCTATGAATGCGACGCTCGCTCTATTGCGATTCAAACTGAACACATTTACAGAAAATACATAGTTTCGGATGCTAACAATTGTGTGGCCGATTGGTTCCCGTGAGACGGTAATTGTGTATACGGACCTTGATTAAGTCCTTCATGCATGATTGCTCAGCACCATCACCTCATGCTTGGCATTATATAGTAGCGCTCGATAAATACAGAAATATAATAGTAGTACTAGCAGCAGTAGCAGCAGTAGTAGTAGTAATAGACAATTGTAATTTAATTTACTGTTAGGCAAAGCAAGGCTGTAGGTAAGGCGAAGTAACGTAATGCATTGTACATAAGGTAAATGCCTCTGTAAGGTTCATAAAAAGCGCTATATAATTGCTAAGATACATATCTACCTTCATACATAATTTACGGTAGGGAGCGATTAGGTAAAGTTAAGGTAAGGAAATGTAATCTAAGACATTGTGAGGGGGTAAGGTAGAATAAGAGAAGCTAAAATATGGTAAGAAAAGGTAAGAATTCAATCTGTTAAACTCTGCAGCCCATCTCATTTACGGCAAGATACCATCCGACCATGTCACTGGTTGCGCGTCCCTCAGCGGATCACTTACAAGCTGTGTCTGATGACATACGAGGCCTTAAATGGCGGTGCTCCGGACTATCTACTCGATTCCTGCACTCGACCAGCAGATATACGGTGGGTTTATCAACTACAGTCGCCTGCTAGTAACTAATTACACGTCCAGAGCACCGCAACAAAATTTGGAGAACGCTTCTTCGCAGTTGCCGGACCGGCGGCGTGGAAGTCTTCCCGAGCATGTCAAGTCGTCCCCTTCACTGGACACATTTAAAACACGCCTTTCCAGCCTATCCTTCGAAGGCTGAATGCACCGGTGTATGTACAGCGACCTTTTTTCCGACATGGGTCGTGTTACGGCACTATATAAATTGTCTTATTATTATTATTATTATTATTATTATTATTATTATTATTATTAAAGCATTATTAAAGTTAAAAAATCTTAAATTGTTGGATGATCCTGATGGAAAGCCAGGGGAGATTCCTATGGGTCAGAGAAACCTGAAGCCAGACTACGGTAGGTGCGCAAGTTGAAAAAGAAGTAAGTTTCGACCTAAAGCAAAGTGAGGTAAGATAAGGTAAGGTAAGCTAAATTGAGGTGGGTTTATCCCTCATACCACATTAATTGATATTGTATTACTTTCATACCTCTTCATAGCGTCCATTTGGAAATATTTAAAACGATATCTCCGACCACTTTTCAGTTACACTTCAAACAGACTTAACCGTCAAAAGGTCAGCACACATTTAAGGCTGGTAACGATTAGGCAACAGATCCAATGTCACGCTTCACTGAACAGCGCTGCCACGTCGGGTCACAGGTGTACGGGACCCGCGAGAACAATGGCACTTGCTTTGCGTACACGTTATTTGTGAACCTGTACAAGATGATATTATGTACAGTCTTTCCACTGAGGTGCTTAGTCTGTCTACCTACGTGACCTTGGGGTCTGAACTCTGAACCGAATCTGACATTACCTGCCTCACTGATTTCGATTTTAAGAGAGGAAGCAGTAGACCCTACACACGCATACATTTATTGATTTATACATTTATTGAGAAAAGATGGAGGCTGTGTGGGGCAATTTCGCATGAACATTATTTCATTGCTATCACCAAATCTGCCAAATACCATAGCATTACTCCTGTCCTCAAATCACTTCACTGGCTTAAAATACCTGAACGAATAGAGTACGAAGTCCTATCATTTACCTATAACACACTTCAATCCTCCCAATCCTCCTATTAAGCCAGTTATTTACAATCCAACCACTCTGTTCAACCCGCTCCTCTTCTGCCCTACCACTTCTCCGCCCTCCCGTCACCTCATCCTTAAAATTTGGAAATCGCTCCATAGTCTCAGCTGCTCCACCCTTCAGGAATAAACTCCCGACAGAATTACGACAATTAACTTACCCATGTTACGAACTCACAATCACTTCACCCCTTGCAATCTCTCCGCAGGCATTCCACTCAAACTTGAAAACACCTCTGTTTCGAAGATCCTATCTTGATTCCCCTTCTTTCCATTATATATCTTGCAGATCCTATTCCAAACACCACCCACCTTAGCCGTCTGACGGCCTGCCTACCTGCCAGACTCTTGGACCTTGACCTGGGACCGAACCCACCTTGCCTCTCGATTTTGTTTTGACTGAGAGCCTGTGAATTAGCTTGTTCCCGAGACTTAGCTTTCGTTGGGCGCTGTAGAGATCTTGACGTTACGATTACGAATGCGTTCACTAAATATGGGCTCTGGCTCGACAACTCTATTTGGAAAGTAAATAGGCTGGTCTTCCTTACACAGATTTCGAGCAGCGCTATTTCACATATTTACACTACAGTACATTACACTTCCACTGGTTTTGGGAAATGTCACGCAACCATAACTAGGCCATGGGAAAGTGTAGACATCCATATATACATACATACATGCATGCGTACATACATAGAAAAATACATACAAACATACATACATGCATATGTACATAAATGCATATATCCATAATACATACATCCATACATATATACATACATACATACACATATACATACATACACATATATACATACACACATATACACACACGCACACACACACATACATACATATGTAAACCAAATCGGCACAAATAGTTAAACGAAAGGATGGGCAGCCAGAAACAAGCGACAAAGCTCGTGTAAATAGTCAGATGCATAAGTCAGTTGTCATTCCTAGATGCTCATCAAAATCTTAAAACAGATTTGCTGTGGGATGGTCCCCTGTGTACGGGCCGTGTTAGCCCCACTATTTTGCTAGTGAGGGAAGCCAGCTGACTCACTCTCAATAGAAGTGTCATTTTGCAAACAATTCGTTCCTGCCCAGACGTCTGCTTGTGCTGTCTCACAGACCAGACCCGTGTATGGTGGACTGCTATAATGTAGCGCCCCTCTGAAAATGCCCTTCCTTTCCTACGCAGGGATGGATGGATGGATGGATGGATGGGCAGCAAGTGACAATATGCAGAGAACTTAAGCTACTAAATTTAGAAATGCCGCCAATAAGTCTATTCGCACCTCCACACAGCACACGTACCATCCGAACCAATGACAGACAGATAGACAGGCAGTTATGCAATTTGTGAAGGAGTGGTCAACACGTGTATGAGATTCATGTTACCAACGCGCGATTTGATCTAGTGGTCTTCTTTCAAAACTGTGCTGCCACCTAGGTGAAAAGTAAATGACAAGTCCTGCGATGCTCTGGCCTAAGGAAAAGGAAGGAGATTCTCCCCTTAGTCTCACTTGTGGGATATAGGAAACTTTACTTTACTTTACTGCTAAGGCAATCCCATAGAATACACATCTTCCTCATACATTTCGCTTCTACCATTGCAGAAGTTGATCTCTCTGACGAGGCTTTAATGTGGCGCTGAGATATTGCGGACGTTTAGATTAATATTTGCAGATCAACCACTGCTTTAAACTATCCCCTCAATTAAAAACAGATCGGCGGTCATCCAACTGAGACACGGCGGCAAAACTGGTGAATGTAGGCAGGTGCATAAAGCAGCTGGCTTTGGCTGACTCTGAGACCAGGTGCGCTGTAGGATGGGCTCGAAATGATAGATAATTCTGTGCAGAGAACTTAAGAGTACTAAATAGAAATAGTGTCAAGTCTATTCGCACCTGCAAGCCACCTGCCTAATCCGACCCAACTCCAGACAGACAGATAGACGAACAAACACAGAGACAAACAGATATGCCGACATAGAAATTGTAAAGGAGTGGCCAACACGTGTGTGGGATTCGTGATGGTCTTATTCAAACCTGTGCTGCCACCTAGCGAATGAAACACTTACAACGGCTACTGTAATCGTAACATGAAATCCCTAAAGCCCCAATTCTTCCCCTATTTTTCCTGCCCATCGTAATTTGTTTTGCCTGGGCGCCTGTGAATAAGCTGGTTCCCGCGACTTAGCTCTCGTTGGACAAAATCTGGTAGTATAGGATAACGATTCATTCCATGTCCGAAAGAAAACGAGACCTAAATGTCAATGCAAATGTATGGTTCTCTACACCAACCGTATGGCCTAGACCCTGCTCGTTTTTCAATGAATTAATCGGGTGAGATCCTTCACCACTGCTGCCCGCTTTATTGGGCGCCACACTATTTAAGGTCTCCTGTGTACGGGCCGTGTTAGCCCCACTATTTTGCTAGTGAGGGAAGCCAGCTGACTCACTCTAACAATAGGTGTCATCTTGCAAACATTTCGTTCCTGCCAAGACGTCTGCTTGTGCTGTCTCACAGACCAGACCCATGTATGGTGTACTGCTATAATGTAGCGCCCCTCTGAAAATGCTCTTCCTTTCCTACGGAAGGATGGATGGATGGATGGGTGGGTGGGTGGGTGGATGGGTGGGTGGATGGATGGATGGGTGGGTGGATGGATCGATAGATGGATCGATGGATGGATGGATGGATGGATAGCAAATGACAATATGCAGAGAACTTAAGCTACTAAATTTATAAATGGCGCCAATAAATCTATTCGCACCTTCACACAACACACGTACCACCTGCCTTAAACCGACCCAACGACAGACAGACAGACAGACAGACATCTAAATGCAATACACCTGCCTAATCCGACCCAACTACAGACAGACAGACGAACAGGCACAGAGACAAACAGATATGCAGTTTGTGAAGGAGTGGTTAACACGTGTATGAGATTCATGTTACCAGCGCCCGATTTGATCTAATTGTCTTTTTCAAAACTGTGCTGCCACCTAGATGGAAAGTAAATGGCAAGTCCTGCGATGCTCTGGCCTAAAGAAAAGAAATGAGCGCCTCCCCTACATCTCACTTGTGGGATACAGGAAACTTTACTTTACTTTACTGCTGAGACTATTCCCATAAAATACACATCTTCGTCATTCATTTCGTTTCTCCCAATGGGTCGTGTAGCGCCATTGCAGAAGTTGGTCTCTGACGAGGCTTTCGTGTGGCGCTGAGATATTTCGAAGTTTTACATTTACATTTGCATATCTCCCACTGCTTTTTACTACCCCTCAATTAAAAAGGGATCGGCGGTCATTCAACTGAGACAGAGCGGTTAAATTAATTTAGGCAGGTGCATAACGCAGCTGGCTTTGGCGAACTCGCGCCAAAATCTGAAAGCTGTAGGATGGGCAGGAAATGATAGATAATTATATGCAAACAGAGAACTTAAAAGTATTAAATTTAGAAAGAGTGTCAACAAGTCTATTCGCACCTGCATGCCAGCTGCCTAATGCGCCCTTAAACAGACAAACAGGCAGACATCCAGAGACAGGCAGATATCCACGCAGAGAAACAATGTAAGGGAGTGGTCAATACGTGCAACGGATTCGTGTAAAGGTTGACAGAATTGACCTAATGGGTCTCTTTCAAACTGTTCTGCCACCTAGCGAATGCCAATGAAACATTTCCAACTGTTGTTTACACAACAGCTACTGTAATCGTAATTTTAATCGTGATTTTAATTTTAATCGTACAGTTACAATTCTTCTTCTTATCTCACTTTCCGGTTCAATTCCAAACACCAACCACCGTAGCTGCCTGACTTTTGGATCTTGACCTGGAACCGAACCTTTTTGCCTATCGATTTTGTTTTGACTGAGCGCCAGTGAATAAGCTGGTCCCCATCACGTGGCTTGCGTTGGGCGCTGTAGATGGGCGGTTAATGCAAAGGGAAAATTTATTCAATTTAGAAATATAGCCAACAAGGCCTTTGCACCTGAAAACGGCTTAGACGTTCCAGCTGTCTAGTGCACCATACACAGAGATAAGCAGGCAGACATGCACAAAGACAGGCAGACATCCATCCAGAGAAACAATGTTAAAGGAGTGGTCAATACATGGACAGGATTCATTGAAAGATTGCCAGAATTTGATCTAATGGGTCGCGTTCAAACTGTGCTGCCACCTAGTGAATGAAACATTTACAACAGCTACTGTAATCGTAAAGTCGAAATTTCTAAAGGACCAATACTTCCACTTACCTCACAGTCCGGTTCAATTCCAAACACCATCCACCAAACAGCTGTCTGACTGTCTGCCTGCCTGACACTTGGATCTTGACCTGAAGCCGAGAACCCTACTCCCCACTGTATTTTGTTTTGCCTTAGCACTAAGCTATGTTTACCTGTATTTGCCTTACAAAGTGATATTTGAAGCGCTACTAAGCTGTGTTTAGTTAGCTCAATAGGCCTTACGGACTGACATATTAAGTGCTACTAACAGCTGTGTGTACCTCTACGAGCTTTACTAGGTGATATATACATGTGAACAAGAGGCCCAAGCAAATATTTAAATATTATTTATTTAGGCCTAAAAGGCCTACTAAGTTTCCTAGGCCTAAAGGCCTATTTCGGCCTAAAGGCCTACTACGTTTCCTAGGCCTAAAGGCCACTAAACCCTATGGGACACATGTTAGCAAAGCATTAGACGAATAATTACCCTTTAAGTATATGCATGTATATTGACCGAGAAACATAGCAAACCAATTCAGTGCAGGACCAGAAACCCCAAACCAATTTGGAGGTATGCAAGATAAGTCCACAGACAAAGATCCATACAGTGACAATGACTCAAGCCAATTCCCATAACTTAGCGTGCGTAGGCGCTAAAGAAATCCAGAGATTATAATTACATCAGAAGTCTTCATATTTGATTAAGTTGGTCTTTCAAAGGGCAACTATTTAAAAGTAAACCTCCAAACTGCATAATGACTTGACTTCTGTATTTCTGTTGAAGCAATAATCTTTAGCCTTTGCAGTTTGCTGGAATGTGGCAGTAATTCGGACTAATCGATATATTATATATTTGGTTTAGATATGAAATTATTTATAGTTGTGTAAAGCTACTTGGTAGCACAACAGTCTTATGGTTAGCATACTGGACTTCCAACTCTCCCAAGACTGAGCAGGGGTATTTCAGGATTTCTGTTCTACTAGCAACCCTTGCTGTCTGATCCTTCCCTAATGGCAAAAGAGGGACTGGCCACCACCCTCGTACAGCGAGGGAAACAACTGAACTTCCAGTATAAGTTTAGCATAAAGCAGTGAATTCAGGTTTTTAGTCTCACTGTTTGCTAAAAATTTTAAAGACCAATTTTCAATCAACTCTGAGAATCCATAAGAAACTATCCAAGAACTAGCCGACATTTTCTTAACTGCCAAATTAGAAGTAACCCAAGAACCAAACTGCGACCAAGTGGAGGACATCTAGTGCTCAAGTAAGAACAAAGCTGAACATATCAAACATTTATTAGTTTTGTTAAACTTTCGTTAACGTTTTAAATCAAAGAAATTGCGCAGCAGGCAGCGTCGGCATCATTTATGCTAGGTATAGAGCAAATATAAGGCAAAAGAATTATTAAGCTAAGGCACTAGCACGATGGCACTACTGAAGTTTCATACAGACTCAAAAACGTAACTAGATTCTAATACTAAGTGGTTAAAATATAATGTTTAAGCACAGCGTCTTAACTTATGCAACAACTTCTGTTATAAAAGATGTAATGGAACAAAAAGTATTTTCGGATGCATTTAAAGACAAGGAAGAAAACCTGGCCACTGATACTAGGTTGATGTACTAGCCACGTCAGCACAACATCTGTTTATCATTTTTGGAAAGTTTTGGCACAGCTAATCCTACTGAATGTTTTTTATGTCACAGATACTTCCTGCTGCCCCCACATTCACACACAACTGGTTCACTTTCTTCATTACTTTATTTCAGATGCATCTTTGGAACTTTCTGCTCATAATCGGTCACAGAAGAACAGTTATACAGCTGGCACAGCTATTTCAAAGTTCCTTTAGATACTGCAATCTGCTACCTTAGTAGTATTGTATTCTCACAAGTCAACTGTAGCTCAAATCCTTTGTAGTCTTGCCCTCTACCATGTGCCAATGCCATCCAGCTACCACACGAGTGAATTCCAGATTTTTTGCAGAATCTGACCCAAACAAATTTAAATTCATTTCAGTTTTGCACATTATACTACATCATGAAGTACCATGACTTTCAATCATGCTTCTATACACGCATAGGCACGGTAGCTGACTGGTTAGAGTGCTCAGCTTCTAACATATAGGGTACAGGTTTGAGCCTCCCCAAAATGGCTACCGTGTAGGGCCCTGAGCAATTTCTCCACTCCCAACTGCTCAGCGCCATCGACTGATGCGTAGTCCTTAGATTGTGTCACTTAATAAATGCTGAAATAATAATAATAATAATGTCCCGTCTCACAACTGCCACGATTCGTGGAAAGCAATACAACTGTAACTAAAAACATAATCGAACAAATTTCTTTTTCTAGAAAAACCTGATTAGCAATCCTTCAACAAAACTAGCGACAGAATAGATACAAGCAAATAATAAAGCCTTTACATTATAAACTATGCTAGGTAAACTTAAGAGATGTAAACATCAAATCATTTGAAGATGCTCATGGAGCCATGCACATTGAAATTCTTTCAGAAAAGCTAGGTAGATTACCAAGAATCAACTGACAATAAAATCTAACGTCTCAAAGCGTCTAAATTTAGTCCCAGAATAAACTTTTCAACCGAAGCCAAAGTGTGTCACATGGTTAGACAGTTAGCCACTATTTAAGCAAAACTTAATCTAGAGGTGTGGTCGATATGTGGGACGTTGACCTTCATCGAAGGTATTTCCCGCTCATTTGATGAATTAGTAATGTATACGAAGAGTAATATTTATGGATCTTTATGAGTATGCAAATTACAGTACAACTGTAGGTAACAAGAAAGAAGCAGGCCTGTCCCGTCAGTAGAATGTTGTTTTTGTACGGAAAGTTTGCAGTTACTGATGCGAAGCAACGCTGGACGAGTGTTCCACCTCCACAGTTGTATTCATTCAAAGCTTACATCGAATATTCGAGCAGCGTGCTGTAGCTGGCCTTGACGTTTCCGTAGTTGGCACAGATGGCAACCTTCGACTCGTGACCCCAGTGCTTCTCCAGGTTGACCTCGCCCTCCCACGAACCGGATGGCTTCAGGTCGAGCTGCGTCCAGTCTTCGCCAACGACGACTGCCACCGAGTTTGCCTTCGGGACGTCGACTTTGAAGTAGTAGTGCTGCAATGTTGAGGCACTTCCCTTTGACGTGCGGTTTCGCTGGAGCTGACCCTCTAATGGCTCATGCAGGTAGCAGCCATCCTTCCACTGCCCGTACTGCTTTGGGTAGGGTACAAGCGTTGCCTGGGTGTTGGTGCAGCTGATCAGGTAGTTGTAGACGCCAGGCAGGTTCTCGCTTGTGTCGGAGAACGGCAGTGCATAGATCTGGAGCTTGTACAGCCCGGTCTTAGACAGCTTCAGGAAGAGGATAACGCTGTCGCCGCGCGACTGCTGGAGAACGTAGTCGGATCGGTCATCATTGCGACTTCCTGACGCATAGATGAGCTGCGAGGTGACGCGCAGTGGCTGGGTCATGCTGAATGCCACCTGGATCTCTCCGGCGTCTGTCTGGATGTAAGGATCCACATGGCTTATGGTTGATAACCCAAGCTTCTTGAAGGTAGGCTGCGGACCAAGGTATCCGGGAGGCAGGGTCGGCAGCGGCTCAACGACTCCAAGGGTCTCGTTGCAAATGATCAGATATTGGTAGGCATGGTAGAGGGAGTTTCCATCAACTTCAGGGTCGTTTGCGTAGATCTCCAGACCAAATTCGCCTCGCGACGGGGCATTTATGGTGAAGACAGCCACGTCGCCGACCACTCGGTGCATGATGTAACCGGCAAGTGCCTTCTCGTCCTTGTCGTTGCTCTTGAGTTTGGCGGTGAAGCGCAACTCCTTTGGCACCTGGAATCGCACCTCGGCCAGCCCGTTGACTGTGCTGAAGATGGCTCCCTTCTGCAGAGGAGTCAGGCTGTACTTGGTTGCACTATCTCCAGGTCCCCAGCTCGTGTGGACGCATGGTGGGAACGGCATCGGCCGAGCGGGACTCACCTCACACACGAGCTCATACTCGCAGACTCCGCCGTAGACGCCCTCCTTGGTCTGCTGGTCGAGGTCCTTGGCATAGATGATGAGGCGGTAGGAGCCTTTTTCCGGTGGCCGAATCGTGAAGAACGACACATTGTCAACCATCTCCTGCATTCCAAAACGGTTCAGCTTGATGTTCTGGTACTCTTCCTTGCCACTGTCGTAGGCCAGAGTGAAGGTAAATGCCAGCGACTGTGCCTGCGACAACAAAACAAAACCATAAGGTTGCTGCAAGTGTCACCGAGACTGTTGTTTCATTGTGCGCATTACAGATCTCTATTAATAACAATAACAGAACGTCTTTGATGGACACAAAACCGTCTGGTTCATTTTAAAACTATGATGTAATTAAGCCCTTGCATCCATTAAACATCAATACATGCAACACTTTGACTGGTAGGTAATTAAAACTGCCAGTTAGTGTTGCATTTGCTGAATCTACATGTACATCAGGTACTGTAAAGTAAGGTAAACAAACAAGGCAAAGGCAACACATAAGGCAAAGCACTACAGGCTAATGCAAGGTAAGTAAGATATGACACAGTAAGGCAAGGTAAGGCGACATACAGCATATACAAGCGATATATAACTCACAGAACTTCTGCAAGCTAGTTCCGCAAAATCCCTTCCGGGGAAGATTTGTTGCTCTCCGTTTCTCCATTTCTCCTCCTCCCCCTCCCATTCCTGGTCTTCCCTCTCCCACAATCTCCCTACCTCTGCCTCTCATCTCTTTCTCTTGTAGCAGTTCCTAGTCCTGGCAAAGCTGAAAGAAATTACTTTACACTAAATGGACCACCAACCGAGGAATCGTCAGGTGTAACTGTACTAAATTGACCTGGTACAACGGACACACATCTTAGCCTGTTTTATATGCAGATGCAGGGAGAGAAGGTAATTGCTCATATACTGCAAGTCTCTATCAATAACGGTCTTTAGAAGCGTCACCTATGGATCAGAAGATCTTTAAGCTGAAGCATGCACAAACAACAACTGCAAAAAAACAACATCAATCAACAGCTGGACAACATCCCACAAATTTAAGTTATACTTCACTGTACTGTAGAACTTGTTGCGGTACTAGTGACTGCAGTGGCTTATGACCTAGCGAATTTCATCTTTGCTTCTTGATGGATTAAGATTTTCGACAGGAAAGATTTTGAACATGTAAAGACCATCGACTGATGCCCAGTGCATTATGATAATGGTGCAATAGAAGGCATTTGATTAGATTAGATTACTGAACGTAAATTCTCACCTTAAATGGTGGACATCCGATTCGAATGGTCACTTCCTGCTTCGTGCGTATCACAGCCTCTCTGTGTCCCAGGATTTGAAGGCCGTACTTGAAGAAGGCAGACTTGACTGGAACAAGGTTCTCAAAGTCGGCCAGGGTGATGGACCGCTCGAGCAGCTGCCAGCTGATGTCATCTGGGAAGTGGGTGAAGATGAGCTGGTGTGGATCCGGCATGAAGTAATATTCGTCCAACTCGTAGCGCACGTTTTCAGCCGTCACCTGCCATCAGCAATTTAAATTTAATTTTCAAATTTAATTTCTATGTCGATTCATTTAAACTTAAAATTAGATTCAATTTAATTTTAGATTCAACTTAAATTCCATTGACTTAATTTAAATTCAATTTAGATTAAGTCACTCGTCACAAATAACAAGTCTAAACTCACTCGTCACAAATAACAAGTTTAAACGAAGTTGTATTATCAAAACAATTTAAGATGAGCAGACCTGCAAACTAACCACAACAGGCAGCCATGGGTACAAAGTGTTAGCGACTCAATTTTCTTAGTCTCAGCCTACGAGTCCTCTCTCTCCCTCGCTACCTTACCTTCCCACCAACAGCATACTCATTTACAGATGACTTTGCCACAAAGCACAAGTGCAACAGAATTCTTCGAATATCTTTATGCCTTGGTAGGGATATGAATCCAGACTAATGGACTATGAAGTCATCCCTGATGAAAGTCTGAATATTGTAATGATGTAGGAAATCAGAAAAAAACCTTTTTGCCGACAAGTCTCCTGGCTGCCCAGTGACAGTCCACGAGTCGCCAAGCGCCATTGACAAGGACAGCATTCCAGGAGTGCTGACCCTGCTCTCCAGTGAACTTCATTCCTGGTTTGTACTCTGCGCCCTTTGCGTAGCCACTGATGGTCTTGCAGTGCAGACCGGCATAGCTTAACAAAACACACCCACAACACAGTTCAGTTGCCAACTCTTTAAACGCTAGACTAGCCCTTAAGCTAACTTTAAAAGGCACCCATCCGTAAAGTCCAGTCCTCTCCCTCCACAAGATACTCCACAAGATAAAGACAGACAGAGGTGGACTAAGAGAGACACAGACAGACACACAGAGAAGTCGCTTAAGCTAACCCCTAAAATGTTTTGATTGCATGAACATCAGAAACACCGCAGCTTCCTAATAAAAAATTCAGATCTAATGCAGCTTTTACCACAAATTTACCACAGCTTAGCTCTTTAGAATATGACCTCATGATAACAACTTTTTAACATAGCAGTTCTTTCCATGGCAGAATATAACATAAGTACAAGTAGGTTCTAATATATATTCACATACAATGCACAACTGCGTAAATGCATCAAAATATTTTGTCTCTTTAAATTTTTTAACTTGCAAAATGAAACTTTAGACAGCTGACACAGATCTTCAAAAATTCTCTAGAAGTGTGACTTATGTTTTGCTTATGCGTACTCACCTGCACAGAATTTCATAGACGACAGCATACGTCGTCTGACCACGTTGGAGGTTCATCAGGATCTCCTCAGGCGAGCCTTTCATCACATTGTCGAAGTTCAGTTTGGTCAAGTCCTTTGAGCACAGCCACAGGAAAATGGCTCTACACAGACAGAAGAAAACCCGCAAAGCTGCTAAAGATTTATTAAATTTCCAAATATAAACACGAATCACTCAGACAGAAGAAAAACCTTTCTAGTTCCTCCAAATAAATGACATAATCTAACCTAATAACTTCTACAGAAACACTGTAATGCTTCATATCAGAAGTTTTTAGATTAAAGTAGATTAACAGATAAGCTGTCAAAGATTGCAGGACGAACCACTTGCACCAAAGAAGATGACAGATTAGGCAGAATCTTCAAATTAGTCTCACCTAAGTATTTACAGTATGTACATAGGTACGTGTATCCGACAATTTATATAGCCCTTTTAAAACCAATAAAATGCTCTGCAGCATGTTATGGGTTTGATAACAATGCAGTCAGTTTACAGTCAAACGATGCTCGTAATTTTTTTCATCGCTTTGTAATCTTTCTCTGCCTCTATTCTGTCAGCCATTGGAAATCATTCTTTTGGACCATGCTATCAGGCTGTCTGGTGACGAATTTCCCTTGAAAAGGTGCTAAACAACACGAAGTTATGAATGTGATTAAGAACAAGAGACGTTGGATAACCTTGCTTTCTCCAGTTCGTTGGTGATCTCTCTCGCATAGATCAAATGCCAGACAAGATCACGGAAACTCTTGTGCTCTTCCTTCGACACCTGTCACACAAAAGGCAAGCTGTTAACCTTGCACAAGTTGTCAGGCAGAAGCCAACAAAGCACTCTTAACAACATATAAGTGTTTGATGCCACTAACTAGGGGTACCTGGAAGCAGTGGCCTTCCACATCCTGCAAATGCTCAAATCTGCAAGAAATGGCTGGTTTACTACTTGGATAGGTGATGACCCATAGAATACCATGCCATCTGGTACCCATTCAGCCCCAATCAATCCTTTTAGGATTGGTAAATAAATATGAACACAAGTTCAGATGATTAAAATGACCTTTCAGACCTTCTGAATATAATTGACCTGATTGTGGCTTGGGTTTGGTGCACTATCAGTTGATGCCTTTTGCAATAGACAACAGCACAAAAGAAGTTAGACTTATGCTCAAATTACAATTATGCTCATTATAATTATGGCTCCCAGTCGAAGTATTGCTGTAGTGGGGTTTGTGTCTCAGCTGAATGATCTTTAAACTTATCTGTGCTCAAGAAAAGTACTAAACAAACAAAGATGTTACTTTTAACCATATTGTAGTCATTAAAGAAAGCTTCTAGACAAGCTGGGAGGTTATCTCCTGTTGTGGGATTGGATTGTGCTTTCATGCTGTCAGGTCATGAGTTCTGCTTGAAAAGGCACAGAAAAATTATGAATGTGATTAAGAACAAGAGGTGTTGGATAACCTATGCTTGTGTTGCATCAAAGCCAAAGATTCTTTAATCACAGGTTCGTGCTTCTGACGAGCTTCTTTAGAGGAGTGTAAAGAAGCTCACCGCCCTTACCATTACCTTTTACCATCACACATCTGGCCGCTTACCTCCACTGCGTGCGTGTCGACATTCTGGAAGATGCTCGTGTCCTTGAACGGTTTAGGAGGAACGGCTGGAGGAGCCGGCTTTGGAGCAATGTCCTTATCCTGGATGGGAATAGGTTTGAAGGACGCGGGTGGCTTCACGGTGATGGTGCTCGTGTAAGTCTTCTGCGGGTGGGGCTTGTACTCCAGCTCCGGTTCCGTTGGAACGGTTGGGGCAAAGTTGTCGCTGCTGTCAATGTCACCCCCAAATGGATATGCCACACGGTACACGGGAATCGCTGGAAAGGAAGAAAACGCAACCACTGACAGAAGATGCATAAAAGCAGTTTCTCATGCTAGCCCCGAGAGGCAGCCATCGGTAGGAAGCATCTTTATTCTTAGCCTCATCATATAAAGGCAGGTGGCCAGCGCTCCTCTCCCCTGCTGCCTGATCTTCTAACCATGAGTGTACAGTAGGTGTACTCATTTGTAGCCAAGTCCACTACAGGGTGCAAGTGAAGCAGAAATCCAGAAACACCTTTCCATCTTGGCAGTGATCTGAACTTGTGACCTTGGGGATGATGGTCCACAACATCCACCAATAGACTAATGCATGCCAACCACTGACAGAAATGTTGTTAGGAAAGGCAAGGCTATCAAACATTTATTTAATAATTTACAGGAGCTACATAAATGTCTAGACACATACCGTGAGTATTGCACTGATGAACCTATATAGCATCTCTAGAAGAACAATCTATTCAGTGGCATTCCTGGTAAGCGAGTCACTCGGAAACAAGCATGAAAAAGAAACAGACTTGCATAACATCTGCTACTTACATTGCTTCTGATCGTATGGTAGACCTTGGCCCCCATATGGTCTCTGGTCTGCTCCAGGTCCGTACGGTCTCTGGTCTGCTCCAGATCCATACGGTCTCTGGTCTCCTCCGGATCCGTACGGTCTCTGGTCAGCTCCAGAGCCGTATGGTCTCTGGTCTCCTCCGGATCCGTATGGTCTCTGGTCTGAACCAGAGCCGTATGGTCTCTGACCCGGGGCTGTTCCGTAGGGTGATGCTCCTCCATGTGGCTGTGCTCCCTGCTGACCAGGTCCATATCCAACTGTGCGACCGCCTGGGTAGCCTGCTCCAGGAGGTGGAGCTGGGAAATCCTCTCTGTCTTGGCCGGGCGCTCCAGTGACGTAGGCACCTAAAGAGAAACCACACAAAGCAACTTTACCAAACTGAAAGACTGCAGCAACACTTGACAGCCTCTGGAGTTCTCTGAAAGTGGAGCTGTATCAGTATACGATTTTAATTACAGGCACAAACATTCAGACTGCTGACGGAACTGCAACATGAGCACCATCATTCAGCTCAGATGTCACCAAATTATTACATCGAGATATGCCGATTGTTGGCGACAGTTTTCCAATCTGAATGTTGTGAAAGGCAATAGACTTGTTTATGTGCCCCTATCAATGCTCCTCAGAAGCGTGACCCCAACGTCCGAAGGATGCATCCTGTGCACAGGCGAAAAAAGTTTTTTATTTGATTGACTACTATTATCACCCCTTCTACTATAATAATTTTGTTTACTATTACAATGTTTCTGTATTGACAAAGTGCCAACAGTTACCAATACCCAATGCTTCGTTTTCGCAGTACTCTGTTAAGTACTTGACAAATTTTCCGCGTAGATATCCCAAATAAATCGCTTAGATAACAAAGACCATGCGTATACGAGCAACTAATTTTTGGTGTCTAACCAAACATCAGTAACTTCGATACCCCAAAAAGCTGCACAATTCCAGTGGCTTTACCAGCTCCAATTAGCTGAGCACTAGATACCCCATCCACTTACATACCAAACAGCAGGGGGGGCTGAGCGACTGATCTTGGGTGCCTAGCCCAAAACCCAGTTGCTCAGATACCCCCATCTGGAATCAACTCATCTCAATCCGCCCTCACCCTGTTCAGTTGAAGTTCCACTCGGGGTTCTGCTTCCAGCAAGGGCGGCAACCCGCACAGGCTCCCCTAAAAGCCAGAAAACTCAGATTTATCACCTAGTACTGGCACAGCTCCTGCTGCTACTGATGAGCGCTGGCTCTCGAGAAAGAAGAATCACGAATAACGGAAAGACAAAAAACCACATCAAGACAAAGACAAGAACAATATCAGTGTCATGAACCAAACTCAAGAAGCAGCTGCAGGTAGGAAGTGTTAGCAAAAAATAATGAAAATTAAATTAACCAAGACAGAACATCTATGAGAAGGAAATACTAGTCTACAGCAGTCTCTAAAAGGCTGATTGCTAGCGCCAATGTTAGCAAATAAAACAAGACATGCCTTTTTTAGCAGTACCAGGAGATTCGAATGGAGATTGGTCACCCTGTCCTGGAAACAGTAAACTAAATAAAGTCTCATGCACAAACATCAACCGAAAAAGCACAAACAAAAAACAAACATTCTACGACCAAAACTAAACCAAATTTCCAACAAATGCTGAAGATTTTAAAACATCCGTGCTCTCACATCACCAACTGCCTATGTAACATTCTCAAAATTTCCTTTAAATCAGTATTAATTTTCTAAATGAATTAAATTTAAGATTTTAGGCATTTAATGAAGCAGAAAAATTTATGATTGTAATTAGGTAAATTCAAAACTGAACTAAAAATACTTCTACACGCAAAAATAAGAAAGTAAACAATAATTCAGATTTGATGAGCGTTAATATAATTACAAATTGATCGTAATTTGAAATACATAATTACATATACAAAAAAGGGCAATTTGGTAATATTTCTGGTAGCATACATTTGCCGCTCAATTAGCTAGTGCCAATGTTAACAACGCCCGAACTTAAACAAAGTGACCCCGAGCTCACAAGCCATGCAATTTCCTCATGGGGGTTTAGCCATTCCTTCAGAAGATTCAACTGCTTACTTTCTCTAGTGTATCTTCTGTCAAAAGCTGGTTAAGCTTAGGAGAGGGAAGATAAATCGATGCCACACTCAGTGGCCATGCGGGCATCTCACTTCCGCATGCATACACCCCATGTATGAATCCAAAAATGCAAATGCAAATCATGGGCTTACGCCAAATGTTTCACAGATCACATTTCATTAATAGATCACAAGATCTTTAACCAAAACTTTTATAAATTCAGTGTTTGCCTAACAAAATTTTTAATATAATAACTGATTATTAATACCTTTTAATTATTAATCTACTAACCCCTATAAAATCTAGTCTTTGAAAAGTCTGAATAATTTAAGTCTTAAGCCCAAGTTTTTACTGAAAAAATATTTTTCAAAGTCTTAAGAACAGTTCATATTAAAAAAGGCAACCTTAATAAACTGAAATATTAAAAAAACTTACAAAAAATAAAAAAAACACCCAATTAAAATAAATATTAGCAATAAACAACAATTTTAAAAATGCGAAAATAGCAAAACATAAGTTTTCATAATTTTATACATGGTTAAGAATAATGGCAAACCAATCGTCACAAGGAAGCTCCAACTTTAAACATTTGCCATTTTACCTAAGACGAGTAACAATCCTTTTGTCAAAAAATATAAAAGAAATTCCACAAAACGTTCATCTCCCAGACTGAAATAATTTTGACATACGTAGTCTTATTTGATAAGTGTCAATACTAGATTCGAAAAGCCATTTTTAAATAGGAATAGGCAACAGTTCATTATCTTTGTTATTAAATAACTCATGCCTTTAGGAAGAGTTCTTGGCGACTTATTTCCTGAAACGTAAACTATCTCTACTGGCGTCTGCTTCCTGGTTTCATCTACGTCATCCTCTGCAATAAGTAAGTAAGCAAATGCCATTCACAACCAACCATAATCATTCACACACGTCTGTTAGTAAAAATCTCAGACTGCAAAATTGTCTGATTGAGCAAAGGGAAATGGGATTCAATCACAAAACCATGCAACTAAACTGAACCTTTTACGAACAAAACCCACTGCAACTGGAAAACTACAATCACCTCTTCCAACTGCAACCAACTGTTCTAAATACAATCAACTGATGCAACTACAAACCTGTTGTAACTACAATCACCTGATATAACTACTATTACCTCATCCAACTACAGTTACAACTTGTAATGTAAGGTGACAGTGCAAATAATTCCGCATTTTAAGGAGGCAATCCATGACGGAAAGCATTTCAGGATCTAAATGGCCATTGCAAAGCAGATATTAAATACCTCAACATTGGTCAAATGGAGTTCCTAATGTAAAGAGGGTTCTTCCCTACTTTATAATGGTAAATCTTTAATATAGAAGAGTAACACCTAAGGGCTGCAAGTAATTCCTTAACCTATTCGTGCCGAGATGGGTGTAATGTTGAATAAGTTTACATTAATTAGCAATGACAGTTTCCCTCAAAACAGATATTCCTTAATGCAGAAAGCTAATCACTTAATGTGAAAAAATTGACCTCTTTGTGCAAAAATTTAGTCTTTTAATGCAAAAAAGCTAATCTCTCAGTGCAAAAATCAATCCCTTACTGCAAAAAGGCATTTGGCTTATGAGAAAAACAGCATGGCATCTACACCTTAGATGCATCAAAAGAGCAATTCAAATCAATGCTGAAGTTAGAAAAGGGTTTGTTGTAACCACAAAACACTTGAAGCCCAACCAATCAACAGCATATTAAACGTAAAAACTGGGAGTTCGAAAATCAGTACAAAAGTTCTGATGAAACAAAGAAATTACTCCGCATTTACAGAAATTACACTGTAAAGTTCCTGCTGGAACTGTAACTCAAGTTGTTTTAACTCTAGCAGAAACATCATGCAATCAAACAACCAAAACGCTTAGAGGTTGCATTCAGTCGCTTTCGGAGTGCTTACCCCAGCAACTCCTGTAATGCCAAAATAATTCATGCATGCGATTGTAGGGTGTACTACATTTCCAAGGACATCTCTCACATACACACGCACGTTCAATGGTATATTTACACGATATCCCTCGTAAATACACAAGTGCATATTTACAAGTTATCCCATACACACAAGGGTGCTCTTAGAGATGTCAGATACGTGTACATGTGTGTGTGTGCACACACGTGCGTATCTGAACATTTGTATGGAACCCTTCAGAACTCTCAATGGTCCTGGATACACTACACTGGGATCGCAATGTGACACACCGGAGTGTTGCAGGGTTTATTAACATGTTACTTGAACTTAATCCACCTAAAAGGGTGTTATTTACAAGGTTATCCCCCCACACACACAACAGATTGTACTTACAAGAGTATCACACACACACAAAAGGGGGTGTTTAATAGCGTAGAATCACAACCGTATTATATGTCGGTACATGCAAAGACATTTTAAGAAGGCTATCTTGATTAATCTTTGGAATCAATTAGATCACAAGGAAACAGAAAAGAAAGACATGCATGCCTTGTTGCTTTCGGCCGGGCACCTTCTCCGTGATGTTTGTCACGTAGACGATCTCCAGCGGCTTTTTGGAACCGTCGTCTGTAAGAAGAGCGACACACGTCACAACATGTTAGCATGCAACAACCACATTCCACGCTACAAGTACTACTGGCACTGCTTCCCCTACTACTGCGATCGTGTGTTAGATTCACGCCGATCAAAACCGAAATCAGTCATTTATTTCAACTATTAGTGCAGCAGAAATCTGACAAGATGCAAACCGATGTTGAAAGTCCTTCAGAAAGAATTCAGTTATACCATTTCAACTACTATCAGAGCAGAAATCTAGAAAGATTAAAGCCATTCGTAAGCTGCGCAAAAATGATTTAGAAACAACTTAGCAGAAATTAAACATGTGTTTAAGTCCCGTTAATTTTTTCTGTAGCAGCAGAAATCTCAAACAACGCATGCCATCCATAAGCTGCACTGAAAGTCCTTAGAAACAATTTTGCGTCAGTTAGCACAGACCGTTAAAAAGGCATTAAGATTTCAACTGAATTACAAACAGAGATGGCCAAAACAACCTGCAAACAGCTTCAAAACAAACTACTAAACCAGTAGCTTAAGGTACCAGGATACTAAAGATTGCTGTTAGGTGTCACGAATGGTACATCACAAGTTAGTACATGCTCTTGTCTTTACGAAACACATGACATGCATCTGTGTATCTAGATATTTATATATCACCTTTTAAGAACCTCTCAAAGGCACTCACGTGCATCTATCTTACTCATCTACAGGCAGCGTAACGCTTAAGATAAGAGCCAAGTACAAAAAATTTGTGAACGTACTACATGTAATTAACCTAACAGATAATAATAATAATAACAATAATAATAACCATATTAACTAATAATAATCATAATCATATTAATAAATAATAATCATAATAATAAATATAAATAATAAGCAGAGCTTGGCTGTTGGCAGTGAGCTGTCTCGGGAGATGGTTGTGAGGAACACCATCTCTTCCAATAGCTTTCCATCTCTCTCCAAGACCACAATGCCACGGCCTTCAGAAATACTTTCCGGATGGTCTTGGGTACGAGGCCTGCTTTTCCAGTTCAGTAACGTTTCTATCCCTTAATGTAATTTTTCATTCCTGCGGGATACTTCCAATCTCAGATAAACAATAATTATAAACAAACATGAAAAAGAAGAATAACAAAACTTGTAATTCTGCATACAGCAAGTAACTGGCAACAAAAATCGAGTAACTAATCCTGTAGCATGCAGTCTAAAAATCAGTCCAGGAACAGAAACTTAAACTGAATTAATGCAGTGCATGGATAAGAAGCAGCAAAACAATAAGACAAATGTCTTATCCTGCATATCTGAGACAGTACAGCATGCAGAAGTAAAAAAACAATGGTGAACATCTCGACAGCAAAAAATCCACAGATACACAAAAACTGAACTTATAAGATTCTCTATATCAAATATATATATATATACATATTTTTTTCAACTGTAACACATAAACAAAACATAAAAGCATTGAAATTCTGAAGCTTACTCATATCAAGCAGATCAATCAGAAAACATGCCCAGAAAACCTAACAAACAAGCAATTATTAAGAAACAAAGATGAAAAAACCTAAAATAAAGAAATATATTTACACATACAGAAGAATAAGTGTGGCAACCCTTTGCTGACAAAAACTAACAGACTTCGGTAGCAAATTTTAAATATCGCTACATGAAAAAAGCTAAAATACTGAAAAAACCCAAAAATTACCTTGATAACAAAATCGTCATATATCAAGACGATGTTTTGGAACTTAGAATGCAACTACTGTAGTCAATGCAGCCAGCCAGCATTGTTTATCGCAAATGCACTGCTTTGGCATGCAGAAATTCCATTGTTTAGCTGATGAGCTGTTAATGTCTGATTCGTGCAATAACCTGGAATTCTTCCAACAGATTGAACCACGTGCAGCAAGCATTTGCAGTGTAAATCTGTATATCTAATCCAAGTCCCGACAACCTTAGGCATATATCGATTGTCGTGCCTGAGAAAAGGCAGCCAGTCTGGCTTCGTCTGAGCAAAATGAAAATCTATTTAAATCTGCTTATATTTGGTACTGAGTAAGGCAAAAACCGAGCTATTTCACCACAAAAAATTTTAGTCACTCTTTCCAAACAAAAATCTTTCTAATTTAAACTGGGAAATAACTTAACATTTCAATTCATGTGATAATTAAAATCTTTTGATTACAGAACATCACAGAAGGCTAAGTAATTTTTGATGTCACAGAGACCCACAAAAAACACCCCAAAATGATGGCACCTCATAGTTTCGATTGCAGCATAATGTAAAGTAATTGTTACTACATGTAATGTAATCGTATCCTGTGTAGTGTGCCGCAGCTGTAGTGCAACATAATGTCATTTCAATTTGTTTCCAATTATTCTGAATTAATTTCATCTGCAAAGGGTTAACACAAAAACAAGAAACTTAAACGGTGCAAAAAATCAGAAAATTCATACTCGATTACAGAAACATAAAAAAAGACTTTACTACTGAGCATCTATAACAAAGACATCCGTCGGTGACCAAGCAAATAAAATCCAAATAACTGTATGGCAAGGAAAAAGCCTACAATAATACCTGGCGGATACCTGCCACCACTGCCGCCACCGTAATATGGCGGCATACCTCCTGCAGGATTGCGATAACCTAAACGGTGAGCCAAGGAAATCAATTAGCAAATCCAATCAAATTTACAAAATTAGATGGCAACTATCTAAGCACAAGATGTCAGCAAACTACGCTAAGAGATGACTACAACTATCTAAGAAGCACTAGATGTCAGTGGAAAGCATCAGGCTGAAACAGTGAGACAAAAATCCGCCAAAACCCAAAGACATTAGTTAGCGTTGCTCTTAGATCTCATTTTAAGAGCTCGGAAACACAAGCAAACAACTTCAACTGTTGTCTGTTAATAACTCGACTGTTGAATTTTCCTAACATTAAATTAAAAGCAAGAATCAGTGCAAAAATTATTAGTAAGAAATCAGCCTCACTACTTCAGCAATTAACTACAGAATGAAATAGAAATATGAAGCTTGTTATGCAGCAAACTGCTCATTTGAACAACTTGGAAAGACCAGGTTCTTCTGAAAAAGACTAAGTCATTCACAAAACTTGGAGAGACTAAGTCACTGGGGCAACTTTGAAAAACAAAGTTGCTCTGGGACAATTAGAAAGAATCAAGTTAATGTGAAACAAAGATAAATTCTCTCCAACACAGCAAATCAGAGGATTGCAAAAACACATGTTAGCCTTTGTCTGCCTAGTCAGTCATCTTGCGGCAGCATCAGTGAAGCAATCAAGCTCCCATTACTATCAACTCCTATGGGCATCTACCATACAACATAGAGCAAGAAGATCTCCTATTACTTCTACACTAACACAGCTTCTTATGTCCAAGACTCAACAAAAGCCAACGGACTTCCCATACAGTAAACATTAGAGGCATCCAGTTCCCCAGCACAACGCTAGCCCCTCAACCTCCAGCTGTAAATATGATCCAACCATATCTTACAAGAACCGAAATCAAAAATTCAGGTATTGATCTGACTTCTGATCCCGCTATCTCGACATAAAATCCTTTGGACAGCAAACGGCATCGGTGCAGCCTGCATCAATCCTATTCCTCCCACAGGACATATAATTCACTGCACACCAGTCCCCATTACATTCGGGGGAGGGCGGGCCGGGGGGTTTACGCAGTCAAGTGAAATCAGAGAAGTGCAAGTACTCTGGACTCTCCTCAGAGCACTAACTTATGCAGCAAATCAAGTGCCGCATAATAAAAAGGTTGCGTTATGACAAGGTTATGTTATGACGAGGTTACTACAGAGATCTGTGTTACGTTATAACGAGGTTATGTTATGATGAGGTTACTACAGAGATCTCAGTGTTACATCATAACGAGGTTATGTTATGATGAGGTTACTACAGAGATCTCAGTGTTACATCATAATGAGGTTATGTTATGATGAGGTTACTACAGAGATCTCATTGTTACATCATAACGAGGTTATGTTATGATGAGGTTACTACAGAGATCTCAGTGTTACATCATAACGAGGTTATGTTATGATGAGGTTACTACAGAGATCTCAGTGTTACATCATAACGAGGTTATGTTATGATGAGGTTACTACAGAGATCTCAGTGTTACGTCATAACGAGGCTATGTTATGATGAGGTTACTACAGAGATCTCAGTGTTACATCATAATGAGGTTATGTTATGATGAGGTTACTACAGAGATCTCATTGTTACATCATAACGAGGTTATGTTATGATGAGGTTACTACAGAGATCTCAGTGTTACGTCATAACGAGGTTATGTTATGATGAGGTTACTACAGAGATCTCAGTGTTACATCATAATGAGGTTATGTTATGATGAGGTTACTACAGAGATCTCATTGTTACATCATAACGAGGTTATGTTATGATGAGGTTACTACAGAGATCTCAGTGTTACATCATAACGAGGTTATGTTATGATGAGGTTACTACAGAGATCTCAGTGTTACGTCATAACGAGGCTATGTTATGATGAGGTTACTACAGAGATCTCAGTGTTACATCATAATGAGGTTATGTTATGATGAGGTTACTACAGAGATCTCATTGTTACATCATAACGAGGTTATGTTATGATGAGGTTACTACAGAGATCTCAGTGTTACGTCATAACGAGGTTATGTTATGATGAGGTTACTACAGAGATCTCAGTGTTACATCATAATGAGGTTATGTTATGATGAGGTTACTACAGAGATCTCATTGTTACATCATAACGAGGTTATGTTATGATGAGGTTACTACAGAGATCTCAGTGTTACATCATAACGAGGTTATGTTATGATGAGGTTACTACAGAGATCTCAGTGTTACGTCATAACGAGGCTATGTTATGATGAGGTTACTACAGAGATCTCAGTGTTACGTCATAACGAGGTTATGTTATGATGAGGTTACTACAGAGATCTCAGTGTTACGTCATAACGAGGCTATGTTATGATGAGGTTACTACAGAGATCTCAGTGTTACGTTATAACGAGGCTATGTTATGATGAGGTTACTACAGAGATCTCAGTGTTACATCATAACGAGGTTATGTTATGATGAGGTTACTACAGAGATCTCAGTGTTACATCATAACGAGGTTATGTTATGATGAGGTTACTACAGAGATCTCAGTGTTACATCATAACGAGGTTATGTTATGATGAGGTTACTACAGAGATCTCAGTGTTACATCATAACGAGGTTATGTTATGATGAGGTTACTACAGAGATCTCAGTGTTACATCATAATGAGGTTATGTTATGATGAGGTTACTACAGAGATCTCAGTGTTACATTATAACGAGGTTATGTTATGATGAGGTTACTACAGAGATCTCAGTGTTACATCATAACGAGGTTATGTTATGATGAGGTTACTACAGAGATCTCAGTGTTACATCATAACGAGGTTATGTTATGATGAGGTTACTACAGAGATCTCAGTGTTACATTATAACGAGGTTATGTTATGATGAGGTTACTACAGAGATCTCCGTGTTACATCATAACGAGGTTATGTTATGATGAGGTTACTACAGAGATCTCGGTGTTACATTATAACGAGGTTATGTTATGATGAGGTTACTACATAGTGCTGAAGGTTACATTATAATGAGGTTACGTTATGACAAGGTTAAGCAAAAAACAAAGTTACTTTATTACACTCTAGGTTTCATTGTTACAAGGTTGTTATAACGAAGTTACGTTATAACAGTTACATAACAGTGAGATTACATTCTAAGGCTCAGTTAAACCTAGGGTCCACACTGCCACCCATGTTCTGCTAAATCAGAATTTGCACTGAAAGGAAGCGCACTGCAACAATGAAAGCTGCTCTGAAAGTCACTACAAGCCATGTGGTACAATTGCAAGAGTAGCTCTGTATACCAAAGCACCTCTTGGAAGTGCTCTGTGTTGAAAAAAGGTGTATGTAAAGATATCTATCTGTAACCATAGACAAGATGTATCACAAGCAGCCTGCACAAGTTAAACAGCAAGTCAAGAGCAGAAGAAAAGTTGAATAAACAAAGCAGAACAATAAATTAGCAAACGGTTTAGTGCCTTGCGCTGGTGCTGTTCTTGATCCACCCGGTCCCATGTCGGTCCTGCTGCCGTCATATGGGGAATACTCCCCTGCACCTGAAAATCGCCAATCATTTAAGAGAAACATGTCAAATCAATTAAAAACAATTCTATGGTAATATATCAGAAGTTCCATGCCAACTGTCAATCAACAATTCTAAGACAAATGTCAATCAAGGCTACACAGGTCACAAACAACTACACACATAGCAAAACCACATTTTCAAAACAACATAAAAAATTAAGCAATCAGAAAGAAGTTTTGTTCTTTTGTTTGCAGCAGCAAAAAGAACAAAGTTTTTAACAAAACACAATTTTATAGCAAAGGAATCTTTAAAAGAAACAAGGTTTTCACACAAAACAAGTGCCTAAAATCATTTTAGCATGTGACAGTAGTACTGAATTACAGAAGTCTCTCTGATTAATGATTTCCGGTTAGTTAAATTTTCTTCTCCACAAAACAAAAATGTTTAAGCCATTGGTGCAGTTTTGCCATCACAATGGGTTGTATTTGCAAACTTATATACAGTAAGGAATTAAGAATCTAGAGGCTAGGCACTTACACCACTCTATCCCCTGAATAGGTGATGTAAAAACTGAGTGAGTGAATGGGAATTTAACCTGGCTTAATTCCAGTGCAGGAAAATAACCACAATTCCACAGAGCAGACATGAATACATCCAAAATTCAAACAAAAGCGTTCAAACACATGCAAACGCCCATGCCCAAAATGACTACCACACTACCAAACTGACAGAACAGAATCAAACAAGTCAGTTTCAAGCAGGAAAACTAATCACAACTAGTCTACTTGAACTGAAAATCGCAGAAACCACGACAAAAACACGAGAAACATTCTCAGGGTTCCACTTCAACACGCACACACACAATGACACACAAAAGACAATGTTCTCATTGAAACCAATTCCAATTAAATTTTAATTACCTGGAGTTCTCTGCTGCTGTTGATAAGCTTGGCCCATCAGTTCTGGAGGGGGTGCTGGGAAGTCATCCCCGTAGCCTCCTCGACCAGCGCCGGGCTTTGGAGCCGTGCCAGGTGGAGGCCTCTTCCCTCCTGGACCCGTGCCTTCCATTCGGGTTGTCATCTGTAAACCGTAGACCATCGATCGGTTAAATATTCAGGTTGTTAATTACTATTAACGCAACAGACATATTCAGGATTCATGAATCTGCTTTCTGGTCTCGTCGTGGTTACATTTAGACGAACTATAACAACATAAACATGCCAAAGTGCATGCATTTGTCCAGCAAATCAGGTTGACACAAAGTAAAACAGGTTGTTTATTCATGAGTTGGAGAGCAATCCTTACAATGGCTTGTTTTAATTCTTGTATTCTTGACAAATACAAGCTGCAGTTATCACCTGAATGCACAATGAAAGAATTAGCTGCAATAGCTCTAGTGAGGTTCTTCAAGGCTCTATACATAGCCAGATATATACATACATACAAGTATGCACACAAATAAAGGCTAGGGCTCTGCTCTTGGGTTGTTCTGTATCAACTCACCCAGTTTTGGGAAAAATCCCCATGTTTATGTTCATACTGCCCAAACGTTACCAAATTTGGAGATGGTAAAGTCAGGAACACTAACTGAGTTGGTGTGGAATGGACCCTTGTCCAAAACATTGTTTTTCAGGCGAATCTACCCCAGCGAATTCTGAGTCATTTAAAAACTGGGTGACCAGCAGTCACCGTGCAGAAGGTTGGTCTATTCAGCAGCATGCTGGGTCTGTACCCAACAATTCTGGGATCGAGCCTCTTCAGCAGACTCAGCGCAATGACTCCAGACAAGTAGCCTGTGCACATTCATCTCACACTTCAGATTCAGATTTACCAACGCAGCACACATAGAAGTACAATAAATAAATAAACAGACTGTAACGGACCATTCTTCTAGAACAGTCTTCCCCTGAAAATACATCCTTTTCTCAGATGGGCAACTCGCAAAACATTTTCAAAGCACATCAAGTTGTACCTTTTCAGATCTGTTAGATATGCATGCTTAGTGCTCTTGTAAGGTTCTTAAACACGTAAACATGTACAGGTCGTTACCTGAGCTGTTTGCTGCCGGTATGCTCTGCTTCCATCATCCCCTGCCTCCAGCTCCTCCCTGTAGGTCTTGCCAGTGTAGGTATTACCATCCCACTCCTGGGAAGCTGTCTGATAGCCTTGCTTTCCAGGTGGTCCACCGCGTCCAACATCCTGAGGGCCCATCCGTGTCCCCTGCCCAGGCAGGGTGGCAAACTGGCCACCAGGCGAAGAGTACAGCATAGGAGTTGCCTGCATCCCATGGGCAAGGTCGGTTCGGTCAAAGACCTGCCCATACAGGGTTCCGAAATCGCGATCTGTGAAGGACACCAGGTACTGACACATGTGGGTGAAGGTGTCACCCTCACGGAGGGGTTCATTGGCATACACCTCCATGCCATATTCGCCAGTTGTTGGAAGCTGAGCAGTTATGAACACCTGGTTTTCCTGCTCCCGGACTTGGACCGCATTCTCCAGTGTGTCTTCATCGATTCCCTCTTTGACGAGACGGGCATACAGACGCACATCACGGCTCTTGAGGAACGACACTTCAGCACGACCATTTGGTGCTGCCAGGAGTGCCGTCTTGTATCCGGGCGTCAGGCCGTACTGTCGCACAGGTGCTCCGGGACCCCAGTTGGCATCGGAGCACAGCGGGTAGGGCTTCACGTCGCTTGCCGCCTGGTCGCAGATGATCTTGTACTCGCAGGCCGCCTTGAAGACGTTCTCCACCTTGAGCCGGTCCCCAACGGGCTGGGCAAAGATCGTGATGTAGTAGTTGCCCTCGCGCGGCGCACGGAAGTAAAACGTGACGCGGTTCTCGATCGTCTCCTGGATCACGTAGCGCTTGAGCGACACACCCTGGAGGTTTTCAACAATGTTGTCACCGTAGCCGAGCTTGAAGGTGAATGCCGTTGGCTGCGTGAATCCGAGCGTCAGCGTCACGACACCGCGCTTCGTGAACACAATGCCGCGGTTCTGCTGCAAGAACTGCATCCCTATGGTAAAGAAGAAGGACTTGACGAGCGGGTACTCCTCGTACTCTGTTCGCGACCTCACTGGATGCAGCAGCTGCCAGTTGGGCTCCTCTGGAAGATGGCTGTAGATGAGCATCGACGGTTCGGTCAGGAAGTAGAAATCATCATACTCATAGACGAGGTTCTCTGGGGTGTTGCGCTCCGACTGGAGGTAGCGCGTTGCCCAGTGGCAGTCAACCAGCTGCCAGTTGCCATCAATGAAGACGGCGTTCCAGCTGTGGTTTGGTGGGGTGCTTGTGATTGACATGCCTGGTTTGTAGTCGACTCCCTTGGCCCAACCAGAAAGGGTCACACAGTGAAGACCAGCATAGCTAGACAACAAAAAGACAATGGGGTCGGTCACCAACGGGGTCACCCTGCAACAGGATGCAACCTGCAGTGGGGGGAAATAGGGGCTCTTCCCCACCCACTGGTTACATTTTCCCCAATACATTCACTTCTACCTATATATATATATTTCCACCCACTAATTCTGTCTCCAAAAAATACATTTTGCCCATACACTTCACACCTACCCATAGGTCTTTTCTCAGACTTTCTCCCCTGAAGCTGTGTTTTATCCAAACATTTTTGCATCTGCCCCAGGTTCTCCATACAAAAATCCCACAGCTGCCAACCAGAAATCACCCCCTGGACAACCAACTCTACTTTTTAAAACTTAAAGCAAACAAAGAAAATCTAGGTCTACCCTAAGGGTGCTGTTAAGTGAACATCAGGACATAATGTTAACAAACCAGCAAAGACATTCAAAGATCTTCGCATAGGTCGTCTTGCCATCCTTGAACGCTCCAAGGACCTGTTCTGGCGATCCAGGCAGTTCACTGTCAAACATGATCGTGTACAAGTTCTTTGTTGTCATCCAACGAAAGATTGATCTGAAAAAGGAAGATGGACATCTTAGAATCCACTGAAAAAAGGAACAACTAAACTGCCAAGAACATCAACAACAGATCAGTAAGTAAGCTATTAAGCATTTTTTAACAAACCATATGTCTGTCAACCGAACAGGGAATCACAAGCATATAATCCAGTTGTACAGACCAAGAACCAAACACCAGTTGCAACAAGATACCAGTTACTGAGACCAACAAGCTACCAGTTACTGAGGCCAACAAGCTACCAGTTACTGAGACCAACAAGATACCAGTTACTGAGACCAACAAGATACCAGTTACTGAGACCAACAAGATACCAGTTACTGAGACCAACAAGATACCAGTTACTGAGACCAACAAGATACCTGATACATGTACCAACAAGACAATTAATGGTTAGACAGACCAACAACATAATAACAGTTGAAAAGATCAGAAATAAGAAATAACTGCTCATGCAGCAGTTATTAAGTCATATTGCAATTTTTAAGTTTATACATTAATTATGCAGTTCATACAGCAATTATAACACACCCAGCAGCTTGAAGTCTGTATAACTATGTAGTAGTGTAATCGATTCTAATGACTTCTGTAGCACCATTATTATACAGAACAAACCATCAATCGACAGTTGCTTCAAGCAAAACTGTATCAAAAATCATAATCAGAGAAGCCCAGTTAGACTCCGATAGGGCAGGGAAGCCTGAAGTCAGACAACATTACTGGGTAGGGAAGTAGTAATGAAGTCTGTCATAAAATCCCCAGATTAATAGCTATACTGGCCAACAACAATCACCTTCCTTATCAATCAGTGACAAGCTTAAGAACAAAGCACTTGGATTGCTGAAGATCAGATGAGAACTTTCAACACCAGCCAAACATCTGCTCAATTACATAAGCAAAGTAGGAAAGGCTGACTGATGCGATGCAAAAGTGATACTATCTTCTGTGCCTCAACAGCACCATCTTCCAGGTGCCAAATCCGGTAGTCTGGATGCCTCCCCATAAATTATCTGTCTTATTTCCAGGAAAGTCAGATGCAAACACCAGATGAGGAAGAAGTCTAGAATCTGAAATACAAGGATGTCTACAGTGAAAAAATGGAAGAGGTAGAAAAAATTGTACTTGCTGGGAAATACCAGCTACATAAAAGAAACCAGATATGGGGGAAATTTGCTAAAAAGAGTTAAAGAAACCACTGAAACAGAACTGAAACAATTTTACACACAAATAAGGCTGATTTGACAGACATGTGTACTATGAGCAATTTAAGCTTAAGACCAGTTTCAAAGAAACATCAGTAAAGACCAAGTTCAAAGTAAAGACCTTAGTGACCAATTTCAAAGTTCCCATCTCAAAGACTAATTCAAAATTGACAACCTTACAGAATAATTTCAAACTGTCCATCTTAAATACTGTTTTCAAAGTTCATCTGGTTCAAGCAGATACTCCCTGTCCCAAGAAAAACTCATGAGGGAGCTGAAGCTATTTGATGATTCCAAGTCAACTTCATCTATCAAGAGGTGTTCAGATAAATCAGTTCTTCCCAATGCCGGGAAAACATCAGGCAAACTGTATGTAAGCATTAATGTATGCATCATGACACTTAATATAGCACCCTTTAAGTACCTCACAGAAACTTATAAGCCACATGTTGAGAGCAGGTCCACTCAGAATCTGTCTGCAGCATTCAGCAGAAAGACAAACAAAAGGCAATGAAAACATCCTAAACTGAAGACTGTGGTAGTGGTGGTGGTGGTGAAGGCTGTGGAGGTGGGTGTTGATGGCAGTGATGGTGTTGGTGATAATATTAGTGGCGGTGTTGATAGTGGTGTACATTATGAAGATAATGACAATGATTTCCCCTTAGATGGTTACTGTGTAGGGACCTTGAGCAAGTCCTTCACTCGTAAGTGCTTTGCGCCTCAGATTCAGATTTACTGACCTTCCACGTAATAAATGCAAATAATAATAATGATAATAATAATAATGATGCTAGTAAAAGATAGCAGCACAGAAGATGAATACAAGGACGTTGATTATGACAGCAAATGACAGAAGCAGAGACAAAAAAAGCCAGGAAACAAATAAATTAATAAAAATTAATAAAAGATGAATAAAATATAAAATAATCAATAAACAAGTAGATAAATAAATACCGTGCTTTTTCCAATTCATTGTAGTGCTTTTTGAAGACCAGATTCCACATCAAATCCCGAAAGTTTCGGTAGTTTGTCCTCGCTTCCTGTACAAGTAAGAAAAAAAAATAAACATACTAAACTGCAACAGCTTCTGCAGATAATTCATTTTCTAATTATGGTCAAAGAGAAACAAAAACTGGACTTTCCTGCATTTAGAGTAACTTAAAAAAAACGAACAAACTCCTGACCTACTGAGCAGAAACCTTGTTATCAGCCGTAACACTACCAGAATTTTCACACTTTACTACATGTAAAAGTGGTAAAACGTGAGAGGTTAAAACCTTTCTTGCTTGCAAATCTATAGGTGACTGGCATGCCTTGACTTTAGTGACTCTAAAGCAGTGGTCCTCAAACTTTTCCAGACATGGCACACTTAGCAAATTTCTGTTACAGCACACCTGTGTTCTTAATGCTGGACTTTCGGGTAATTAACCGTAAACTCTTAGCATTTTATGGTTTACACTACACTGAATATATCAAATTCTATTACACCAATGTCACATAAATATTAGGCTTACAAAAGTTTTTATACAAATATAATTAGAAAAATAGGCAAAAGTGTGTGTATTTTAGACAAAAATATTTCTTACTATCAAAATTTGGTGGTTTTCTCGCCTCCCAGGGTGCCACAGCACTCAGCTGGGGAAACTCTCCTCTAAAGCATGCTTGAAACTGCTCTGCTACAAAGCTGTGTGTTCTCCTTTACATTACGTTGGTTACACAAAGGGTATAGTGTGTGTACGCATTCGAAAGTAATTTACACTAAAAACAAACACTGTAGTGTAGCTACATTGCTCACAGCCATATACTGCCTGGTGTCATAGCACAGTCACCATTGCCTGCTGCCAGACAGTCTAAGTCTAGTCTATCCAATTCAAAAGGCCACAACCACATCTAACTGCAGCTCACAATGGCTGTGGTTCGTTACTCAACATCGACCTCAATTTAATTAAGTTTCTAGACACATAGTGTATACTCTTCGCAGACTTCATTTGTAAGGGTGTAGAAGAGAAAGGGCCCAAGGCTACTACATTATTCATGTTGGCATTTGTAGTACTAACAGAGCTTTTGTACAGGGCCTATTAAGAGTCCCTCGAGGCATTCTTTACGACTATCAGTGCAAAGAAAAAGTCGTCTTTAGAGTTCAGAAGAACCTAACGTTACCCACGCAATTCATCATAAAATTTAACATTATCCACATTACACTGAATGTAACATTATCCAGATTATATGTTTACTTTTCTGTACTAATTCACCTGCTTTGCCTAACCTGCCTCGTCTTACCATACCTTACCTTATGTTGCTTTACCATACCTTGCCTTATGTTGCCTCACCACTGCCTTGCTTTGATTACACTAGAACCCTGCAATTCATGGTAGAATGTAATGGTATCAATATCACACTGGATCCCTACAATTCATTGGAGAAAATAGCATTATCCGCGTTACACAGAACCCCATGATCGATGGTAAAACATAGCATTATCCACTGTATGCTAGAACCCTAAGCTTCACGGAAGAATATCGATATTATCCACATTAAACTGGAATCCCACAAAATTCATCATAGCATGTGGAACTCCAGGACACACATCGTTTTCACTTACATTGATCGAGTGGTCATCGATCAACTTGAACACACTCGGATCATTGTAGATCTGGCGCTTGAGAAAGCGCGGAGCAAAAGGCTGAGGTCTCGATCCAGGGTTGGAAGGCTCAAGGTAGAAGCTCGAAGGAGTGCTCATTGTCAGATCGTATGTAGGCTGTTCTTGCTAAGTGGAAGAACTAGAGGAGATCTACAACCACACAAAGCAAAGCACAATGTCAGACAGACAGACTGATATGCAAACCAGGGAACACACACCAAGTAACGTAAGGTAAGAAAGGCAAGGTAGGTAAGGTATGTGGTATGGTATGGCAAAGCTCGGCTAAATAAGGGAAGGAAAGCCAAGGTAAGACAAGGAAAGGCCAGGCAGAGCAAGGCAAAGTATGGTAAGGCAAAGGTAAGGTAATGTATGATAAGACAAGTTAAGGTAAGGCAATGCATGACAAGGCAAGGCAAGGCAATGTATGACGAGGCAACTATGGTAAGGCAAAGGTAAGGTAAGGCAAAGCAAGTGAATTAGCACAGAAAAGTAAATAGATAACTGCAAACAACTGGCAAAGAAAAGTATACAGATAAATGTAAACAATTAAATACATGAATGACTAAGCAGACACACAGACAGATCATTAGACAAACATGAGAAGAAAGACAGAGGCATGAAAGGCCTCGCATATATGCTAACCCTTTATTCATCTCCACTCCGTGCTTATTCAGTTTTTCCTAGTTCCATTATTTTGATGAAGCATTTAGTCATCCTGGCTACTGTACAGTCAAATACACCATATTCCTATCTGAATTCAACCAGGCTTCTCCAACAGATTATGAATTTGATTGCAATTTTCTCCTGAAGCGACCATAAACTGATGCCTTTGGCATTATGATAACAGCGCTGTAGAAGTCTTTAGATTAGATTACAACCTACAGGTGATAGGAACCAAGTTAATATCCGAGAAAGCAAAGGGAAGGGAAGGGAAGCGAAGGGAAGGGAAGGGAAGGACAGTTAGGGAAGGGACTGGAGAACGTAAACAGAAGCCCAAAGCACCAGACAAGCATCCGTATTTACTTAGGTATTTACTTAGACTGGAGAGTAGACCACTGCTACAAAGACCTGCAGAATCATCCCAGGATGGCTTAAGCCAGCAACCAGCTAGCCAGACAAATAACCACCAACCAATCAGGCGACTGCACATCAGTAACTGTCTTGTCAAAAGATTAGTTACAAGGCTTCATTGATTATTATATTATGTTTTATGTTTACATGTATTACATGTATGAAATTAATATAGCTCCCTTAGCTCAACATCTGTGATTATTTAATTTCTGTACATTGAACTGTTAGAGAAAATGCAAGGTATGATTGCTTCATCACGAAGCTCTATATAAAGAAGAGGATGTTCCATGTTGACAGCTGTACCATCCATCCTTCATCAGCAAGCGTTGGTACTAGTCTTGCATTCCTAAGATCACTAACTGACTGACTTACTAACACAGTGTCAAAATGCAAACACGCTTGGCTACCTGCAGGCAACTCTTCACCAACTGACAGAGCCATTAATCTAATCATCGGAAAAACATCTATAGCCATCGAAAAATCTCTATTGCGCAAGGCATCAATCAATAGTTGCGCAAAGCATCAATCAATAGTTGCGTCTAAATAAAGCAGCATTCCAAAATCAGTCCACTGGAAAGAATCATGCAGTCGAGACGTGCGAGGTGAAGTTAACTATACAACTGACAGGGCTGCTGGCCCACGTCAGTGAAACAAATTGGCCCCACTCTGACTCTGACAACAAAAACACATCTGAGTATTCCAACTGGAATCCAAAATGTGGGGCTATCTGCCACCGACTGTAGGCTGCACTGATCAGCATATTCTGCACCTGTCTCAAACGAATGGATGTGCCACTGGGCACAGTGCTTCTGCTGCAGTAGTATTGCTTCGTGCAATCAATTATCCAACCATATCAGAACAAAGGGTTTGTGTTGATCCAGTATTTCACAGTCCAAATGTTATATGCTCATCAGAAATTAGCTGGCAACCCTTTCACACAGAAATGCTCAATCTCCCTTCTGGGTTTCATCTCCTAAAGCCTCATAAAGGTCTCCATTCATCCATTTAGTATCATACTTATATGGCACCACAGTATAAAGACAGCTGTCCGTTGGTGGTGTTATGCAACTGTCCATCAAGAACATGCTCTTTGCCTTGCTCGGCACTGGGCATCCTTTCCACGCATGTATCCATGTATCGAATTTAAGGAGGCAATCATTCCATGGCCACCAAGGTTACTCACCCTATGACAATGTGACCGATGTCAATTTTACATGACAAGCCATGAATTTCAACCTGGTTCACAGATGTAAAAGGCCTACAAGTCAGCCCCTCAGTCACCACACCACCCCCCTTCCTTTAGGACGAAACCAACAGTCTTCAACAAACAAAACACTGTGACCTTCCAAAGCCATTTTGACCTGTGAGGAGAGCCTCCGAGGAGTACTTGGAATGCAAGCGGTACTTAGAACATGCTATAAATCTGTTCGATTACATTCATCACATTACAGATACAATTGTGCTGTCAAAGCCGGCATTCTTTGCTTCCAGTATGATCCAGCATACTGACTAATAAACAAGCATACTGACTCTAACTGACCAAAACACTGACTCTAATAAACCAACATCCTGACCTCATTTAAAGAGCCACTGGCCCAACTGATCCAGACTAAAACCTCCAAATGCTCAAAATGTAGCATCACGGTCCATCCATCCTCCTCCTCTTCTTCTTCCTCATCCAGATTCCATCCTCCTCTCCGGCCTATTAGACTGACAAGCATGAAACAAATCGCTGTATCTGGTTTCAGCAGCGCAGGCTGCGCATTGGGCGACCCATCCCAGGCGAAGTGCAGCAAACACAGCCAACCCAGTTTTGGCCAATTATTTATCAGACACTGGGACAGACTGGAATGAACGGATGGATGGCCCCATTCCATCAGAACTGCACCATATTAGAACATCATATGGCTGCTTCCTCCTGTAGTAGTATTAACGGCCTTTTGGTAAACCGCCTTCTCCTTCCATTCTTCATAATAATAATAATAATAAGACGATTTAGATTTATATAGCACCGCAAAACAGGAGAGGTCGAAAAAGGGTAATGCAAATGAATATTTCTATGGTTCTGTTGATATTCGCTGACTGCAGCCACATGCTGTTCAATTGTCAGCATGTGCATGGTAAAAACTATTAATTAGCAATTTAAACTTACAACCGGAATGAACATATTCTGAATTATTTACCTCATATGTTCTATCTGATTAAAATGAAAATGGTTCACTCCAGCTGAGCACTGAAAGAACAGATCCTCATCATCATCCACTTCTCCATTCATCCTCCACCTCTCTGTCCTCCTTCAACCCAGTCAGTCTCATATGATGCAAGTGCCACAAATGTTGCACAGTTCATTCATTCATTCATTCACTTATCATGCATTCATTCATTCATTCATTCACTTAAAGTTCATTCATTCACTTATCATTCAGTAAATTCATTCATTCATTCACTTATCATTCAGTAAATTCATACAATGCCTCTACAACACCCTATATGTAACAAGCTAAGTCTGTTCCACCTCCTCTCCCCTCCTACTCCTCCCATCTTGCCAAACCAGTATGCCTGATCTACTGCAAAGGCCTAAAATGCTTCAAATTTAGTAGCGTAACAACGACTACGACTACTGCTGCTACAAAAAAACAGACCCAAAAGAAACCATTACTTTGGACTTAGTAGGTAGGGCAGATAAAGTAGTCCAATAAACACTGTCCTCCGAAACCTACGTACATATGGTATACTACTAAGCCAAGTGTTAGCTACCACCTAACACAAACACACACACGCACACACCCGACCACACAAACACACAACCACATACACACACACACAAACCCACGCACAAACACATGACCCCCGCAAGCCAGGTCACTTAATTTGCTACGATGCATAAATCCTCCTCATTCCAGGACTCTATTTGGTCTTAGACAACATGCAACAGTCCACTTGGTGCAAACCGATTCTCAGCGCTTGCACTTTCGGTGTGCCACCCACCCACCCACACACACACATACACACACACACCTGAGCACCTAATCTGCATAGAACTCTCAGGTCTTCCCTCCCTCTCTGCCCCTTTCAATTTAAACCGTGGACAGGGCAACGCAGGTGGTGACCAGACGGCGGCGTTTAGGGTCAAATTAGAAATTTACAGTCCTGACGTCATCGTTCGTGTCTGCATTAGAATACATTACTCACGGCCCCTACTCGAAGTCTCAGGGTGCCTGTGTTCTATGTAGGTACGTACTGGGGCATCTATTCGTTGTGTGGATGTATGTCTCTATGTTTGTGTGAAGACTCTTAATATAGCACCTTTACGGACCTAAGAACCTCACAAGAGCACTGTGATGCGTGCTATGGCTGGAACCACCACCCTATACTTTCATCAGTTAACTGCATAAACGAGATTGGAATCTGGCTTGCAATCAATGAACAAGTCTAGTGGCTTGCGAGCTGGACTGTTAAACTAAAGGTCTGGGACTCAAATCCACACCAGTGCAGCAAAAATGTTTCAAAATTTCTGCCCCAGTTGGGCCCACCATCAAACTCGGCTTTAAAATGAATACACTGACAATAACGCTGTTGACGGGGAGATCAGATGGTGAGAAAGAGGACTGGCCACCTGTCCTCAGGCTAAGAAATGAAGACGAAAGCTCTTCATACCCATGGCTGCCTCTTGAGGTAAGCTTATAGGATTGCTCTTCAGTTCTTTCCTCGCATGAGCCTACCCCCATACTTCCACATGCGACGGAAGGGTACAAGGAAGGCTGAAAGTCCAATACCCACAAAAATGACAGGTTTATGCCAGTGTGAGGGCATGCGTTCAATGGGGTTGAAACTACTCCCTTGTTTTCATTATTAATCTGATTTTCAGGGGAGTGGCGACGCTGTAGACTGGGATAAGGAGGGGTTCTGTTCCATTGGCCAGAGACTAGGCCAGCTAAGCACTCATCATCAGCTGTAAGTAAGTATAACTCCTATGTACTGTGAGGACCCCAAAGAGGAGGCAATCATTTGCTTTTCTTCAGACCACTGAGCCGGCAAAGGACGAACTTCAAGGTCCTAGACATGGGGGCCAGTGCATCGCAGGACTTGCCATTTACTTCCCAGCTTACTCTGGTACCAAATTCTACAGCTTGGTGACAGAGGCACGGTGTGCACGAACAACTTGCCCTGAGTCGTTACAAAGAGTGGAACCCGAGCGTCGCATGCACATAAAATGCGGGCATCGTATTGAGCCAGTATACATATTGTCCTGGATCTTTCAGGGGCTCAGCAGTTCGGCTACAAACAGTTGGAAACGAGACTAACAAGAGGGGCAAAATCGAAAACGATGACTAAATACGTACTCCTCCAAAACAGAAAGCATCATACACTTTATTATAGTTGGCGCGGTCATGGAGGAGGAGCAGGAGGAGGAGCAGGAGGAGCAACAGGAGGAAGAGACAGAACACGCGGCGGTAGAATGAGGAGTAGAAACTGGTGTTGGATGCATAACAGAAAACAGACGAGCTAGAATAGGAGGTGGAGGTACAACAGATGGAGGGGCAGAACTGTCGAAGAAACAGGCAGAGGAGCCAGAATAGGAGGGAGACGAGAACAGCAGTGGTAAGGCAGAGCTAAAAGCAGGCCAAGTAACGATGACTCAAATAACACAAGACAGAAAGACAAGTAGGACGACCCAGAACGCATGCCCTATTTTTAGTCTTTGCTCACCGCTTGATTTTAGGCAAACGTAGTACATTCAGCAAAGCGCACATATTTTTTTCGTTAAGGCCATTGACACAAGACCTGACCCTGTTCTCCGATTAGCCAAATGGTTAGAGCGCTCTGTCTGTAAAGCGGAGAGTACAGGTTCGAGCCTCCTCTGAGCCAGTTACTTTGTAGGGACCTTGAGCAAATGCTTCACTTATAACTGCTCGGCGCCATCGACTGATGCTTAGTCATTCGATAGTGGCGTTTAATTAGAGGCGATTAATAAATGCAGAAATAAAACGTGTATGATGGGACTTCATTTTCTTTGCCTCAGGGTATACGGCAGAGTAGACTGCCTCTCCATGAACATCATCACCTGGTCGTAAAAAGGATTCAAGTCCAGAAAGAGCGAAAGAAACAGACGGTTGACCAGAAACAGTTTGACCAGCCAGTCCATCTGTCTTTTCTGCGGCCCGGCAAGAGTTCCATCTGGGGACAGTTTCCCAGCCAGACGAGACAAATGAAATGAGCCACTTCCTTCGTTTCCCCTCCCTTTACCTCAAGACCGTCCGGTAAAAGTCACAGGCTAGGCCTGACAATTGATCACCATGAATGTCCAGTTCCCTTCTGCGTCTGCTTGCCTGCCTTTCTATCTGTCTGCGAGTCTCTCTGTCCGCCTCTCTGTTTCCTATCTGCCTGCCTCCCAGCCTGCCTGCCTGTCCCCGCATCCTGGTTGACCCCAGATGACTAAACCCCACAGCAATCCGCTCCTCACCCCATAAGGTATAATCACAGGGCCACGGGCCAAACAAGCTCTCGCCTCCCACAGAAAGAGTCTGATTGATGACGGAAACTTGGACAACGATAAGAAGAGGATGGCGGACAAGAGCTCTAATGAATCGGCCACTCAGGCTAACAGAGTGGGTTCCGCAGAAGCAGTGAGTGGCCAAATTATTGCGGCTCATCATAAAACGAAGACACTGAGCGATGAACTAGTTTCATCTCTCTCTCTCTCTCTCTCTCTCTCTCTCTCTCTCTCTCTCTCTCTCTCCCTCTCTCCCTCTCTCCCTCTCTCCCTCTCTCCCTCTCTCCCTCTCTCCCTCTCCTCTCTCTCTCTCTCTCTCTCTCTCTCTCTCTCTCTCTCTCTCTCTCTCTCTCTCTCTCTCTCTCTCTCTCTCTCTCTCTCTCTCTCTCTCTCTCACACACACACACACACACACATCCGAAAAACCTGGGCTATGACCTTTGAACTCGGATGATTCATTCCTAAACGATAGTTACATCGTTCTCTTGCTCTCAAGCTTTGCCTTTGTTTCTGTACCCCATAAACAAGGACTCGGCTCGACAACAAAAATCATAACATAGCAGTTAACTGAAAAAGGCACCACATAAAGCTCAAAAGTCCTTAATGCAAAACAGTTAACGCCTTACACCAGGCATCTCAAAACTCAAATGGACTCAAGGGCCAAAGACAGATAATAAAACCTAAAATAACAAATTAAACTGAAAATGAGGAAGATAAAAGAAGTTACTTACAGAAATTAATCTTGTAACAATGTAATTATTCCACACTATGAAATCTAAACTGTCCATTTCAATCTTTTAGAAAAGCTCATAGCATTTACAAATGTTTGGTTTTGCCACTCTACCACACAGGTAGTGGTGGTGAAGGATCTCACCGATAAATTCAGTGAAAAATGCGCATGGTCGAACCCAATCGCTATAGCCACAGCGACTTCTTGTTTGCAGATAAGACACAGAATCTTGCCATCAACCTCAGTGAAAAAATATTTTTCTTCCCATGTCTTGAGGATACAACACTTTTACCATCCTCCAACTTATGTTTTTTCAACATCGGTGACAGGATTAACACGATTAATACTGAAACTTTATACAGTAAATGCATTCACTCATTCATTCATTCATTTATTAAAACCAGTGATAACATCTAGACAACAACATACAAGTTATCTCTGCAGTGGGTTAAAAAAGGCCGAACTGAAAGGACAAAAGACCTGCTAATGGAGCCGCCTATGACACAACACAGATGTACAATGACGAATTAACAACTCAGTCTAATTAGACCATAATATTTAGAACATTTTATAGCCAACAGACGACAAACATACGTCTGTTTGGAACTTATATTGCACAAAATTTCTGTATTGAAGTCATTTAGTGCACAGAGCAGTGAAAATTTGATTTGTTGCTAAACTTTCCAGTAAACTTAGTGAAAATTTAAAATATTAATTAAGTTAACTGTAAATTATAAAAAACACATATAATTAACACAGAGTCATGGGAAAAAATATCAACACCAAAAGTCTGAGACCACTGCCGTGCGTTATCGATTCATGCTTTGACATCAGATAGAGGCATTACAACAGTAACACACTTTTCTCACTAATTACTTGTTCCTGAGGGATCACATCTACCGGTATATCTTGAGTAAATAAGTAAATAATAATAGTAATAATAATGACAACAACAGCTTGGTAATCCAGCATGTCAAAGCAAGCTCAGAGTTCAAGTTTGACTTTTAATGAAAGACGACAAATCGAGTACAGTTATTTCAGTAAGAGCAGCAGTTAATATGACCAGCACAGCTGTCAATGGGATTAGCACAGTACAGTCCAAGTACTGTTCAATCGTTTTCAAGATCTCATCTTCAGACGTTTTTCAGAAGTTTACATTCAGCTCTAGTTGTTTCTAAGGCGCTAAGACAGCTCTGAGTACACTCCCTTACATTCTTTGTTTCATCCATGCTCTTAATGCATTAGAAGATATTACTGTTAACTTTGGAGTACACTGCCTGATAGCAGGGTCTCGTAAGGCATTCTGTCAACTTTGGCATACACTGCCTGACACTCTTATGGTAATGTCTATGAACAGTAATACAAAAGTAACATACAATGCCTGAAACCTCACTATTTCTCGCTGGCTTTCAAACATCAGGATGACTTCAATACAGAAATCTAACTCTTCTTACCTGGCGAATGACTATCCGTGCCTCCGATTTGCATTCCTGTGTGACTTTGCGTGCGTTAAAAATGTTCTTAATAATACTACTACTAATAATAATAACAGCAGATACACACTCTGAAGTAGCAAGAACTCATTCAGTTGTCTGGTATTAAATAAACTGATGCTGCTCCTTACTGCTGCGCAGGAGTTTCCTTTAAGTCGAGCTATATAAATGCCCATTTACATTACATAAAAGTTACCACTGCCTATGGCCAGACCGTAAAGTGGCCTTTCAAAGTAATTAGGCAAAACCATCTAGCAGTAGGCAACAGTGCCTCTGAAGTCCTCATAACACTATAATAAAACTCAGTTACATACATACATACATACATAATTTGATTACAGACATACATGCACACATTTACACATACATTCACTGAATGACTTCTGACACCAGACAGTATGATGTCTATAAACATTTGCCACACTAGTATTAGCCATATGTTGTCACTTTTAAGAATATAATATGCAAGTTCGTGAAAAAACGTGCCTTGGGGCAATTCCTATCACAACACGAGTTTCATTTCTGTCTGTATAAGAAAAATGAAAATTCGTAGTATGGAGTTGAAACTGGGCCGTTACTCATCGTTACTAGCTCACTTCAATACTACTGAAGCCGAAATTTGGTGATAAACAACCTACTCAAACTTTGAGGTGTATAATCTACTTGAAAGTTGAGATATGTTTGTTTTATGCAGCTCTGACTATGGGAACTACCATGCTATGCCTCTCCTGAGCAAACATGGACTGATGAGCTTTGGATAAAGGTACAGTTAGTTTATCTGATATTTCTATGCGTTTGAAAATGTTCTTGCCAAAATGATTATTAATAAGATACTTATATCACACTAACTTATGAATTCACCTCAAGTGTGGGTAGCTGGAAAAAAGATAAGTCTTCAATTGTTGGTGAAATTAAATAAGAGAAAGAGAAGGGTCCCTCAAAGCTGGTGATAATGAATTCCACAGATGTGCACCAGCATGTGAAAAGGCACGGAAACCAAGCGTCTTTTTGGGTAAATTACCAGCCTGAAGCAGAACAGATCAGATGGTTCGTTTGGATCAAATGGTTTATTAACTTTATTACTCACTGCATCCTGTTTTAGCAGATCAAATGGAATATTAAAAGATATTACATATAAAGTTTACGGTAACCTTGGCTGGACCAGATTCAATGGTGCACTAAACAAGCGTCACGTATACCAGTGTATGGATGGGATCTCAGAAAATCTTAGAATATCAAATCTGATTGAGTCTACAAATATGTTTATTCCATTTTTCCATCTTGGCTATTTATGCAGAGGCACTTGCTATTTATGGCCAGATGCTGTTAGTGCTCAGGTGCCTAATATCTGTGCTAAGGTACCAACTATTCATGCTCTTGTTGCAGTAGCTCATTTTCTCATGACTTGCCAATATCCACAATACTCTCGTACCCAATAGAGCCTAAGGATGGCTTTATTCTGAAAAGGTACTATATAAATTTACAAGTCTAATATGATAGGTAATGATAAAAATAAACATGCCAGTGAAGTTCATCATCAGAGCATTCTTCAGACACTGGACGAATAAGACAAGTATTATTAACAACGAGTGTTTAACACTTAACAAGAGTCTGCAACGGGATACCTATCATTTTATGGCTGGCTACACGGGCCCTTGACGTTGATCTTACCTTACCTTACACTGTACTAAGAATAATCATTACGGTACACAAGTAGGCCTACTGCACCGCCGATTTACACTGTGTTTTAGAAAAATGATCTGTGACGCTTCGACCGGGAACAGCACTTGGCAAATTTACACTCCATCAAAGTTTGTGGCCGGGGACTGGGCAGCCTCTTCTCCCAATTCAGGCGGACAAACTTTATTGCATAGTCAACGCCTCGACAGTCTAGTCCTACGCGCAAATTCACGACCCGGAGAAGAGGGGCTTCAGAATACACGCAGTTAGGGCCACGATTCGAGTATTTGATATAATCTCGGATGGGGAACAGAGCAGCCTAGCTAGCCTACTTCACGGCCTAAAAGCCGGATCGTCCGCAGTGGGACAGCTATCATTTTCATGCCGCTCGCATACGCCAAAGCCGTGTAGTTCAATTGCCCAACTAAACTCTCCTAGCGCCTCTCCATAATACGCCCGTAGGCAGGCAGTCAGCCAGCCGGGCCTCGCAAACAGACGACAGACGAGGCACAACTCCACTACGCCTACCACTCGCATACGTAGAGCAGGATGCGGGCCGTCTGACAGACACACACAGACAGCCAGGGCTTTGTAAACAGGATAACCAGACAGACGAACCGACGCATACACCGAACCGTTGTCACCAAAAAATCCGGCAACGAAGGCGTCTGCAGTCGGCCTCTATGAAACTTGACTGGGTGAGACCGAACGAAGTAAAAATGATTGAAATAAAGGCCGCCTTGCGTTCTAATGAACAGAACTTAACTGCTCAACTGGTCCACCCGCCCGGTTAAACATGACGGCGATGGTCCGGGAGAAGATTTATAACTGCAGTTGCAAACTGAGACGCAGAGACATACAGACTGACAGGCAGAGACATACAGACTGACAGACAAGCATACTGACAGACTGATATTACAACCAACCCCCCAACACTAACACAGGAAAACAAACAAACATACAGATACAGACTACAACCCAATCAAACTGATCGACAAAACCACATACAGAAACTACCCCACCCACCCCCCACAAGGTGCCCGCAACAGTAAAGCATAACACTACTTAAGATGCTCCAGGCTACAGACTTTCGGAGCGGGAGGGTGATCCGGGAAAGTCAGGTGTAAAGACGCCGTCATTAGGCTAGTTACCGCTGCTGCTGCTGCTGCTGCTGACGACGACGACGATGATGATGATGATAACTCTTGTAGTAGTATGCTGATCTACATATAGCTCAGGTGAGTGTCTAACCATTAATCCCCTACCATCTAAAAAGACCTGGACATTTAACAGGTAGCCATGGTTCAATTAAGCACCCTTAAGAGGTTCTTACATAAATAAACAGATGATGCATCATATATGCATACATACATACACATCATACAGACAGAATATATATATATATATATATATATATGTGCTATCATGTACAATACAATGTATACCACATTCTAGTCTTTGTGGTTCCTGAAAGGTGCTACATAAATAGCCAGTTAAATACATACATACATACACACCTACATACATATACATACATACACACACATACATACACACACACACAAATCTGAAACTCTACTCCACCAGCAGTCACAGGCTGACTCCATGCTCACTCCGGAATCGGCAGCCTCAGGTGACGCAATGCAATTCAAAATGCAAGGCTCTGAATCCTTTGTGGTATCCCTTACACAGCATGTGACATGCTCAGCAGAGGGCGTGTCAAACTCCCCCTGTGAAGGGACCTATTCACAGCCGGATGAAGTAAGACATGGCCCATTCCAATAATCCTGTCAGAGGCCAGAAATCTAATCTAATCTCAGAACTTCTAGAGCGCCACAATACTAATCTACTATAGGCATCAATCTGAATTTATGCCACTGGGTTCAGAGGGTCTGTGCCACTGGGCTCAAAGAGTCTGAACCCCGATTTTTCTCAGATGCATGCAAACTCAGAATCCGTAGATTCTGAGGGATGGCACAAATCAGGACACATGAATTTTAAGTGATCATAAGAAAAAGAAAGAAACTGCTTACATTGTATTACAATACATTACATTTACACATGCTCCCCTTGGTGGATTGATGTTTTCCTTTGTTTTCTTCTCATTACAGTGTACCCCAGACCTCTCTGACCCCACACCACCTTAAAATCCTGGATCAGCCCCAGACTTTTACCCGCAAATTGTTTAATTTCGTAATTAAAAGTATTTTTATAGCATCCTTAATAATCCGCAGCTTACCATCTTCACACCACAGGCCAGTAGCCAGACAGGCAGTTGTCAGCAATTAACAAGCCAAGTTGACAGTACACTAGTGCATCACATGAGTACCTAATAAATGTCTTTTTCATGTCTCCGTCTCTCTCTGTCTCTGTCTCTCTCTGTCTCTCTCTCTATCCCTCTCATTCTATCCCTCCCTCTATCTATCTATCCCTTTCTTTTTGTTTTCTACTCTCTCACTATTTTCTCCCTTCCTCACCTCATCACTCTCTTCTCCTCTTCCTCTCTCTCTCTGCCTCTGTCTGTCTCTCTCAACAGCAGTGATACAAAATGAATACAAAATGACCAGCAACCAAAGACAGATCCAACAAGAAAGACAGCGAAGTAAGAAATATCAGTAACAAACACAGAAATGCCACACAAATAACTAGCAACACTCTTAAGAGTAATACCTGGTAACAGCAAACATTACTATGGTTTAACGTCTGGTAATGGCAGACACTGATGTGGTCTAATGTCTGGCAACAGCAGGCATTAATGTGGTCTAATTCTGGTAAAGGCAGGCTTTAATGTCGTCTGGTAACAGCAGATACCTCCAAGGCTCAAACTGGACTTTCAAACAGTTAGATCAATCACTTGTATCTTCTTTTAAACAGCTTTTAGCTTCCAACATATATTTAGAAATTGCATTCATACTTAACAATAAACTTTATCTTCCAGTCAGGTTTATTTCAATAATAGCTCAATGCCCAGCAGAAGATGGTAACTATTTGACTACTTAACCCCAATCCTAACCCAAAATCTAGTCTCACCATGTTTGTGTTTAGTCACAAACAAACAAAAGCAAAAAACAAACAAATCCAGACAAAAATCTAAGTCATTATGAATGCATTATATAGAGCCTTTGGCCAAGTTCTCAGTCCTACTTATGGACATGCAGAAACTGGTCGTTCGCCTAAGCTAATTGCAAGATGCTGCTGCCCATAGGAAAAGAAACTGGAAATTAAATTTCTGACCCTTTGGAAGTGGGCATGATCACTGAATAATAATGGAGTGCATGGCTGTTGCTAAAATGATTCTGTCCCTAACTGACTAATCTAACCTAATCTAATTTAATCTAATGACTTCTATCTACAGCACCATTATCTAAATCCCCAAGACATCAACTGTTGGCCACTTCAAGTAAACTCGTATTAAAATCATAATCCACTGAAAAAACTGGTCGAATTCCGAAACATCAGAGAATAAGCAAAATGAACTGAAATTATAACATGCACATTCAGAATGGATGCTGCGTTCTAAGCTAATGTCAAATTTTCTGTTCTTCCTCCTAATTCATGGCTTTTACTTCAATATACGGCAGATTCGTTATGACTGCCCACATACAGACAGAAGTTTTAAAAATGGCCCCACAAGTATCGATAAATGTAACAACAAAACGTTTTTGGAGCATTGTGCATTAGTGAAAGTGTATGCAGCCAAAAATTAGAAAAATATGGCCATGAAAAATTTAAATTACCAATGAAGACATATTTCCTTAGAGAAGCAGCTCAACTTCATATGAAAGCATCAAACTCACTCTCTGAAATATTATTATGGTATGCAAATAAAAACGGCTCAATACAAAAATGCACTGCTTTGACAATAAATCAAATAACGTCCCAAGTTTTCGTTTGTCTGGCCAAGGCGCAGAGGCAAACCATGGGCCCACAATAACACCCATTGCTGGGCCCAAAATCTGCACACTGCAAAGCCCCCTCTGAGCAGGACTACTCAATCCCCGTGCACAATGGACAAAAGATATCTGAAATATAATCAAGATAAGCCCGGCACCCCATAACGGTCAAAAAGCAATTTAATCAATTCTAATCTAAGGTAAAATTTGGTCGACGTCAACCACAGGCAGCCACAGGAAGGCAATAAACGCTGGATACTATTACTACACGCCGTCCGTTACGTTTAAGGCTCAATGACTACTGACTTGGAACCCAGGGACCAGAAAGATCGTATTAAGGCGAGTCCAGTGTAGTTTAGCATGCCGTATTTTCTTGTTAACTGGCTCCTAGACAATCTAAAACATCTCAGACAGCCATACATGCACAAAGAATCAAACTTACGGTCAGTCTACCGTTGCGCTTTCCAAGAGACAACTTTAGGACGACAAGAACTAAAACTAAGTGCTGCTACACCAACACTTCTCCAGAGAATCCGGGTAATGGCTGCCCCAAAGGAAGGCGGTGTCAGACGTAGACTAGCATTGCTTGTCTATTGGCAATGAGTTCATCGCACCAAGTAGAGAAAGTATGGCAGTCGCAATCGAGATAGAACTAGTATTATGGATACTTTTGTAGTTTTAACCGTTAACGCTAGTGGTTCCTTTAGTTCTGGCATTTTGCCTTTTACAATGTAATCGTCTTTTGTTAAAGCAGCTATCTCTACATCTGATGCGATTTAGCAATTCTTCTATCATTCCTTGCATACTTACTCCCCACGCTAGGTGACGTCAGAACCGGAACTTGGTCTGAGTCACCGCCTCTCAGCGGCTGCGGCGCTCCCATATAAATTATTAGTGCTCCAGCGATTCATTGTCAGCGGACATAGGCCGAATATCGATTAAATGAATCATTACCGCTTTGTCTCAATAGTTCGATTCCGCTAAGAATTTATCAAAAAATTTCTTGGCATTTCAAAGATTCCGAATATTAAAACAGCACCATTATAGCGCTGATACATAGAAGTTGCGTCAAAATGGCAATATCTTGGGTAGTCCAGTTCCAAATTAGCTAGGAAAGTTTAATACTAGCCTATATTCTTGACTTTTCAGTAACTCTCGTTGCTTAAACGGCTTTCTACGCCACTCAGCTAAATAATGCATCTGGCCCAGTTTAGAATAAGTTCATTTACAATAAATATAAATTTATGCAATTTTCGATAGCGACCGTAAGGCTTCGACTCTGCCCATTTTTCAGTGAATTGATCGGGTGAAATCCTTTACCATCGCTGGAGGTTTGAATGGGTTCTGTTTAAGGTCCCCGTGTAATCGTAATCATAAACCCGAGATTTCTGCGGCGCCCAGCGAAAGTTAAGTCGCGGGAACCAGCTCATTCACAAGCGCTCAGTCAAAACAAACTCTATAGGCCGGAAGGGTTCGGTTCCAGATCAAGATCCGATAATCAGCCAGGAAGACAGCCAGACCTCGCCGATGGATGGCATTTGGAATTGGAGCGAAAAGAGAGATGAGGGGAAGAGTTAGAATCAGGATAGGATCTGTGAAGAGGAATGTTTTTAGTTTTGAGTGAAAAACGTGGAAAGAGATTGCAAGGGGTGAAGTGTTGCGAGTTCATATGATGGGTCAAATAATTGTCGTAATTCTGGCGGGAGTTTATTTCAGGTAGATAGGGCAGCTATGACAATTAAGAGATTTTTAACTTTTAAGGATGGGGTGACTGAAGAAGTGTTAGGGCCTAAGAGGTGCGGATAAATGTAAATGTACATGGTTTTCTATAGCGACCGTAAGGCCTCGGCCCTGCTCATTTTCAATGAATTTATCGGGTAAGATCCTTCATCACCGCTGACCCTTTGAATGGGCGCCACGCCATTTAAGATCGCCGTGCACGAACCGTTGAACGGAGTGGTTGGATTGCAAATAACTGAGGAAGATAGGATGGCGGGAAGATTGAAGAGTGTTGAAGGTAAGCGATAGGACTGTGTACTCTATTCGTTCAGGTATTTTAAGCCAGTGAAGTGATTTCAGAAGAGGAGTGATATGATGTTGTTTGAGGTTTTAGTGACAGCACGAAGGAGAGTATTCTGGCTAGCTTGAAGGAGATTTATTTGGGTGGTGCCTATTCAGGAAAAGTTAATTGCAGTAAAATCAATGTAAATCAACGCGGCTTTATATAGCGAGCGTATGTCTTCGACTTTGCTCATTTGGCAATGAATTGATCGGGTGAGATCCTTTACCACCGCTGCCCGTTTGAATGGAACCCCAGTAGTCTAGTAATGACCCTGCTAGCCCACGATTCAAATCTCTTAAATAAACCATGTCAGCGCCGTGGGTGTAGTACTAATCTAATGTTAGAACTTCTATAGTTCCATTAGAATGTTGCAGTGGGCATCATTTGATGGAACTTCGAACCAAAATCGAAACTGATAGACATCATTGATAGCTAATTCTGTTTCAATCATAGCAATCATTAAATGAATTACATGACGTATAGAAACAACGAGATTTTACATAACATTGCTGCGCTAGCGCTTGTTGGAGGTTTCTACAATGTGCCTCACATTCCATAAATCAATACGGCTTTGTTTGCTAATACATAAAAGACTTGTCTACTTACTTACTGCCAAGGGTAGCAGCAGAGAACCAGCGTATGTTTCTATTGATAACGCTTCGTTACTAACCAAGCGTCGTCGGTGTGTGGGTATACAAAAAAATGGCGAAATCAAGCCAGGGGGTTGACTTTGACTTCTTCGACTCGCCGCGAACGACCGATAGAAATGAACGCAGTTTGGAGAAGAATGCCGTGCGGGCGAGGAAAAGCGACCCGTCAGCAAGGGACGACGTTTCCGAGTCGACCGTTACGTCGGCCAAGCCTCCGACTCACCCGAATTCTTCAACCAAGAAAGGCAAGCACAGGGACGAAAGTACCGACTCCGAGGGCCGCGACTCCCCGAGGTCTAATGCCAGTTTAAGTACCACGCAAAGCAAGCGCACTATAGAGGCCAAGATACCGTCCGTTGGGCTGCTGCACGACTCCGACGACGACAAAAGCGATGACGAATCGGATGACAAGAGCGCAAATCGTAGTAATGATAGTCGTTCGTATTCGTCGAGCAAGGACGAACGTTCCTCCATTCGATCAGCTACACCAAACGGCAACGCACGAAGTCTAAAGGATGCAAACAACGGCAGAAAGAAATCCAACAGCATCAGCAGTCGTGATTCGGTTTCATCGAAAGAAGATCGCAAGGACAAAAAGAAAGAGTGGCAGAAAGAGAAACCCAAAAAGAAATCGGCATACCTGTCCGACGATTCAGATGGAAGTGACACTGATATTACGGACACTGATTCAGATGTCACTGATGTGTCACCGCTCTATTCACCCCACAAACCTTTGGATTTACCCCGACAGAAGAGTGCAAAACCTAGACCAGTCAGGAATGCGAGTACAACCCCAAACAGAAGCAGTTCCTTGAAAATTGATCATATTCTTAGCGCCCACAGGGATACAGTGGACCTCAAGGTTTTGCTGCAGACAGTTCTAGACATGGAGAACGAAGGTTCTGCTGCAAGGAGCCGCCGGATCACATCCGGAGTTGGTGCCACACCTGGTGACTTCTGTCGACAGCGTAAAAACTACAGCTTCACTAATGAACAGGTGATGAAGATTGATCGAGAGAACCAGAGGCTGATGGAGAACATCATGAGGAAAGCCAGAGAGGCAAAGCAGGCTAAACAAGAGCTAAAGATGGTGGCCAAGAAGCAGACGTCCACGACTCCATTGCGGCCTTCTTCTTCAGCCATCAACAGAATTCGTCAACAGCAGAAGATTGAAGCAGAAAATCTAGTCAGTTAAAGTTCATTTATGATGTTGACAGAACCACCTGCATCTAATCTAACTGAATCTAATTTAATGACTTCTACAGTGCCATTATCATAAAAACAAGGCATGAGTCAATGCTCGTCTGAAGTGTAACTGTAGTCAAAATCACAATCTGTTGGAGAAGTTCAGTCAAAGTCTGATAGGTCTGAGAAACCAGAAGTCAGGCTGTGTTGGGTAAGCAAGCAGAGGACATTAGATTTCATCCAGGAGGAGATTTGTGTAAGCATATGAAGAAGATGATCTGTATTAAATGAAACAGTTCAGACAGAGAGAGAGAGAGAGAGAGAGAGAGAGAGAGAGAGAGAGAGAGAGAGAGAGAGAGAGAGAGAGAGATGAATACTTGGAACTGGCCAGCAAATTGCAAAGCATTGGACCAGCCACAAGAGAGAACATAATAACAAAAAGACGCATTTATCTAACCTCTGCTTCTGATTTTGTTCTGTATAGGGAATTTTGCGGAGACTGCAACAGACTCGGCCAACCAAGGAACTGCAGCGTGACGTCCTTATCGGAGACTATAAGAAGCATTTAGCGTTCGCAGGTTCTGCTCCGATCTCTTCAATCCAGCCACGCGCCAAGTCGAGTTTTTCACGCTATGCCGAACCCCTAAATGCATTTGACGACAGTGCTGAGGGAGTTTTCATCAGACGGCCAAGACCTCAGAGTGCATTTGTAACACGACCACAGAGTGGCAAAAGGATGGCCAGCACGGCCACACACAACCGGCCAAGGAGTGCTTCACTTAAGAATGAAAGTGCTAAGCATTTGCAGAAGAAAGGTGACCAGTACGATGATGATTTCGAGGTTGAATCACTTTCTTAAAAGAGAATTTGTGTAGCAAAGCATCTGGGTGGTGACATAAAGGTTTGTTGTCAGATAGCGAACATCAGCCAACTGCTTAGATACAATATTCTGTTGCATTTGCATAAAGATACAGGTTGATATTTTTCAAAACCACATGAAGTAAACGTACCAGTGATGGTACATATTCTGAGAAGTAACAAAAGACACTATATAAATAAATGTTCAGATATGCATTTCATATTAAGGCACCAGTACTAGAAGAAGTTACTGTAATATTTATCTGTTTGGCTTTCACCATTTACTGCACTTAAAATATTATGTAATAATATTAATACAAAAGTATAAAAACTAACGTAATACACAAGGCATTTTCTCTATTTCAAAATGTTTCCATCTGTGTTCATCATAAAAGTGATGTTGATCACATGTTTTCCAGAAGTTACATTTCTGTCTCCTAATTTTCAAATACATTGCCCTAGGATTTACATATATTTGGGGCAGAATTGTTAATACTGGTACTACTAATAATAAATAATATGAATGGAAATGAGGGCGATTAGTTTCAGCCATAAGTGCCAATAATACTCCTGCTCTTATTTTTCTTTCATTGAAATCATGCGTATCGTTGGTAATAAGATAATATCCAATATCTACTGTAAATAAATAATATATACATTAATAATAATAATGTCATTGCCTGCATAGACACTTTTCTGGGGAACCTTCAAAACTAGGACATGTCCTGACGTTCTAGAGGTCAGCATTGCATGTAGCTCATGGGGTAATTTGCCGTTGCAGTGGAATTACCTTTACCTCGTGTAAAATCAAGAAATAATAATTTTAAAAGACAACTTATTCGGTAGGCAGCTGTCTTTGTCAGGTGAAAATATCTGCACTTGTTAATTTCTGTTTAATTTGCCATTGTGCTGTTGGATGTTTCTATTGTTAGGACATTTTTTGTCTTGAATGTTGTGTCTAGCGAGTATATTATACAGTTTCATCTAAGCAGGATCGATGTGAATTTTTTGTCAGTCAGTTATTTTTCGGGCATGTTCGATTTTCATGTAGCTATACTACCTTCAAAAAGTTCTGACATAACTGTATTTCTTCCAAGCCAAAAATGTCTTGGGTCATGTTCCATAATGCAAATGGGGAAAAAATGGTGGCAAACTGTATTAATTAATGCAGGGTTTCAGCCAAGTTTGACTGCATTTCTGGACTTGTACGTATAAAAACTGTTACATAATGTGAAAAATTTGTTATTCTGATTTTTTTTAAAAAATAATTGCTGACTTTAAGACAGCTCACCAACAGTAATTGGAAATTTATCTAGCACCTATTTAAGAGAACTCCTCATGCTTGCTGTTCTATTGAACTGCGCCGCAAATGAGACTGGTAACACGTTCTGACCATAGCATGGTTTTTAAAGGTGAGATTGCATATGCATGAGTAGGTCTTAAAGTGTACACAAACTATTATGTAAAATGTACTTATTAGTTTCAGCTGAAGTTTCAGTCAGTGTTGTCTGTGCTAACTTTTCATTTTAGTTGTCAGCATTAGTCAAGTTCAGAAAATTTCCTAAAGCATAAATTGTTAAAGCTATGCTTTGTCTTGTTTTTGATTTGCTCGTACCAGTGTAAGGTAACAATCTATTTATTACAAACCTCTCTCAACGACATTACTCTGGGGCCTGGTCCTGAGGCTGCACAGTCTTGCGGCTGAACTGTAAACACGACAACAGCATTACAACCTTTTACAGATTACAATTACGGATTACAACCTTTTACAGATCATAAATGTCATCAAGTTATACTGGCCTGGTTAGCAACACTGGTTAAAGTGTACGTCAAAGCACCTCTGTGCATGAGGAAGCCAGTTTGCATACTGATCGTGGCTTATTTCAGAGATTTTAATCTCTGGGTATAACGGTTTGTACATGGAGACCTTAAATGGTGTGGCTCCCATTCAAACGGGCAGCAGTGGTAGTGAAGGATCTAACCCGATAAATTAATTGAAAAATGAGTAGGGTCAAGGCCATATGGTCATTATACAATACAGTACCGTATTTCTTGTGTACCATTTACACCCATAGTGACTTACAGTGCCTTACAAAGTCAGTCAGTAAGCCAATCAGAACATGTGCTGCTTAAGCCAGCACTACAACACTCAAGTGTCCATCCGTTCTTGCAGGGCTACATGTAGGGCGTTCCATGTGGCCGTGGGGCCACATAGTAGAAGCCATGATCACCAAATGTACACCTATGTAACAACAGCTCAAGGCAATAGCTGCCTGCTGAGCGCAATGACTCAAATATGGCATCATGCAAGGCTGTATCTGGTGCCACAGAATTCCTCAGGCTAGATTCGATTTGCATATAAAAAAACAAAAAACAGGAATCAAGAACAAGAAACCGATTCTGGGTTCACACAGGTTAAGAAAGTTGAACATGCACTCACAAATACAACCAGAAAACAGTTACAATTTCCTAGTCTGAACAAACAACTAGGATAATCGAGAGCAGTACTCTTTTATATAACGAATTACAAGTTGGAAAGCACACGGTACTAAACAATATTTGGCAAAACTGAATCTCACAATACAAATGCCTAGACAACACAGAAGCATTACTGGCATACAACCAACACACTACATTAGAAATATTGCAAGTATGTATCACAAAATCTGCTGGAATATTATGCACACTGAAAATATATTTAACACGAAACTTGCAAATATATAATTATACATACATGATTATATATATATATATGTATTGTGCTTGGTGAATTTGTAATTATAAATAGCTGGACATCTGCACATTGCCTTTTCAGGAACCATTCAAACCCGCTGAACATATATTATAAGACAATTTGTAAACATAAATTCAGACCAATTTATCAAACCATTAAATTGTATTCTCAAAATACTTTTTTAACGGCTCATATGTAAAATAAATCGGGAATAAAAGTACACATCTGATTTGAAAATCTGATTCTCCACACGGCACCAGATGCATGTACCGGCATACCTCTATGGCACAACAAACTGAGGCATCAGGAACAGGTTGCCACATAATTCAGATGCATGTATGTATGTGTTATATGTCTTTTTAGTACTGGTCAAAAGCCTAATGCTTCTTCAAGACATCAACTAAGAAGCACTCCTAGCCCGAGCAAAGCACTCAGTTTAAGGGAGAAGCATCAAGCAGCTGATGGTGTGACTAAAGAAAAGCCATCTGTGTGTTGTCAAAAAGTATGGAAAAAGGCAAACACATCTCACAACAAACCACCTTATGACAGAGTCCTCGTTAAAGGTAGCATCTGTTTACGCACCTCTATGGCAACATCTCAGAATAATGGTCCGAGGGTCTACGAATCATTCAGCCACAGCACAGCCACAGCGATCCAACGCAGGACGCTTCTTTTATGACTGTGCTCCTTAAAATGAAGTCTCCAAAGTGGCCCTCGAGTTCATCTTTCTCAGAGTTTTACTTAGTTAAGCACAGAAAAATGTTCAACAATAAGAAGCTGCAATTTTTAACATTTCCTAACAACAAAACCCTGCGAATGAAAAATTTAAAAAAAATCAAAATGGACTCAAATTCATGCACCTTTTTCAACAATAAAGTAATATCACCTTCTGGAACTGAAATGGTCCACCTACACCGAGGGGACAGGATTCCAGCTGGACAGTCAAGCCTTAGACCTACATATGCTATCTATGCAGGGAAATCTTGGATTCGGTGGAGTTAGGGTGAAAAATCTTTGGAGCAGCACCGACCATCATGGTGGAATGACTCAACTACCTATCGGCCAGCGGCTGATGAATCCCTGTCCTGTGTCCATCTAGTGGTTTGACGAATATCTGGACACCACATTATTTTCCATCTACGAGGGATTGCCATCGATGGCTCACCATTGTTCCTCAGCATGGATGTTACAGACTTTGGGAACTCTGAACATGCCGTCACCTTTCAATCCTAGTTGGGAATTTGTCGGTAGGGCTTTGCTTGTGTGAGTGAGCTTGTCACTGCTGATTCTTCTAGTTATCTGAGCAATGTTTGCTAACAGATGAATGTTCTGTTCTTAACGACATTTAACATCGTTAAGGCAAGCACAGAGCGACTGATTAGTTTCTCTTGAAGAGATGCAAAAAGGTTTCAGATTACAATTACAATATCTAACATCCGTTTGACCTAGAATAACATGTTAGGCTATAAATAAATCAACTGCCACTACCTCTTGTGTTCTGAAAACTAATAATAATAATTAATAATTATTACTAATGAATATCTGTCCAACACAAACAGCACTGCATTACACCAACGCAGAAAACTAAAGAAAGACAGACACAAAGACTAACAGTACAGAGTACCGCGACACACCCTCAAGATAATGTACTGACCCTTAAACGTCGACAGACAGACAGACAGACAGACAGACATAGGGAAGATAACATTAACACAATAAATGCAGTACAGTGACTTCACTTTCTAAAGGCAGTCCAACAGAAACTCAAGACTCGTACAGCAGCATTGCCTATGCAAAGGTCGTCCTCGAGCCAAGGACTTCAACCGTCCTTGAGCCATGGACTGGCTGCACCACAGACAATTTTGAGCCACCAGCTTCTGTCCATTGTCTCCTGTAATAACTGGCTGAATGATAATTCGGTCCACGACTTGATATTATCGATTCATGTCATCTTTGGTCTCCCCCGAGCTCAGGATCCAGGAATTGTGCCTTGGATGACCTCTTTCTCTAAGCAGTCTCCACTCTTTCACAGCACGTGCCCTAAGTATGAAAGCTTCCTCTGATTAATACGAGCAGACTCCTCTCTACTCCTGCCATCCCTAGGACCCACCCATTTATCTTCTTAGCAGTGCACAGAACGCAAAAGTAATAGGAGGTTTTAAATAGCACCAGTTCAACAGAGTATCACATGTCCTTCAAACTGTCAAGATTGAGTTGCCTCAGTATCTCTGAACTTTACTGTGGTCTGAAGGTGGGACATGTCTATGCCATGCCAGACACCACTTCAAGAACAAAACTTACAATTCAAATATTGAAATTGTAGAGATGTTAACTTTGGTATGTCCAGATCACTTTTTCAAGAAAATATCCAGTCAGGTAAATACTAACCACAAAAAAGCACAAAAGTAGTCAAAAATCACACAAGATAGCCATGGTGGGTGTAAATATGCCTAGTGTCACCACTTATCCTGCCCCCCTAGCACTCTAAGAAGTTTCTCTTGAAGAAGTGCTTTACAAATTTGTGATTACAGGTTACCAAGGTGAAAGAGAAACACATCAACATCCATCAAACAGCGTTTATAATCGACCCATCACAGATACAACACAGCAGTCTGCCACCGAGCAAGCCAAAAGATAATAATCCATCTTGCAAACACTGTAGTAAAAAAAGTTTTGCGCAACCATCGGTGCAAAAGAACACAAAACGTTAACTTGATCCAACACTGACTAAAAATATCTTTAGATGGGTAAAAAAATCATTCTAACATAAAAAATCAGATTGAAGCAATTGTCTGTGGAAGGAAAACTGCAGAAACAAAAACATAACACACCAAAAAGGCACTTTTCCATTTGATATTAGACATTTTCAACCATCAGTGCTCTAACATTACCTGACTAGATCGAGCTTTGCTGACAAAGAACCAAAATGGAAATGACTCTTCAAATTTAACACACCAGGCAGAGGCTATGGTACATGTCACAAAGCACAATCTATGAATTCCTTAAACAACTATTCTGCTTAAACAGAAGCAGAGTAACACAGCACATGACTTGTACAGCACCACTTCAAGCTGTTGACTTATAGGCGTCAACTCAGAGCTCAAAATATAAGTAGATAAATAAATATGTCCAAATAAACAGTTAAAATAAAAGAGCTGTGTGGATAAAACAAAGACTTCTAAACTTTATATACATACATATTCTTTCTGGAAAACGAAAATGAAACTTTCTGACCAGAATCAGCTTCTGCAAAACTGAAATATGTTTAAAAAAACAGCAGATAGGCAGAACACAAAATAACCCGTCTGACTAAATGGTTTTTGAACGCAAATTTGTTTATCCAAACTGGTGATATCATAATATGAGACCATGTATAATCGTAACTCGGTTAAACACTCAAACAGAACAAACAAGTAAATAACCTGGATAGGCCAACTAAAGAAATTGCTACTAAACTAGGGGAAATTGTAATGTAATACGTCACACCATAGTAACCCATTGCAACTGTGTTATGTTTCCAACTAAATGCCATACGCACCATCTTTGCACCTAAAAATTTTGTATGTGAACCCATGTTTGCCTCTAAATTTTCCTTAAACCGTTTGTCAGCTGCCTGGGTACTGTCCAGTTAAGCAAGATAAGTATTAACTCATTGTTAATATTCATTATTACTATTTAGTTAGTTAGGCATTTGGACATTTCTTTAGCATCCTCTAAGAACTTTTATTATTACTGTCAACCTCTATAATTTCATTTGCCTCTATTGATAAACAGAGATAAAGTACATCAAAGATTCTTTATAAAACGATCCATCATAACATGAATTCTGATAAAACACGGTCAGGGCATGGATCCCAAAACTAAGGTCAGCTATAGAAAAGATCCTTGTTGTAACAAGGTCGTGTTATGGCTCCCAAAAACATATTACATAATGAGCTTCTGGTGTATTCAATATACACTCACGACCAATTAAAAGATAGATAAATAAAATATGAATATGAATGAAACAAATAAAATGCAAATGAAGCCATTTCTCTGACAAAAACAACAAAATTCTGTACAGCTGACATCACAATGTCTGTACATACATTTGAGTGTGTGTGTATATATATATGCATGTATTTATGTATATGTGTGTATTTGCCATATAGGAATGCATTGATGCATGCATGCATGCCTGTCTGTATGCACGCATGCATGTATGTGCATCTGGATATTTATACAGTTCCTTTCTCAAAGGTAATAAACCAAAACAGATCTAGAAATGCACGAATTTAGACAAGCTTGTCATGCCAAACACCATTTTTCTGTTGGTCCATAGAAAGACCAGTGTTGGCATAAGACAGATTAAGAAATGTAGGTTCCTGTTGAATCTGGAGATCTGTCTTTAGATGAAATCATGTACATTTCTGTAAAATTTCACAATCCGTTCGGCTTCTCTTCTGCCACTTTGCAGAGCCCCTCGAGAACTTGAGAAATACGTTGTATCAGTTGCATCTCCAGCGAACAACAGGACAGGCTGCAATGCAACACCAATTAGAAAACAACAACGAAAAATAACCAATAAAATACACAGTATAATACGCTATATATTAGAGCCAGCACAGGCAGCATCTTTGTGAGGTATTAAAAAGGCCCAATGTTAAGTGTCTACATACATACATACATGCATATATACATACACACATACACATACATTCATACAAATAACCAAGCAAAACTGGTTGTTTTATCATAATAGTAGCTAATTTATAAAATTACAAATCTGAACTCAAATCAAAAATTTGACCTTCCAAAGCCAAAAATGCAGAAAACTTAACACTTGCATGTGATAATGGTTTGAATGAATCATTTACCTGTAGAGTTATGGAATTATTCACCTATACAATGAATATCATTCACCCAAATGAATGAATGTATGAACGAATGACCAGTCCAGCAATACGTGAATGAATGAATGAACTATTCATCTGTACACAGACAGAATTAATTAATTATTTAACTAACCTTTAAAATGGATTTTATAAATAAACTGACCATGTCTCGATTGTTCTTCACTGGTTCAGCAAGGTGGCGGATGTCATCAACCGTTCCTCCAACTGGAATGTGGCAGAAGGAACCAAGAGTGTATGCATCACTTTTCCAACAAGTCCTGCAACAGATAAGTCATGAAACTAGTGAAAACCACATTCGCCGAAAACAGAATCAAGACGATAAGTTACAATAGGTGTGATTAAAAGGTAAGGTAAGACACGGTAAAGTACGTCTGGGTAGAGTAAGATAAGAAAAGGTAAGGTAGGGCAAGGTAAGAAAAGGTAATGTAGGGAAAGTAAGGCAAACTAAGGTAGGCGTGAGAATTTTCTATCTTAGTTCAAAATGTTAAGAAGCCAGACTGTCATTTTATGTCTTAATAACAAAGCAAAGCATTTACTATTAAACTTCATCCAGGAACTTCATCCAACTGTGTACATAACGAAATATCACAAAATTATCACTTTCTTCTCAGTCCGTCATGAAAGAGAAGTTGCCAGTGGCCATCTCAGTCCGTTGAGAAATGCCTAAGCACCTCCTCTTGCATTCAGAGGTTAACACCAACTAATCTCCATACAAGTCTCGGCTCACAGTAGCACAGTCCATCCAGTGCGCTAAACGTACCAGTCAGCCAATTAACATTGCATGTATACATAGAAGCATTGCCCCAACCGGCATGCAACGGTTACCGGTCAATCTTGTACATTACAAGTAAAGTACAATTTATTTAAACAGCTAAGTGTATACTCCAATTAACCCAGAAGCTGGTGCAAATAGGTGCAGAAACAACCTAATTGTGCCAATCACCTTGCCTTAAACAAACATGGCCCAACTGCCAATTTGTTGAACAGCTATTTGCAATAGTAGGGTAAGATAAAATATGCCATGTTTCCAAGGTAAGGTAATGTAAGAATGCATACAGTAAGATAAAAGACTTAAGGAAATGTAAGGTAGGAAAAATAGGGCAAGTTAAAGTAGGGTAAAGTAGGATAAGGTATGGTAAAATGGTAAGGTGAGCAATGACTTTATAGCCAAAGATACAGAAATGTCAGGTATGACAAGGTAAGAGGTAAGATAGATAAAATAAGGGAAGTTAGGTAAGAAAAAGTTAGGTCGGGCAAGGTAAGAAGAGGTCAGGTAGGGGTGCAAGACTTGTTAAAGGTAAGATAAGGCTGACATTGAAGGATTTTCTGGCTGAAGCATGGATAGAATAATCGCACCTTGTGACCTTCTTCAGCTCTGGAAGAACCGGAGTGACATGCTGAAGGAAACTTTCCAGCACTTCTGTGCATCTTCTTCCAACTTCCTCCTCTGTCAGCTTCTCAATGTACTCTGCCTCTTTTCCAGAAAGCCAACCTTGAAACAGTTTTAATAATACCAGCATAAAAAGGCAACTGTTCCGAATAAATGAATGTTTGAATAAACCAATGATTGAATGAAGAAATTAATAACTGAGTAGATGAATGAATAAATGGATATCTGGTAACAGAAGTCATGTAAATGCACTGCAATGTAATGTAAATAAATATTCCTACACCATCGATAAAATATGGAAAGGAACTGCGTCAGGAAGAATCACTGTTAACACTGTTAAAATCACCAAGCACTTCAGATCAGTGTGTGTAATGTAATGTAAAAACACAGTTTCAACACAAAACAAGTTCTACTTACACATCAGGACACTGGAAGAGATGGCTTCAAAAAATGGAATCTTCCTGACCCAGTTTCTTTCCATGTTTTCCGTTTCCGCATTCCTTGCATCCCACACCATTTCCATCCGGTCGACGTAATCGGGCAAGACTTGCCCATCAAACTCAAGGACGATTTTATTGACTGTACCCATCGCAATTTGTCTGATAGCATTCGTTTTTATAGCAGGAAGTGCAGGGCAGAACAAGTCCCCAGCATGCTTCTTTAGAAAGCCAAGAGGCACGGTAACCACACATACATCACCGTAAAGCCTCTTTCCATTGGCACATTCTACACAAACAGGGTAACCACTTGGGTCCTGGTTGTCCCAGAGGATTCGACTCACTGGATGGTTGAGGAGGATCTGTCCTGACGGAATGTCAGCCTTAAGCAGATCGATAATTTTCTCGAAGCCATAAGGCACAACGAACGGGTAGCCTTGCTGATACTCGAAGCATCCAAATTCACTCAGCGAGACATCATCCATCGAGTCAGCACCGGTCATGATGGACTCGGCTAACAGCCTCTGCAGCAGAAACTGCCTCCGCAGCTGATACTCCTCCTCGGGCATACGATTCATGTTCGTGCTGAACTCTTGCTTCACAAAATCACCGACGCTTTCGCCAGCCATCTCCTCCTTGTCAATCGTGTGATAGAAGCTTTTGCATTCCAGAAGCAGAAACCCATACTTCATGTTGACTTCCTCAATGACTTGTCTGCGCACTGGTTGCCCGTTCTCTTGCAAGCAGAACGCCTGGGTCTTGAGGCTGCGGAAATTGTATTGCGTCGACAGCAGGTTGTTTTGCTTGGCGATGCAGAAGATCGGATTTTGACAGTTGCCGCGGACCCAGTTGGCGCCAAGCTCCACTTTGTGACCAGCGTCCGTTTCTAAAGAGCCACGCAAAACAAGAGTACAATTGAGTCACTTCCATGTTGCTTTCTTTAGTCTGCTGTCAATGCCAAAACATGCTAACAATAAACGAGATAACACGCAGAAAGTAAGAACACACCCAAGATCCATGTTGCAACGGTGTCGACAGATACTTAAAAGGCATTATTAACCCATTCCCGCCTGAATTGTTTTCCCCGAAAATGAATAAATTGACAGTAAACATGGTAGATTGACAACAGTGCAACAAGGGTTACAGTAAAGTATGATAAAGTGTACATTTTCTGAATCAGCACACTTCTGGCTATGAAATGCACATTTTATTGTGAACAAAAGTTAATTTATATAGCTGCCTTAGAATGCCAAACGGCAAAACAGTCACCGATGCACAGATGAGCATTGCATTTCTCACAACAGGTAACAGAAAATAGTCCAACAGGCACGGTTTCATTTTCGGACTGGTTTCGCATGCAGGGCCAATTCCAAACAAACTAGTCACTGCCGAGCTTCAAATGCCTACGAATTTATATTCTGAAGAGGTAAATTCGTCATCCGTGTCATCCTGAACATGCCTCAAAAACTTCCGATATCGGAATGCCTTTTCCCATCACTTTAAACTCTTTTTTCTCACAGTAAATCTAATTATTTCTCAACAAATCGCAACCCAATATGTCCAGAAATTTACCAGCAACAACACTAAATGCTATTTTTAGGTATGACATAATTGAGTTATAATTATTTTCTAGCCTGTTTCAACGCCTCCCATATCGGGTCGCTAGCGACCCGATCCGGCGGGAATGGGTTAAAGAGTTTTTTATACATACATACTTAAAAGACAGATCAACTAAAACACATAACAAGTTACACCATCTACCTGACACCGATAACAACAGTCATCATCGTTAGGCAGGTGTAATGTTTCAAGAAATTACTGCCAACGACTGTTTACAAGTTCCAAGACCTTAGTAGAAACATTCTCGGAAACTATTACTGAACGAATATTTACATGCTCCAAGGCCTAAGCAGATATATTCCTGGCAACTATTAGGGAATGATTGTTTATCCACTTCAAGACCTAACTGAATGAATACTTCTTTTCCAGAAAAAGGTTTGCAAAGCAGTCGCATATCTGTGCGAACAAGATCAGCATTATCAAGCAAAAAACCAGTCCCCAAAACTCACATCACCACATTTTGGGTGCATAGCAAATCCTGAAAACAAATTTTGACCAGATCCCCAAAATCGATTTTCTAAATGTGACCCAGAGCCCCGAAACTTAAGAAGATAAAATTTGTATGGAGGAATTAGGACTTTATCCTGAAAGTCAATGTCAAAATGACGGGACGGGATTTATTAAATGGGGGAACATCAAGATCCTTCATACACTTTCAGCTGCTATTGCAGATTAGATAGCTCACAATAGTTTTCGGGATTTCAACTGCTTTCAATAAAACTGTTTTCGGGAAATCGACAGTGCTTTTGGGGATTCGAGTTTCGGGGCGACCCTCCATATTTTACACAACTTTTAAGAAGTTTGACATTTGTAAGCCAAATCTCTGACTGCTCAGTTAAAAATATCACTGTACACGAAAACCCTTAGCGTATTTTTGGACATACTGAACATTAAAAACTGGCGAGGCTGGGCAGAAAAGAAGAAGTCGAGGGCAAAGAATGGGGTGAAGAACATTCGAAGGAAATGCGTGTGAAAGTTGGAAATAACGTTCCGGTTTTCTCAATCTGATTTATGGTCAAGTTCAACTTGTGTCACCGATAATTTTAACGGAGTTCTCACCCAAGTCCAACGAACGAATGCGTCCTCCAACTCTGGACGTGGCTTCCACAATGCGTACATCTTTAATTCCGGCCTTAATCAGGGAATTAGCCGCTCCAATTCCCGAAATGCCAGCTCCGACGATCAATACACTGGGCGAGCACTCAGAATGGCGTGGATGGCCAGTCGTTGATTGTCCTCCGTTTCTTTGTGCCATTTAAGCGACCGATATCAAACTCCGTCCTAGACTGAAAAAATAAACGAAGAGAGCGTACTATGATATTTCGTTGACACGTCTGAATCAGAAAAGCCCTTATTTCTTACAAAATTGAAAAAGCATCATTTAACGGTAACATCCCACAACGTGAATACAATGCAGAATGACTAATTACTGACCATCAAGATCCCAACAGTCGCAGAAATTAATGCGTTCGTGACTTCCGGAACGGGTCGACCAGCCACGAGTAGTCGAGCACTCGCATGTACCAGAGTCCAAACAGGAATCGAATAGTTGTTTATACTCGAGTACTCGAGAATTTTAGCCATGTTCTTTGTTCAGTCATTATTTCAGCTTAAATTCAGATTTAACCCTCAAAGGAATGCTTTCAAGGAATGTTATCAATTTCACAGGAGGACTTGGCAACTGAACCCAGACCACCGAGGCCGAGTGGATAGACTATAATATAGTCAGTGTTGATATAGTTTTAAGGTATGAGAGATTTGGCATGGTAGCAGAGTAAGTAGGCCCTATATTATACTTGCATGGCCACCATGCCAAATCTCTCATATCTTAAAACTATATCAACACTGTGCAATTTCACATTATAAAATAGGCCTAAATAGTATGAAGAAAAATTATTAAATATATTGTTCTATGACAACAGGCCTACAACAAAGCAATAGTCTACTAAGGGCGCTAACAAGTGCCAAACATAATTTACCCATACTTATCTCAAGTACTCGATATGTTACTCGACAGAGTACTCGATTTAAAAAATACTCGATAGCAGCAGCCCTAGGAGCAGGTGTTGATTCAGAGTCACGAATGGGAATTAGGAATTTTACTTTCAATATTTAGGTCTAGTAATACCACCTGTGGTGTTGCATGAGTCATGCATCGGAGGATGGCTAAAATGTAAATATAAATGTGGGCCAGTGGGTCAACTATATCACCTACTATTCCAGTTCTAAGACTCTATCGATCGATCGCAGAACTCATCAACAGATGAGATCACTATTAATTATCAAATTATATAATCCTAAACCCAAGTTTTCTACAGGGCCCAGCGAAAGCTAAGTCGGGGGAACTAGCTTATTCACAGGCGCTCAGACAAAACAAAATTGATAGGCAAATAGGGTCAGATTCGGTTCCAGGTCAAGATCCAAGGGTCAGGCAGACAGATAGTTAGACGGTGGATCGTATTTAGAATAAATTGGAACAGTTAGCTAGATAGAAGAGGACTTTCAACCTGGTTTGGTTTTTGCTGACACTGCTCTCCTCTGGATGTAGTTTTATCTCTCATCCCGCCCTTTCTCCGTTAAAACTTCAGAAGCCTCTTCTCATTCATGTCCTCTCACTTGCGGATTTCCGCAAGGCTCCGTTCTTCTACCTCTTCTGTTTATCATCTACACTACCCAACTCAGTTCACTCATTAAAGCATCCTCAGCTGACCACCACCTGTGCGCTGATGAGACCCAGTTATTCATCTCTTTCTATCCGAATTGTTTCAACGAGTCTATAGATCACCTTCTTCGTGTGGTTAAACAAATCTCCTCCTGGATGACATCTAATTTCTTGTGATTAAACCAAAACTGAATTCATACTTATTGGCCTACGTGACCAGCTCAGGAAAATTCCTGACCCCTCTATATCCCTCAGTCTAGACTCTGCCTCCACCCACACCTTTAATACCAACTCTACTGTCCGCAATTTAGGTGTAATATTCGATCAAAACCTCGCCTTTTCTGAACATATCACCCATCTTTCCCGCTCTTGTTTTATGCCTATCCGCGACCTTTGCAGAATCCGCCCTATGTTTGACTTCAAAACTGCATCTATCATTGCTACATCCATATTCCATGCAAAACTAGACTACTGCAATTCACTTTTTCTCAATATAGATATCATTCCCCAGGTCAAGAAAAGCCTAAACGAAAAATCTCTTCATATTCCAGTACAAGCGCTTGTCATTTCGCGTGTAGACTACTGTAACTCGGTTCTGTATGACCTCCCTGCCTCCACTCTCCATCCACTTACTTCCATTCTTCATTCTGCTGCAAAGCTTATCAAGAATCTTTCCCCACGTGACTATTTAGACTGTATTATGATTAACTTACTTCATGTTACGCGCTTTCGTGCAAGACTAGTTTTGTTTAAGCGCGCTATAAATGCTAGCTTACTTACTTACTTACTAGAATAAATCGCCTTCAAGCCAAACACATTCAACTGATTGTAAACGATCGAGTTTACTGAATGAGAATCATAACAAGCAATTGCAGATTGCTAAATAAATGTACTGAGCATTGTAGGCTTTAAGTCATTACAACAGACAACTTAAAAGATGTTGAGGCATTTTCTTTGGCATAGGAGAACAATCCTGAATCATGGAAACACACGCTCGTCGTTAAATCCGTGACAATTTTCGAACTCACCCTTGCTCAGGTTCTTAAAATAGAAGCAGAGGATCGATTTTCGAGATTATTTTCAGTTAACTTATTCGTTTTTGACACAGAAGTTTTTTCGCACCAATGGGGAACGGCATGAACAAGGTGAATTATTTTCGTGTCGGAAGTTCAAAGGAACAGTTTTCGAGGTTTTCTGTGCGAACCGTTTGGTTTGACGGATATCGTACGCGAATGATAGTCGTTGCGCGAGAATCATTAGCTGTCTTCCTTTCGTGGCGAAGTTGTGTAGGCCGTTTTATGCGAATTAAAATGAAAAGAAAATCGAAATGGAAGATAACATGTTACCTTGGCCCTCGCTTAACAATCTAAAATGCTAGAATATGCCGCCTTTGTATACGGGCCATACGTAGGCCTAATCGTGATGTCAAATGTTCAATGCTGTGCCTAATGAATATAAGAACGTTAATGTAGCGCTATTTATTGACCTTGTCGGTTTTCGAAAGTTGATTATCCAAAGCGTTCAGTTGTTGTCTCTGTTTGTTGGTGTTATTTTATATAAAAGCAGCAGCAACCATTTGACGGATGCCATGAGCATTAGGCCTATTACAGAGGTGCTATAGGAGTTCTTAGATTAATGTTTTGTTGTTATTAGAGCAATATATGGATTTACAATTTTTTATTGGGAAGAATTTTTAGGTTCGGCAATGCATTGTGACAGTTTATTTTGTAAATGTGAGTTTGTTTTCAGTTTGAATGGTTTTTACCAGCATACAAGTAAATTCTTTGTTTTGTTTGAATTTTTTTTAGGTGCTTCCAGGGTTATATTTAGGCAATATTCGTGATGCAAAGGACACAGTTCAACTGTCTGAAAACAAGATAACTCACATCTTATCAATTCATGACAACAGCCGTCCTATACTCATGGTTAGTCCTATTAATAAGCAAATAAATGAATAAGCAATTAAATGCGCCTGGTGAGGATAACTGGCTGGAATGGCTTCGTCTCCTTGTTGGAGCATTACCCTACAGTTTTAACTGTATTAGGAAGCTGTCACTGCTGTGTCAATGATGCGATCCCTAGCTGTTCTCTCCTATGCTTTCTCTGCTGTATGAAGGCTGAAATTTAGGACTGTCAAATCCTCCACGACTAGTCCAAGTTGCTCCATGACCGTGTGGTCCTATTTTGGCTGAGTGGTCTTTTATATCATTCAGGGGCTTGTTCTTTGCAGTCCACAGGACTTTCTGGTGGCCTCATCTTCAGGAGCCCATACAAAGTGCTCGAAAGAGCTCGGCCTGCATTTCCGGAATGTAGCAGAGATTGGTACTGTCACCGTTCTCTTCCCAGTCCCAAAGTTGCTGACACGGTGCATGTAGGGAATCCACAGAATTCTCCTGAGTCACCACATGTTAAAAGTGTTGAGCTTCCCGTTTAGGGCCTTTGTGGTCATCCAAGTGTTGCAGCTGTAGAGGAGTCCTGGTAGCGATGTACAGTTTATGAAGCTGCAGCGGGGTGTTCAGTGCAATTTTTGAGTGCCAAGTGCTTAAACAACCAATATCTTGTGCGATCTGTGGACTATTCAGCAGTCATCTACCAACTTAGAAACTTGTATTAAATAAGAGTTTACCTAACTTTGCTTTACTTATCTTACTACAGCATAGCACTTCATACCTTAGCTGCTGAGAAGTTTTTAAAATTGCTCCACAAATATCGAGAATCATATCCAGATGTCTTTTTTAGTTTGTTATTCCCTTTAACCGAACCTTTCTCCTCCATTTTGGCAGATATTCCAAATGCAGTGATATCAGATATTTTCTGACAAAGTTTATTTTTCTGGCTGATATCAAATGCAACAATGTTAAGTATTTCTGACAATGTTTATGTATTTTGTCTGATTGCCAGATATAGTCTGACGATGTTTTATTTGGTTTTTTATCTGTTAGGATAAAGTCTACCTTTGCATACCATTGTCCGACAGTCCGACGCAGAACATATCACAATACTTCTCTCCATGCAACGACTTTATTCACGAGGCAAGGATTAAAGGCGGCAATGTTCTTGTTCACTGGTAAATGGTTTTCTCTAACATACTTAATTATTTTTAGTAGTTCCTTAAGCTGACCCTAAAAGGCAGCCAGTGATACACAGTGTTAGCGACTTTACTTTCTTAGCATTGGCATATGAGAGCAGGTAGCTGATCTTCCCACTGACAGTGTGTGGTCTTTGTAAGTTTGCTAGGGGGCTCAAGTAGAGCAGAAATCTTGGAATTTAATTTCTGGCCTGGCAGGAAGTTTAACCCCTGCCCTCTCAGCTGATAGTCCAGCATGCTAACCACTAAATTAATTATTAATTGTTCGTCAGATGTTTATATAGCGCTAATCACTGCCACATTGCAAAATGGTAGCTTTGCCTTGGTAGCCCTTATTCTGGAAGAGGCTTCCACTCAACCACTTGAGCTTCTTGTCCTTCTTTGGCTCTATTTCACCAGTGGTTGAAGACCGCTCTGTTCGATCGTGGTTTTCTGTTTTCACATTGGGAACACCTTTATTGTGTAATTTTTTTGTCTTTAATTGTTATTCTTTATCTTAATTTTTATCTTCATCTTATTTCAGTTTAGCCGGTGTCTCACGTAGCGTCACCATTGTTGTGGCGTATGTTATGTCCGTGACAGATCTCGGGTGGCGCGATTCCCTTAATGCCGTTCGCTCTGCCAGGAACTGCGCCAGTCCAAACTTTGGCTTTCAGAGGCAGCTGCTAGAGTTTCAACACGAAAGCCTTCTTCAGGTTTGGTGTTTCTAGACATAGTGTGAATTGTTTAGATGGTGGTGATTATCGATTTCATTGTTTGCTTGTAATTGTTAACTTTGCAACGCTTCAGTACTCAAAAGCTTTGCTGGTGGTTGTCTCATTCAAAAGCAGTTGATCAGAAAAGTTGATTCCAAATCACACAGTTTGTCATTCTGTAAAGGACGGTGTCCAGACTGAGGTCCGGTGTATTTATCTAGAGTATGCAGTTCGTCCCCAGCCTATTTGTGTCATTACCAGCGAGATGAAGAGCCAATAGTCCACCGTGGATTGTGCTGATGATTTTGTGTTTGGCCTTTGAAAAACCCTCAGCACTGAGTTCTGCTGTTGCCACTGTTGGTAGCTTGTGACCACAATTTGTTTTTATTGTGGAATTTGGTTGGCTGGTAGGGTCATTAGTCTGCCTGGCCTGAGCTGGTTTCCAACAGGGAGTGCGTCAAAATTGCCAATCCATTGCGCTTCCTCAGGTTGTTTGATTTGCTGATTGAAATGGATGCTTCTTCATGTTATCTGACAAAGATCACTTTTTCCTTGTACTTATGTTTTTTGGCTTTCCAAACTGGGAACCTCAGAAAGGCAATACAACAATACTCAATGCTGCTCTGCATTTTTATGGAATTCTTCTCTTGAATAAAATAAATTAATCAAACCTGTAAATCCGCGCTTGTTGCATTTTGTGCATTTGTAGTGTAAAGGTTACCATGTAATTCTTCTGTTTAGTAAAATAAATAAAGCAGTAAACCAGCACTCTGTGCAGCACTTGTGTTTTCATTCATTTCTTTATTTATTTTTATTGCGTTATTATTGCATTCTTGTCACACTCCCTGTTAGTACCCAGCTCATTCCGGGCAGACTACTGACCCAACCAGCGGACGAAATTCCACGATAAATCCGAGTCATATGCTGCCAACAGCAGTGACAGCATCTGAACTACCCAGTATGTGCTGATGGTTCCACAGGCAAAATGCAAAATCATAGCACAATCCATGGTGGACTTTTGGCTTAGCATGTGCATTTTTATTTAATTTTCTCTTCAGGAACGGGAAAGGCTCAGGGCATTGCATCTGCCAAGTCCCTATCCAGACACAGAAGAATGTCGCCGACTCATTGAGATCAACTCAAAATGGGTCACTACGGGTGAGTACCCAGCCAACGATGCCAGTGAATCAAAGACCACTGATCGAAGAGAAGGTGATGGGGTTTCCAAGTCCACAGTCGATGCCTCAAAGTCGTCGTTACTCAGCAAAAACAGTGAAAATTTGCAGAAGCGAAGTGGAAATTCACCGAACCAGGTCGACAACCTGACATTTTCAAAATTATCCGGTGGCAACCACTCACCAACCGATGACTCACAAGGGTTCTCATGCAACGGGTTGAGAGAAGCTGTGGACGATATTTCAGAAAACAACGCAACCAGATCAAAGCTGCAGGATGTGGCCAGCTTAAATGCAAACCACTTCAAGGTTTCTGATGGCGAATCCGCTTCACGTGGCCTTTCGGACGAAGTGAAACTACGTGAGAATCAGTGTGATACGCCTGCCCAAGGAAAGCCCAAATAAGTCGAGTTTTGCCAGAGTGTTTGGGGAGATTTTTAAAGATGCAGTGAATTTCTTCATACCTATTTTTGTTGTCTGCAGTCAACAATCCTTGAAGTAAATAGTTTAAGCAAATTACCTTCATCCGAGGTAATGAACAGCGAGAGCGACAGTGAGTTGCACTCAAAATATGCAATGATTTTAAATTACAAACGCTTCTGCCATTCTAGGACGTGTTTGTCTTATTGTCAGGTATGACAACTGTAGAATGCATAAGTTTTTTGTAATCAGCAACTTGTAAACAATTACATTGTGCACAATATAAACGAGTTACAGTAGTTCAACTCTTTTGACTGATGCTTACTACTTATTCAGAATCTGTTGGCTGTATTCAGGTGAGATTAGTCAACTTACTTTCATGACTGTTTAGGCATTGAGGTAAGCTTAGGCTACAGACATAGGAATTAGACTGCATAGGTCTGGACTTGTACAGATTTCATCTAGAAGAATTACTGCTAACTTTCATTAACGCAGAGTAGACGCGTTTACATGTGTGGACACATTTACCTCTCGTTTCACCTTTCGTCACTTAGTTGATTTTGTTTCTTCTGTTGTTTGTTTCCGTGCTTAAGTTCAGAGGAACGCGATTTAAAAGATTTATCCTGCCTTTCTGTCTGTGGTTGTGATTGTCTACTGGTTAGCATGCTAGACTGTCAGTCCAGAAGTCATGGGTTCAAATCCCCTCCAGGGTAAAAACATCTTTTGAGATTTCTGTTCCACTTGCACCCCTAGCAATATTGACTGTAAAATGAGTTAGTATACTGACTGTACACTGTCAGTGGGAAGATCAGGAGGCAAGGGAATGGACTGGCCATCCGCCCTTTTATGCCAAGGCCAGGAAAATGCAGTTGCTAACACTTCTTACCCTTAGCTACCTCTCGGGGCAAGCTCCAGGAATTGCTCTTCTGCGATCTCTGTGGCTGCTTGGATCTCAACTGGATTATGGATGGTGATTTTGCTTAGATGCAATCATCATTTATTGGTGCCATGTGAATTATGATAACGGCACTATAGAAGTTACCATCTTAGATTAGATTTACTCTGGAAAGCAGAGGTGATGCAGCTGGATCTGTGGTTCCAGAACTCTGGTTTACAAAACCCAGATTTGGGTTGTTAGGTTCTTTTGATAGGTCAATGAAGAATCCTAGTTTGTGAATAGAAAGCTTTACATTTTAAGTTACTAGGAAGAGGACATTTATGCAATTCCAGTTTTTGTCCACACTGTTATTAATTTCTCTGCAAAATCTTCTCAGTAATATTTATGATACACCGTGTGGGCCACAAGACAATTGATTTCAAATTCTGGGTTGGAGGTACGAGTTTGGGATTGAAATCTAGTGCTGTTGAGAGAAAATTGTTTTGCTTCCCATAAAGAAATTAATTTTTAATTAAAGTCAGAATCACTAATGGTTAGAAAGTCTAAAGGAAAACTGAAAACCTGAATGTAAACTGATCTCCAAAGTGCCTGAAACATGCTGTGGCATTCTGCATAACTTGAAGCTTTATTAATCTTTTCCTGTGGTTAATTCAGATAAATTTACTAGTTTATAATGGATTACTTATTACGGGTTACTTTACTTCAATAGCTTATGAAACATCTGATTATGCCCTAATTCTATGTAACTTACTTTTTCAGAATTAATCAAAATTTTTGTGTTGCTGATTTTTTAAAGTATTTTGTACTTTCTCTTAGGTCATATAAATATGTTTATATGGTTTAGCCTAGTATAAGGGAGTGTTTTAAAACTGCCTATGCACTTGTTTCATTTTCTGGTGGCATCATTTATTCATTAACAAAGTCAGAGAGTTAGAAGTTGGTTTTCTAGGCCGATTTAAACAGATTAGGATATTTGCTTGTAAAATGTAGTCGATTAGTTAAGCAGCCGTTGTATGATATGTAACCATAATAACTCAGTTTGTAAATCTTTTCTGAAAAACACTGCAGAGTCATTGCTGGAACATTTTATTATTTGTCTGGGCAGTTCTACAGCACCTGTTGTTATTTCTGTATCTAAAAGGTGCCACTGTCATTCAGTGACAAAGCATCAGTCGATGGTGCTGAGTAATTGGGGGGGAGGACTTGATCGAGTCCCTACTCAGTAACTGTCTCGGGGAGGCTCAAACCTATACATTCTGCACTGCAAAACAAGCACTCACATCAATCCACTTTTAAGGACCTAACAGTGCTGCATCTCGCTTGCCTAACTGATTTTAATGTTCTGAAATAACGACAAATTCTTCACTGACATTCAGTCGGTCCACTGAAATGAAATCCACTTTCATTGTTAGAAAAATGAAAGAGTGCAAGACTAAAATTTCTGTGCAGTAAACACCATAGAAACCCTCGTCTTGTCTTCAAAATATAACTTAAAACATACAAAATACACTGCTTTGGTAAACTGGCAAAATTTACATTTATTCAAATTGTTATTATTATTTTAACTTAAAATACTTTAAAAACATTATAACGTGTAAAATTATCTAATTCTGTATTTTGATATTAAATAGCAAGAGTGTTGCCACAATTTACGTGTACCTCCAAAGCCAACCAGACATTAAAAGGCCATAACCACAATGACTGGAACTACTGCAGCCACAGTTAATGCAGCCCATATATCCAGACACTTGTTATAAAAACGACATTAACGGTCCTGCAACGGACTACAGCTGAGGGTTTATTACTTGTCACCAAGCATTTTAGCACCACTAGTGTGCAACTACCAGAAATTACCTTCAGGCACGAATCAAACAATGAAGGCCATCATTGGTTCAAAAATTAAATAACTAGATATACAGCTTCTATATACATATATGCAATGCATATACTGCATATGTATATATATATATATTCACTGCAATGTGTATATGGAATGCATATATATAATATATATATATATATATACAAGAATTATGCATACTGCATACGCAAGGTTTTTTAGTATTTCCGTGCATATATTAAGCGACTACTTGTCAACTGATGGAACTGAGCAATTACGAGTGAAGGACTTGCTCAAGGTCCCTACACAGTAACCGCCAGAGGGGAGGCTCGAACCAGTACTTTCTGCGTTACAAGCTACCATGCCCAACCTGGACATGCAAGGCATGGTAGCCGAGTGGATATATATATATATATATATATATATATATATATATATATAGTGAGTGTGTCATAAAATGCATAAGATAACCAGAACAAATGGTATAAATATATCCAAGAAAAGCCGTATGCAGTCTGAAAAATTTGCATTCATAAAAGCAATTTGAACAACAGCATTGCTTATTCAAAAATACATTTAAATCTAATAATACGTGTATCTCACTGTACAAACATTTCAAACAAGTAAACAGAAATATTAATCACTATCAAAACATCTAGAGTAAAACATGCCATAATATAAGAATGCCTATATATAAATATATGTGTATGTTTGGGCATTTATATAGCACCTTTATTTAACTCTTAGAGGTGCCAATCTCGAAAATCATTTGTTGCTTTTTTAAACTAGCTTCAGTTTCATACAAAACTGACAGCAAATTTCCAAGATTTGGTAAAAATGTCGGCAGATATGTCACCACTGATGAAAATATGGAGGAAAAGTAGATTTTAGCAAAAGTGTCAAACAAAGGAGAAAATGTGAGTGAGAACACGCAAATGAAGAAATGTGATGTATTATAATCCTACATTCATGTAGCTCCACTTCAAGGGAGCTTTGCTGTGCTCTGCAAGCAATGACACCCAAAACCAAACAAGACAGTCTTTAACTTCTGAGGGAACTAATCTAACCAAAAAATATGGTTTTTAACCTCTGAGGGAATTGACCTAATCTAACCGAATAAGATGGTTTTTTACCTCCAAGGGAATTTATCCATCTAACCAAACAAGACCGTAATTAACCTCTGAGGGAATTAATCTATCTAATCTGGAGACTTCAACAACACCGTTATCATAACATGTATGCATCAATCACTGGTTGTTTTCAAGGTACATCATAATCACAACTGGAATTGCCTGAGTGAAGGCGGTGAAAAAACTCTTGATCAGGTAACACAGTCTCAACAAAATATTATCTAATCTAATGACTTCTATAGCGCCGTCATCGTAATGCACAAGGCATCAATCAATGGCCGCTTCAAGTGGCCGGTTTGGTCAGTAATCGTAAACCAGTGGGGATGCCTGGTTGAAATCTGAAAGTGCTGCAGGATCAACTGGTATCTAGCTACCACGCTGTCAAAATTTCTTAATTCTAATAATTTCGCCAACATAATCAATAATATTACCAATCCACTACAAAATATCTGCACAGACATATCGAAACAATGCAGACGGACGTTAACAAGGACATACATTACTGAAAAAGTAAAACAAGCAAAAGATTTGCATAAATTGAAAACAATCCACAAAACATGAGAATTTATTTTTTTAAAGAATTACAAAAATATATTGTACAGTATCTATGATAACAGTTTTCTCTAATTTTACATTCAAAACTGGAATGTCATGTGAGTGGAAAAATAGTAGTTGATCCTGTGTGCTCATAAGTCCTAATAAGAGAAACTTAATGGTATTTTTTGGCATCAATTTACGGCACAAGCATCTGTCTGAAACATCACGAAATACACTGAAACCTCCTTACATCATGCACCATTGTAACACAACTTCTGATATACAATGGTCAGCAACATGAAATCCAAATTTTATATCAATCTCATTACAATGCAGTACTTCCTATGAATCCTAAAGATATCACTACAAGGAGGCTCCAGTGTATAATTGTTACATTTAGGCAGTTTAGAAAGTAGTTCAAAAGTTCTCTGATGACTAGAAATTAGCCACGTCCAATAACCGAGCCAAGTGCCAATATTTCAAAATTTATGCAAGTTTAAGTTGTACACAATAAAATTTGAATACATGTTATACCATAATCAATCAAGCATGAATAGAGCAACAACTACTAAACATTCTAGCATTTATTTAGTGCCATTTCAAGAAAACATCTCCAAATTTGCATAACAACACAAATTTGAAGTTTCAACCTAATACAACCACACTAACTTTGAGCATTAAGTAAGATTACATATGGTAATTAAAGTCATTAATTATGTCACAAGGTCATTAATGCTGCATCTCAGTGTGCAGAAATACTGACATGCCTTCTAACTTGGGTATAGTAATTAAAGGGTCAGATAAAACTCTATAAAATGGATACATTTTTAGACGATATATGTCAAATACAGCAAACTAAAAGGATATTATCTTTCAACAAACTTGAGCCAGGCAACAGAGTTTGAGCTCAATCATTACAAAACTCTACTGCAAAACTCTACTGCATAATGCATGTGAATGTATTCCTAAACTGCAATCAGCGACAATTAACATAACACATTTACACCCCTTGTTGTGGGAATCAGATAAACTAGGAATACAGAGGTTTTGCATGGGCGGTGCTTAGCATGCCCTTGCAAAAGTATTAGGTTCAAGCCTAGCAGGCAACAGAAATTTTCCATTCTGGCAACTTAATCAAATGCAGGCCAAGACACTGTCTAATAACCAAAGCATTAGCTTAGTCCCTACGGTAATATTAGTACATTATTGGAGCACCCATGACAAGTTACTTTTGAAGTGGTGCTATAGAAATTTGCTCACACATACACTCAATAATAAATAATATTAAAATTGTGGAATCCAAAGATTCAACACTGGCACTTTTGACAGCAAGTTTGCTCTGCAAGACATTGACGAGTTTTAGGATAATAACAATAATAATAATAATAGCAATAATAATAATATAGACAACAAACTGGATAAAATAAGATTGCAGTTAGTTTTATGTCATGCAAATCAAGGCACAAAGCAACAGAGAGCAGAAACACTGTCATCTGAGTTGTGGTCACAGCCTAAATCATCTAATGATATGTAAAGATACACAAAAACTTCAAGAATTACAACACAAAACATTAAAACTCTTGTCATACCGCATTCAAATAAGAAAATCGCTGTAAATTCACACAAAACATTGGCAATCGAACCCACGACATGTAAGTAAAAAGGCCAACACATACTATGTCGGCTTTTCCCCAAACACCGTGAATCTGCCATAAAAGACAAACAACTCTGGCAACACCATGAGCCATAAAACATCATCATCCAAACATGACCATGCATGGAAAACCTGTCCTAAGTCGGCAAAATCAATGCGCAAAAAGTGCAGTCAGAAGACAATTAAGCATAAAATACATCTGAAATAATTCTTTGCATAATCTTCACAGAAATGTCAAATATATCACTCAAAAGAACGCATGTTGATCTCCAAGTTACAAACCAAATCTTGCATATAACAAATCTAGATAATTTCCACCAGACAGCTAAATTATATTAATATTTAATTTATAATTTTTCTAAAGCATTTGCACAGAGATGTACATATTAAAAAAATTATAACTTGTTTACTATTTGTGATAAAAACATTATTCACTACTTCTTACTAACACCAATGTAAAATTAAACAAATTTTTGAAGTTTTCCAACATAGACCAGGTTTTCTCAGGCAAGGTCACAAACATTCAACATCATCAGCCTAACAACGTCTCAAGTTAATCAAATGCTCTACAAAAATCTGCAATATTACAATACTCTGCAGAATTTCTTAAAAACATACAGCCTCTTGTATTTTTGTCACAATTCTCCAACTAACGACACAAACCAACTGATTTAATACATATTAATTCAGCTTTGTTCTTTTACAGGATTTACATAAAACAGCCATATACACTGCTTTACTAAGTAAATGCATCTAATTCACATTTGCAAATTGTACCGCATTTACAGCAGTTGAGCAGCTGCTGTGCTTTCTGAGAGAGAGCTCAAGTCGGTGTGGCCTTGTTCTTCACTCTTTGTGTCCTCATCTTTCGCAGAATGGAAGTCCTCCTCTTCAGGCACTATGAATTCCTCAATCTCATCCTCATCTTCATCTCGTGCCAGTTCCTCAGCATCAGCTGACAATGCCACCGGCACCTGCACGTTGGGCGATCCTTCACCAACACCCTCAGCTGAAGAACTCACGACTTCATAGCTCTGAGCGTTGCCGTGCTGGTTAACCGGTTTGATAGTTATGATAAGGTTGGCGCTGTTGGCAACCATCATGTCGGTTACTTGGTCAAGGGTCTTGCCAACAACCTCGATCCCATTGACTTCGAGAACTTCGTCATTGACCGCCAGCAGGCCGGTGCTTTCCGCCAGACCACCCGGAACAAGACGCGATATGAAAATCCCAGGAACCTTTTCCAAGCCATGTGGCATCACACGAACGCTTGCACCATCTCGGATGTAAAATCCGAGCGGCTTGTCTGAGCCATTCCGCATCAGTTTCACCCGGCGCTGGGTTTCAGGCAGAATGTCAACATCAATGATGGCAGAGACCTGGCGAAAATCTTCGGGAAGACCAATGGCGATGTGATGCCGTGGCTTCGAATCGCCTGGAATCAGCTTACTTATGACGTTTCGTTTGCGCTGCACTGTTCCATAACCATTTATTTCAAACTCGCTCTGACCTAAGTGCAATAAAGACAGTCAATATTCAGTAACAAAAGTAAGTGAACAAATGAAGCTTAGGAAAAAAATTCAACACATCTGGCTTCTGATGCAAAAATTTTAAAATAAAGTTACTGGTAGTAATCTGTTGCCATTTACATCCAACAGAGGTAAAGACAACACTAAGTAAGCATCATTCAACTAAGAATGAACTCAATGTTAACTCTGAACATGAATATCACACAGTATTTGTATAAATCACCTTTGACAGGCTCTTAAAACAATACATGCACACTGTTTTAAAAACATATTACTAAATGCCTCACTTCTTTGTTATAACATGATACTAACATGGTTCCTAAAGGCAGCATTGTATAGAGGTCCCAGTGTACATCAGGACATATGACAGCAATGAATAAAATAAGTAATTAAATCAGACTGAACAACTAACTTAGCCATCTAGCACAAACCTTTACGTTGTATGACGAGTCGAAGCAAAGGTCTTGCTGTTGAAAGAGCTTTAGCAAAGTTGTCATCATTGTTAATCGGCAAAAGATCGCCTTCAGGATCGGTGTAGGTGACTGTGAACAGCAAGCTTTTCAGGCTATGTACCTGTCTAACGGTTTCGCTGAATTCATCGAATGATGGCAGGTGGTGAGGATTTATTCTCATCGCAAATCTTCTAAACTCTGCATCAAACTAGAATTACAAACATAACATTAACCAGTTTTTTTGGTCATCACTAGATGTCATCAACATCCTGAATTTAACCTGGATATAATAAGGTGGTCTCACTGATGCAGTTTTTGTGTGTTATAGGGAAATTTTAACAATTACATTACACTTCAATTTAAAAACTTTTATGCCAATGGAATTTCTGGGGTGTGTGATAGTTTAGTCCAGGCATCGGCAAACTACGGCATGCATGCCACTATGTGGCACGCCAACAGATTTCAGGTGGCATCTTGAGCGTTACCTGAAAATGTGCTGAAAGCCCAAATGTGACAGACAGACGGAAGAAGGGAAGAGCAAGGACATCTGAAATCATGACATATCTGCCAGTCAGCAGGAGGATGGTTTGCCTGGCCGTGTTACTGTGCATTTTTGTCACAACAGTGGCGTGTGCCGGTCAATTCAATGACCTTTGCCCTCAGACAGATGACGAGCCTCGCCCTACTTTACCCATACGTTGGACATCCCTTCCCGACCTTACTAACTGGTCGAGATTTACTATCTCACTCTGCAGGCTGCATCGATTGCCGGCCTCTTTCAAGCTACTTACGACTCGTACGTTTTTAATCTGACGTGCACATATACTTTTTTGATTTCACAAAGAATAATTCTTCGAAAAGTATAAACGGGAAATGGGCCTACAGGAAATTGTGACGAACCCAGCCTGTTCACCTACTTACTCACTTACTAAGTGGCCTACGGAACTCCGCTGTGAGCAGCAAAACTTACTTTGCTCTTCACTTCGACATAACCGCTGGCAATTCGTGCCTCTATTTTGGCTTTCCTCGACATTTCGATTTTTCTTAAGCTTCAGTAAATGATAAAAATCTATTTATTCCAATCGAAATGGCTTTAATTAATTAGCTAACCATTTATCGGTTTCTAGCTTATTCACAGGCTACATATTTATAGACTTAATACTTGATGACGTAAATAAAATGGTATTAAAGGGTTGTAATGTGACTGATTAAATTTCGTGTAGGCGACGCTATAAAGGAATTGCGAAAATCTGCTTTGAAATCGAATTATTCATACTTTATTTCGAATTAAGTTTACAAAATTCTGTGCATTTTTGGCAACTTGTCATTATAGAGGTGAGCGTTTTAGTCAGACGCCAGATGGCAACAGTCAATGTCAAATGACGATAGTCTTAATCTGTTTCATTCCATCACCAGATCGTTGCTATGTTTACAGCTTATGAAATCCCTAAATCGCATGCTAAAGCATGTACTTAGTCAATAATTCATTCTCAGACAATAAAAGTTATACACGACCATAAGTTTATAAAAGTCATCCTTGACTTGAGAACTATTCATTCGTGTTTGAATTCATAATTTCACCCACCTTACTGTGATCGAAAGAATTTTTATTAGTTTTCGCAGCCTTAATGCTTGAAGGTTCCCATGATGTCTCCATCTGATAATCGGATTTTGTTCTTGACATGGTATTTCTGGACAACGCCTCTACTTCACGCAGCGCTCGTGAAGACCCTAGTGCCCTAAGCTTAGCTGTTGCATAGCGCTTTAAAAATTTCCGAGTTCACGATTCTCGGCATGGTTTGGTCGCGGTTCAAAATAATACTGCCCACGATCCACTTGTTCATCATAACCGTAAACTGGAAATTTCTACAGCGCTCAAAGTAGCTAAATCGTGGGAACCAGCTTATTCACTAGCTCTCAGTGAAGCAAAATCGACAGGCCGGATGGTGTTTTGCATTGGAGCAACGAGAAAAGATATGAGGAAATGGAGGAATCAGGATAGGGTATGTGGAAGAGGAGTATCTTCAGTTTTGAGTGAAAGGCCTGCACAGAGATTGTAAAGGGTGAAGTGTTGGCGAGTTTGTAGGATCAGTCAGACAACTGTCGTAATTTTGGTGTCAGTTTATTCCAGAGGTGTGGAGCAGCTATGGCTATAGGATGATTTTCAAATTTTAAGGATGAGGTGAACAGAGTGGTTGGGTTGTAAATAACCGATGAACATAGGAGGGTTGGGAGGATTGTAGTGTTTAGTAGGTAAGTGATAGGACTTTGTACTCAATTTGTTCAGGTATTTTAAGCTAGTGAAGTGATTTGAGAACAACAGTGATGTGATGGTATTTGGGGTTTTGGTGACAACACAAGCAACAGCATTCTGGGTAGCCTGTAGGTGGTTTATTTGGTATTGATATTCTGGAAATGTGAATTGAAGTAGTCCAGTTTAGCGTGGGCTAGAGACGTGGCAATGGCAGATGCTGTTTTGAAGGCAAGCATAGGCAGTCGCATATGCATGAAGCAAGAACTTTCCCGGTGGGTTATATGATCACAGAAGCCGAGGTTTTGGTCAACGATCACACCTAAGTTGCGGACAGATGAATTAGTAGTAAAGGTATGGGTGGAGGCAGAGTCCAAGCTAAGGGAGATGGAGGGGTCAGGAAGTTTCTTAAGCTGGTCGTGCAGGCCTATAGGTATTAATTCGGTTTTAGACGAGTTCAAGCAAAGATTAGTTGCCATCCAGGAGATACACGTAACCACATGAAGATGATCTGCAGTTGGTGAAACAAGAGAGAAAGAGATGATTAGTTGGGTGTCATCAGCACATATCAGGTGATATTAACTGAAAATGCTTTAATCAGTGAACTGAGTGGGGTGGTGTAAAGGTTGAACAGAAGAGGTCCAAGAACAGAGCCTAAGGTTTTTTCTACCATTTATTTATTTAAAGCACTTATTCTACGCACAAGGTCAGTGCAAAAGCCAGAGTAACATAGTGAGCCATACCAAGTGCCTTAGATCACACCGAGTTAGCAAGGTGGGCCTTTTGTGGTAGACGATTCCAAAACCCAGAAGTGCAGCAGCTGAAGGCACATGATCCTACAATTGTCCTGAACCTAGTTTCTTGCAACAAACCAGTATCAGAAGAACACAACAGTCTAGGAGGGCGATGTAGAGTTAACACTGTCATTAAGACATGATGGAAGGTTGATGTTCAGGGCCTTAAATGTCAAGCATGCAATCTTCAACTAAATAGCTCAACAGGAAGCCAGTGAAGTTCACAAAGGCAATCTAATGCATTTGACGAAGAAGTACATGTAATAACCCTAGAAAGGGAGTTTTGAACCTTCTGGAGCTTTTTACATTAAAAGTGGACATACCATATAACACTGTATTTGCATACTGTAATCAAGAACTAACAAGTGCACAAGCCACTGTTTTTAGCCATGTCGTCATACAGAGAATGTCTGCTGCGATTAAATGCCCTGAAGCGGTAGACACAAGACCTGCAAATAAACGATACATTGTGAAGTTCTAGTATGCGAGTTACCAATGGCGACACCAAGAGTTTTAAGTTCATCAGAGAATGGGATTTTGGTTCTTGCAAGGTTAACAGATGAATTTGACGAGAAAGACTGCATACGTTGATTGGTTGTAAAAAGAACTGCAAATCTACTTTACTCAAAAAAGAGGTAAATCAACATAAACTATTGGATATATAAAACCTGGCAAAGCTTGATCGGTGTTTGTAAAATTGACACACTTTAAAAAGGAGTATGCTAAGTAAAATAAAGAATAAGTAAAATAATTATGAAGACATTACGCAAGTCCAACTAGAAGTAACTTTCTTTAGTTATTTTTTTGCCAAACAGACAACTTTACTTACACAATAATAATTAAATTTTTGTCCCAGCATTATTTAGATTCAATACAAGCCCAAACCATCCAAAACAGAATTTGTGAAAGTGACCCCATATACATTCAAACTTGATTTTCTATGTAAAGACACTCCCCAGTGGATCACATTTTCTTGCGTAACTGTCACCTACTTTTTTCAGTGGTACAGTTACTGTAATAACAACAAATCTGGTAACACAATTCTGATGACAGTAACGAACATTACTAAGCACATTTCTTTGTACACTAAAGGAATCACCAGAAAATAAGAAACAGCAATGAAACCATCACAACATAACAAACCACCCTTAGTCTCCTCTCTGTGACCCTGTTCCACCCTACTCTGATGGCCCCACACTTCATTCCTTCTACTTCCTCTCTTCCCTTCCCTCCAGTTAAGGTGACATCACACCATACCAACTGACCAAAATAGTGATTAAGTGTGATTTTGACCCCATTAAGTGCTGTGTGTCAGGATAACTTAATTTGTTTCCCGAGTGTTAATTTCCACTTATCAATGGGGGGGGGGGGGGTTAACAGGCCCCATTACGCAATACTTTATGGACTATGGCAGCCCCCAAAAACTGGCAGTCCTGCTAACCTGAACACTTAGAACATGCCTAAAGCCGGCTCTGAGAGGATCATAAAATGTATTATGTATCAGAGAGGTCTGTAAAGGACTTATAAGGCTTCCTAAACACTTAGCAGGCTCATGTGCCCGACCCAAATGTTGCTTCATCCCTTACTTAGAACTCTGGACCAACCCTTTATTTTTGCTTTTCACAGCTCATGTGAAATGTCATTATGCACAGTACTCGAAATTCACATAGAATTTGAACAGCTAAGGCAAAATAGACACGTCAACAACCTTAGCAGACATTCGATTTTGTTCAAACTGGATACTACCGCTTTCAAGCCAATATTGTCGTTTGCTCTTAAGGTGCCCTTTTCCTAAGTTTTTGCTTAATGGCGCCAAATAAATTGTCTCAATAATAATAATGATAAAATTTTTCTTCATTCTGCAGTTACCTGAGAACAAACTCTTGCACTGAAATTAGGCACCGATTTAAAACCACAAAGCGAAAAACCCCGTTGACATCTGACAATTTACATATTCTCTAATCAGATTTACAGTAAAGTAAAGACCACAGTACCAGCCAATCTTTGACCACTACCACTTGTCTTTGTTCATCTATTACCAGCCCCCTAATGACCAGTACCCAATAGGCTGTACTCGACCAGGAACTGCTGACCGCAAGTACCACATAACCATTGACCGCAGCGAGAAAGTACAACTGAAACAGCAAGTACTTTCTCTCAACATGTTTTTCACCATGGAGAATTCCGTAAATAATGGGTTGAGGGAAAGTGTAACCTTTGTTCTATGGTACTGATAAATTAATGCACTAGATCGGTCACCCAGTGGTCATTCAAGTCCTAGTGACCAGTTGATGCCTTGGACAACCAGGATGATGACCGGCTGCCAGGCCACCAAGTACCGTATCCAGTCCAGAAGGTTACCGTACAAGACATGAGGTCTTTCCCAGCTGAAGACAGCGAGTCAAGGAAAGCAACTCATCCGATCAAAACATCAAACATACCTAATACACACGTACCCCTTCACGTATGAATTTATATGTGAACGTTTGTATGTATGTATGCATCTGTACGTATGTATAAATGCACTTGATGATGAGAAGCAAATCGTGGCAAAGGATACGGTGATGGAAACATTCTCTTGAGATCCACCTTCTCTTTGCAGTACGGACACGTCTGCTTCTTGCCAACAATGCACCAGCCGCGAATACAGAACTCGTGGAAGCTGACGCAAACAGTTAAGAACTTTTAGCCATGAAAATCCAACATTAAACAATAAAAGCAGTCCCTTAACCCAATTCCAAGAGGAAGCCATGGACGCAAAGTGTTCACAACATTATTATCTTATTCTCACCCTTACAATGCACAAGGCTTCTCAGTTGAAGCCTTGTGCATTGTGATACTGATGCCAATAGAAGTTAGATTACATTAGGTCACTCAGGGATGTGTGGACTCCCTCCCCTCTGATCTTCCCATCAATGTGTACAGTCAATGTACTCATTTAATATCCGAGTTCACTACAGGGTGCTTGTGGTGCCCTGTACTCGAACAGTGTTGGGCTCTCGGGCATTCTCGGTAGCTGCTCAATACCTAGTTCAATTCATTCTGTCAATGCTCGAATGTCATTTAGGTCTAAGATAAAGATGCATATCAGCCTGGCTTCTGGTTTCTCTGACATATCGGAATTCCACCTAGCTTTTCCAAGAGATTATGACTTTGCCCGTGATTTCCACTTGAAGTGACTATCGACTGATGCCGTGGGCATTATAACGGTGCTTTAGAAGTCTTTATATTAGATTAGGTGCTAATGCAACAGAAAAATATCACTGCACAAAAATCTTGTACATGTAAAACAATATCAACCGGAAAATCAAGAATTCGGTAAATATTGAGGCAAAAATTTTACGAAATTTATTAACAACAGTACATTTTGGTTTAAAAAAGCACAAAGATTTTAAGACTTGTCTGTTTCAACTTTCCTACCCGCCATAACCTCATTTCGGGTTTCCTGGTCTCGTTGGATTATGACTGGGCCTCTACAACAGATTATGATTTCATACTATGGTTTCAATAGAAGTAGGATTGCATTTGATGCCTTTCAAATTGTGATAAGGCACCACAGAAGTCATTAGAGAAGATTAGACAAACAGTTTATTCCTGCAAGCTAAAAAATCCTACTGATGGTTTTTCCAGGAATGGTTTTTTCAGGAAAAAAGGATACACGTGTTCACAATTCAGCTTGTAAGTCTTCTCAACGATTGCATCTGCATTATCCAACACGAGGATCTTGTTGCCGCAAACGGCACAAACATTTGGCTCCAACTTCCGAGATGGCAGTCCACTTGAAGTATAATACTGAAAAAGTACAACAGCGGATTTTGATCCCAATGTACACATGATCCCTCAGGATTTTAAAATTTACTGGAGAAGAGGTAAAGCTTCTGGAACAGCTATTATTATTTTATTTATATTTTCAAAATATTTTTTGCCCTAGGTACTTGTGAACCCTCAGGACTTATAAAACAGGCTATTGCTATTATTATTAGTTATTATCATTATCTGAATGATCGATCAGGAATGAAAAATTGGTTGGGAAATTAATTTATTAATATTGCTATTATGATCAGTGCGTAAACTGCTTTAAAAGCTTTACAAAAGTTAAGTATACAGTAGTTTAAATATGGAAAGGTTACACAGAGTTGCAGGGGTAGGTACAGAGGGCAAAAATCTTGAACATTAGCTCATCTCAAATTTATCGACTGACAGTTACTCATAACAAAAACTCCACTGACCCCAATCTGTGAGGCCATTTTGTCGGCACAGACTTCAGCAAAATCGCGACTCACGACTCCGAGGTACAGTCCGTAGAAGAGAAGGAGAAGTCCAAAATCCATAGAAGTCTGAGGTTTGATCAGAAGCAGGATGTTGAGACCAAACAGAGTACACATGATGACAAAGTATCCAATGATTCCGATGGCGTAGCTGAGCTTGTAGGTTAGCAGAAACCACTTGTAGACTAACCTGAATAATTGTAATTGCAACTGGAAATTTATATAGAACCACTTCAGAGAAACCACTCAACAAGAACTGTTAAGCAAATTCACAAACACACTCAGCTTGCAAGTATAGTAAGGGTGCTTAAGGTAGCACATAAATAAATATATATATATATGTATATATAATATATTTAAGTATATATACACACCTAAAAGTACACCAGAGCCTCCATATAACATGGTCACCATTATAACACAAATTCTGTTATATCATGGTTGGATACATGAATCCCAAATTTTGTTCAGGTTTTGTGTTCAATAAATAAATCTAAAAGTACACCACAGCCTGCTTAGAACAGTCTTTGACGACCGCATTAAGAGCCACCTTAATAAGGCTTGTCATAATCAAGACATCTTCTAAAGCTGAACAAAACTGGGATTCACATACCCATGTTACACCATAATTTTATTAGAATGGTGAACATGTTGTAAGGAGGGTCTGGTATCTTGATACTGATACCAAAGTACCTTTACTTTACCAGTGGAGGAAATATACAGACCATTATGTCATCAAAAGGTATTGAGGCGAGAATTCACAAGGAATCAAATGTGTCCCACTATGCATAGTATCCCAATTCAAGAACACTGCACATGTGCTATCATCCAAGGCCAGTTCCTTAAATAGCTTATGTCAATCCACCAAAAGTTTACATTTTTTAGTCTAGGGTTTTAGATCAACTTTTCCTGGCTTCGTTAAAATTGAAAAAGTGGATGTTTTCAGTCTCCCAGCTCTCTGACAACTTATCTTGCGATATCCTCATGGTATTTTCCTCTTTCTCAACTTACCCAGTTTTTATTTCTAACCTCTTTTTACTTTCTCATTCACTGATGGTATAATCAGAAAAATTTCAAGACGTTTGAACCCAATAACACCCCCTCAAACATGGCCCAGGTTACAACCAATTTCAACGCAACATTATGAACACTTGATGTCAATTATCACTCTGAACATGGTATCAACCATTACTCAGGACGGGAATCTGTTGATTAAGCTCTACATGTGGGCAAATGCCCCTGGTGACTTTTCTAGTTATCTGAGCAATGTCTTGCATATCCAAGAAGTTTTTGTGGTTAATGAACTTTAACATCATTTAAGCTAGCATAACGATTGCCTCTAATTAGTTCCTCTTGAAGCGGAGCTATACATTTTTCTTATAAGAATTACAGTTTATTGAATGACCTTGGTGTGTTGCCTGCAATTGGTTTACGAGTTGCCCTAAAAGAAACGAATCCTGTGATGGCAGAAAACACGCTCCAGATAGCAATGAACCGCCACCACTGAAACTTCACACACAGAATTACCGGAATAATCCACATTCCTCCCAGCGTTGCAATCTGTTTTAAAAACAACAACAACAACCCTGTCTTAAAATACACTGGAATCAAATTATGATAATGATAATCCACCACACATTCGCAAACATCGTCATCTTCATCGTCATCATCTCAATACCTATCCAATTCAAGAATTATATATCTCAACATCTTACAAAATGAAGTACGGTAAAACCGGATACAAAAGGCATACCCAGATGGGCCAAAAGTCCCGCATATTTAAAACACACTAAGAACACAGTAGCAAGTAAGATGGCTATCAACTTGGCAGTACATGTGGATACAAATATGAACATGCATGCATACATATATACATACGCACTGCACGTTCTGAGGTTGAATCAGATACAAAGATACACCTCCATAACACAATAAAACAAGAAACAATAAACAACAATCCACAATGATTTCAAAACAATCAACGCAAGTGCAAAAACTCCAACCTGGTATGACTTGAAATAATGTTTGCGCCACTGTACAAGCAGAACCTGAGCAACAACGAGTGTGCCAATCAGTATCAACACCATCTCTGCGTGCATCGACTCGTGACCTCTGTGCTTCTCGTGCATTTTCTGGTGTTCCACCCTAAACAAAGCACGACGTATATACGGCTTTTAGAAACTCTCAGCAATCTCTACACGTTCATTTGACAAGGGCACAAGATAAGAACAATAATAATGATGATGAGAATAATAACTTTTTGTTCCTGAAGGATCACTTCTACCTCAGGTGAAATAATAATAATAATAATAATAATAATAATATAAGAATAATATGAATAATAATCACAAGAATAATAATAATAATCCTACAACTTCTTTAGTACCACTGTAATAAAGCATCATTTTATTACATATTTGCTAACGAAAATCAGTGCTCATGCCAAAATTTCCAGGGCGAGTCCAGTCGATGTTCATTCAAAAGTCAAGAGCAAAAACCCAAGAAGACAAAGAAACAGCCTACAGAAGAAATGAGGAAAGGACAGCATAGTAGTAAGCGTGCCATCAAGTCAGATGTTGGGGCTCAACCTAGACAGAAATACATTTTTAGACTTCTGTTCTGCTGGTACCTCCTAGCAAACTCTACTGTAAAATGAGCACATCAAATGTACACTTTAACATGTTGTACAATTTCCTGGTTAAATTATTGATGGTAATTAATTCTTGGTGAAGTTTTAAACAGAGTTACCTCCATTTATCCTCTTCAGATAACTTAGACATGTCGATGTTCTGAAACAGAGAGCAGTACACTCCTGTAATGTGATGACATAATGTAAAAATGTAATATCATGTTGAACTAAATGATCTAAATGATTGAGCTAAATGATCTTCACTACACAATACTTGTATTAGTCATGTCCAGTGCATCACAGCTTCTGTGAACTATTGGTATAGAAAAATTCCATGTGTATCGCGATAGAAAGACTAGTTATTATCATCATAAAAAATCATCAATAAAACACTGTAAACCATTCAGATTTACGGTCTAAAACGTAAGTCTACATGCATGTATATGGATATTTTTATAACGCCTTCGTTCCTCGCTCACTATGCGGCGTTTCAGTTCATAAAACCTTTTATACCTTTTCTTTTACAGTTTAAATTAAGAATGAATACTAGGTTGTGATTAAGGACCAAATCATATCACGATGGCAGCCGACTAGCCACATTCCTCCTATAAAACGTTCACGGATTTTAGAACGACCGCGTACACATCCATATCGGCAATCCACTCGGTAGTTTTACAACGTGCCTCCATCTGACTCCTGAACTCGAACATCGAACTCCATTAACAGATTCGTTCGCCATTGATAGAATAAGATTACCGATAGATTGTGGAAGTGAAAATGTCCATTTTTGTGGCTTCCCATGCCGACGTGTGGCTCCATGACATCTGCTCTTACATAAAACCAGAAACACCAAACGTTAGTTTATGATGCGCTGTTCTGCGAAAGCGTCATAACGATAATAGACTCATATTGAGGGCGCGTTCCACTACTGCTCAAACTACTGTTCGGACTTGACCCGAAGAAAATAAGTAAATAAATAAATAAATAAACACTAGGCTGTGATTAAGGACCAAATAAATAATAATAAGACGATTTATATAGCGCCGTAGTACGGCCGAGGCTGAAAAAGATACGACATGGCGACGACGAGAAACAAGAGCAAAGCAGAAAGCAAATTGTGCAAGAACTACTTAATCGCTTTATGCTGAGACAAGTCACCACCCGTTGAAGGTACGTCTTCTACATACATTTATTACCTATGTAAAACTTACCTATGTGAAATTGGGTTTTATTGGCATCTATGCCGTGTTTTGTATTCTCCGTTATTTTTTCTTAAGTTGCGTTATGGTCACTCAAATAGGGGACTTTGTAAATATGGCTGCTATAGGTTATCAGTTAAGAACTGGTAGGCCAATATTGGCTGCAGTTGCCAAACAGCAGACTTTAAGCATTTGTTAGCCCTAATTCGATGTTTTGATTAACATATGAGGTGAAATTCGCAAATCAGTGCGAAATTAGGGCTATTAGAAAAATAAGGCGACAACGGAACTGGACACGATTTTATAAGATTCTTTTTATTCTTATAAAATGAATTAGGCAATAATCTTGGTGTACAGCAAACCTAGTAGCCTGTTGTATTGTCTATCTTGGCAATCGAAGATTTATGTCCACATGCTATCAAAACTCATCAATCTAATGTGTCTAGACTATAAAATAAGTGGCTCGTTGATTGTTTCAGTAAGTGTACATTTTTACTTTATTAAAGAGTCTATATATTGAAAAGTTTCTTTAAAACGTGAATATTAATTAGTTATGTTGTAGGCCTAATAGAATTAATACAGTGTAACATATTGTCCGATTTAATTTGTTGTTGCTGTTCGATGGCAGTCTTCCAGCTCTTGCTTCTGTTTCCTGAGATTCTTCGCCTTCCGTCCCTCAGTTTCTCCTTCCTCAAGTCTCCCCCCCCCCGGGCCAAGACGACAAAAACGCAACAAAAAATCTACGACTAGGGTTTAGGGGTTTTACGCCGCGCCAGTGACCCAACAGACCCCAGGAACTTACGGGGTTTAACGCCACGCCAGAGGCCTCTGGAATTCTACGACTAACACAATAAACACAAACATAGACAGACATAGACAAGAGAAATATAGGCAGCGAGGCACCCTGGTATTCGCAACTCATCTCAGAAAGCTATTTAGCCCGATGGGCCTACTGTGCATATTATTCATATATTAGTATTATTATTATTATTATTATTATTATTATTATTATTATTATTATTATTATTATTTCACCTGAGGTAGAAGTGATCCTTCAGGAACAAAAAGTCATTATTCTCATCATCATTATTATTGTTCTTATCACCAAGGATGCATATCTGCAGTAAGAAAGTCCGCATAATTATTAAATAATTGGGGCCCTATATTAGACTTGCACATATAAGGCCAACGATTAGGCTAAACTCTACTGCTATATGGAATTAGAGTTTCAAGTCGAATATTTCACGTTGCTGATGATTCGAAACCGGGATAAATTAAAACAACGAGCTAGTAGGTCTTGCTTTTATTGTCTGACCGCTGTGACTCACCCAATGGCCCGGGAAGTGTCTAAAAGTTGTGTGAGCCAACCTCAGCCAAGTAGGCCTACAAACCTAAGGTGGATAAAATGATACACTATATCCGATATATTATGTAAGAATATTTTCGTCATTTTTTGCAACCACTGGAACAAATATTTCGTCACTTGCAAAATTTGAACGTAATAGAGTATATATCACTACTCACCAAAGCCTACGATTCCTCGCTCAGTCGATGGACATATGGCGTGTTAACAAATGCATTACTTATACTTACTTGATTTCTAGCTTCTTGCTCTTCGATGATTTCGACAATTCTCTGTTGGAAATGACAATTTTATGTCGATCATTGGATTTCTGGTAATATTTAATAATAAGCACAGTAATAATAATAATAATCCGGGTCATCGTTGCACAGACTAAAAACTTTAGACCTGCAGAGGTTGGAGTGAATAAGGCCTGCACAGTAGGGCCATCGGGCTAAATAGCTTTCAATAGAATATACAGCGTAGATATAATGGGCGCCTCCTCACGTCATAAGTATTTCTGCGAGGACTCATCAGTTAGAAGCCTCTGCGACGTTTCATTTCTGTAGCCGTCATCCTGGATTTAGCACGCACTGTTGAGGCTGATGTCTTGTGATAAGTTGTAGATGACAAATAGTTCCGTGCGACCAGAGAGCACTCCTGGCTGACATCAGGAGCTCCATAATGCTACTTCGAAACCTAATCTACTCTGATGTAATCTACCATTAGGACTTAAGTGTATGGGCTCAAAAAATCTGTTTTGTGTCTGTCGTGACCAGACATTAAACCGCCTTATTAACTCATGTTACCATATATTAAGCCACATGAGTGTCTGCTGCTACCAGATATTAAGCCATATTAGTGTCTACTGTAGTTAGAATGGTGGTGACTAGAAAGCTCGTAGTTAAGAAGGCACTTAGAAAGGGAACGACTATTGCCGGTAAAGGAGCGAACCCGGTTACGACTATTGCCGGTAAAGGAACGAACCTGGTTACGACTATTGCCGGTAAAGGAACGAACCTGGTTACGACTATTGCCGGTAAAGGAACGAACCTGGTTACGACTATTGCCGGTAAAGGAACGAACCTGGTTACGACTATTGCCGGTAAAGGAACGAACCTTGCTACGACTATTGCCGGTAAAGGAACGAACCTGGTTACGACTATTGCCGGTAAAGGAACGAACCTGGTTACGACTATTGCCGGTAAAGGAACGAACCTGGTTACGACTATTGCCGGTAAAGGAACGAACCTGGTTACGACTATTGCCGGTAAAGGAACGAACCTGGTTACGACTATTGCCGGTAAAGGAACGAACCTTGCTACGACTATTGCCGGTAAAGGAACGAACCTGGTTACGACTATTGCCGGTAAAGGAACGAACCTGGTTACGACTATTGCCGGTAAAGTAACGAACCCGGTTCTGAGAAAAGGCCATCCTCAGGGTGCTGCCCGTCCGGCGACCGCGGAAGAGGCAAAGTCGGTCCCGAGACAGAGCTTAACGCTCACTGTAAAGCTCCCCTGAGGAAGCGTCCAGTCCTAAATCTTCCTTGAAGAGAGAGGACCCAAGGGACAGAGATGATACGGAGCGGCCATTTTACGTCGTAAGTAGACGGGACAATGTCTAGACCCAGAACGCCACAAAAACATACGAGTAGTCATAAAACACTGTGCATATGTACCATATGTTTATGTGATATCAGTTTTTATGTATGTATATGCATATGTATACGTAGATGCATATGCACTTGTATATGTAGGGCCTATATTAAATGTACTATGTTCATTCGAGCCTTGGCTTAATTTTTTAAAAGATCTGTTTTTTCATCCGTCTGCCTATTCTGCAATTTCTCGGTACGTCCGTCCACCAGCATATAATTGGGTCCATCTGCTTGTTCGTCTGTCTATCCTTTCGCTTTCTTGCTCCGTTCTTCTGTCGAGATGGAAGGGAGGAGCTGGCGAATGGAAGCAAGGCGTTGGACATCCAATTCCAAACCCATCATGATTGCCAATCCAGCTCTCTCTCAGTTGGCGGAAGGAACTGGAATTATCTCGTGATGTTTTATGTGATGGCAGCGCTTCTACAGTATATACGGTTGCGCTATCTGTGGTTGCGAGGTCTGCCTCTCTGTTCCACTGTGTATGTTTTTCTGAGGAGGAGGGGGGAGAAGGAGGAGCAAGAGGAGGAGCAGGAACAGGAGGAGGAGGAACAGGAGGAGGAGGAGGGGACGGGAAGAAGAAGGGCTCTCCCTTGATCTAACCTGAGAGGCAGCAATGGATGCGAAGCGTTACCGACGTGATTTTTCTTTGCCTCAGCATAGGATTGGGTGACCAGTCCTCCCCCTGGCCAGCTGATCTTCTCATCGACAGTGAATGGTCAGTGTACTAATTTTATAACCGAGTTCAATTCCCCACCAGGGCATACAAATGTTTCAAGATTTATGCGTCACTTGCGCTCCCTGTAGACTCTCGCGACCTCTGGGTTGGCGAACCAGAACGCTAACTAATAACTAACGCCCCCCGATACAATTGCGATTACGATTATAAACTTATGACTTATTACTATGCATGACGTCAAACGCCGGCCACGCGCTATACATTACCAAAAGTTCACTTGAACGGGCAGCATCACCTATCGGGTAAAGGATTCATCAGCTAATGACGGACCCATAGACTGACCCTTTGCTCGACTCGGCTTCCAACCGATCTCAATAAATGTAGATGTCGTCTCTACACAAAAACGCGAGCTTCGCAAGATTTCTCATTTCGAAACGAGCCGGTCCTGTGCATCGACAGATTGTGACAATTTCACTCCGATGATGTAACAGGATAGATGCCTCTAATGTTGCTTTCATGAGATCATCAGGCTCTCTGTCAAAACAAATGAATGCATTTACATAAGAGGGGATATCATGAGTGAAGCGAAGAGGGGAGAGGAGAGGATAGGACGGCACAGACAGACAGACAGACAGACAAAAAGGTCAACGTATAAATGGTGATGAAGATACATAAGCATGAAGAAAAAAACGGCCATTCAAATTAGATCGGGAGACGGATGGTGAGCCAAGAAATTAGCCGGAATGCAAAGAATGGAGGACGGGAAGAGGAGAAGATGAGGACAAGAACAAGTAACAAGATGAGCAGGAGGAAACGGAGGAGAGAGAGAGGAGGAAGAAGAGAGGGACTTTTAAGAGGAAGGTGAGGAGAAGGAGGAGGAGAAGGAGGAGGTGGAAGACAGAGAAAGAAAAGTAGGCGAGAACAAAGTGCTTGACAGTAGGCAGTAATAACAGTTTAATTATGAAAAATCTAATGCTGCAAGCGTTCAAGGCCATACACGAGTGTCTGCTTTTAGAAGACATTATTTGCGAGAGTGCAACTCGAGAAGAAATCGGCAACTAACACCAGTACTGTAACGTTGCCTTCCTGCACGAACACCTGTGTTGACAGAAGGTATGTTACATCGTCGATCGGAAAAGCCAACGAAAGGCTACTCACGAGATTTTACACTGCTACTCAAAACGACTCACTTTCTCTTAAAAACGGGTGGCAGATTTGGGGGACGGGTTCGCAGATTTAGGGCGGGATTGGCATATTTGGCAGTTCCTCGTCTAACCCTCTCTCCGACAACTTGCTTCTGTTTCCTGTGACTCTCAGTCCTGAATGCCTAGTGATAAACTTCCTTTAAATCCTTCTAGACCTGAATTCCTTCTCCTTGGCACAAGTCAACATCTCTGACAAGACAGTACAAAACAAGACAAGACAAGATAAGTTCAGAGAAGCTCAGATCAGGTAAGATAAACTAAACTAAAACAGGACGAGAACGAGCAGGAAATGTTAACTTTAAACGAATGAATTAAACTGGATCGTGTCCTGTTTACGTGCCTCAATCAGCAGGGCTTATGTTTTGGCTCGAAGCATCGTTTGACCGAAGCGCAATTTGCACAATAACAGTGCAACAGCAGGACAACCAGAACAACAAAAAGAAAAACCTGGACACTGTTGTATGGCTTGAACGCTTGCAGCAGCAGGACAACCAATCCTTACGGGATGCAGGGTCTCGACGACCTATTGTCAGTTGCAGACAACGACGACGACGACGACGACGAGGACACTCTGGTTCCTGGTATCTCGAGCCGGACGCAGAGTCGGCAAGACGAATTGTCGGCACTCAACCTTCGTGGTCCGATCTAATTTGAATGGCCGGTTTTTTCTTCATTCTTATGTATCTTCATCACCTTGTACACGTTGGCCTTTTGTCTGTCTGCCTGTCTGTCTGTCTGTCTGTCTGTCTGTTAAAGCTGCGTTGAAAAGACATGAAAAGGTTGGCTTTAATTAAAAGGAGAAGCAGCCGCACTCCTCTCGTCGGCAGCAGTTCTTTAATTTAAAAAAGGACGAGGAGGAGAATGAGGAGGAACAAAGACAGGAGCAGCACGGGAAGGAGGAGTAGAAAAAGCAGGAGTAGGAGGAGGAGGAGTAGGAGGAGGGAGAGTAGAAGGAGGAAGAAGAGGACGAGGAGGAAGAGTAGAAGGAGAAGGAAGAGTAAGTGGAAAATAATAAGACTGCCTTTCCAGTAACTGCGCGCTCTTAAGAGCAGTATCTGCTAACTACACGGTTTAGCGTGGCTGTCGAACACCATATGACAGTAGACACTATGATGTGGTTAGAATTCTCCACCAGATTTTGCTAAAAAATTAATAGCATAAACATAGAAATGACGTCGTTCACTTAATGACGGTTCTTTCTATAAACATCTGTTAGGCCTATACATTCGAACCCTTTGAAAATCCGAAGTCAAGGCTTTGAAATCTTTTCTAGGAATTAGGCATGTTAAATTAGAAATTGTTCTTGCAGGATAGGGTACAACTTGAGAGAGTTAACCTAACACCTATGGAAGTGGCTTTGCATCTTCCTTTCTTTGCTTGTTTAGTCATGCATTTAATAATTATTGTGTTTGTCCACGCCTATGACTCCTCGCTCAGCCGTTAGACATATGGCGTGTTAACAATGCATTACTTACTTATTTACTTAGCTATTTACTTACTTACTTACATATGTACTTGCTTAAGCTGTCTTGTATTATGATGCAGGTTGATATAGAGTTATGGGATGAACGTGAAAATGCTAAAAGTGTAAGCTTAATATTTTTTAAAAAATTTTACACATTCGATAATGGACAATCTGAATTTAATGATACTGAAGGCCTAATTTGACTTAACTAACTCTTGCAAATGTTTAAAGTGTACGTTTACCATTTTAGATATTTTTAAAATTTTCAAGAGTGTGGATAATCTCAATTTAACGAATCTAATGTCAATTCTCAAGAATGTTGAAAATGTAAGTCAGCTAAGTTCAGCGGGAGGGAGGCTTAAGTCCCTCGACGGAACTCAATCGAAGAGATGGAGCTACTTGTTCGCTGGTTTAATTTCACACTCGGTTTTGTTTTCCACTTGTCCTTTGTCCAAATTCCCTTTGTCCGACTCTCCTTTCAGTTTCTGCCTCTGCTTCCTCCTCTTCTTGCGTCCCTTTCTCAAACCCCCTTCATCCTCCGCTACGCCATCTTCGTTTGTCTCCAATTCAAGACTCATGATATCGTTCGCGACCTCTCTTCCCACTGCTGCTGCTTCTGTTGTTTCGTCCAATACCGTGTCGTTTTCAAGAACCTCAGTTTCGTTCGCATCTTCTCTTCCCACTGCTGCTGCTTCTGTTGTTTCGTCCAATACCGTGTCGTTTTCAAGAACCTCAGTTTCGTTCGCATCTTCTCTTTCCGCTGCTGCTGCTGCTGCCGCCACTGCTGCTGCTTCATCCATGCCGTTTTCATCCTTCTGCGTATGAGTCGGACTGCTGACCCCAAACGTGGCATTGTTCGCCGTCGTTCCTCCCCTAAGCATCCCTACTCTTTCCATTCCTATTCCTAGCCCTCCATCAGCATCCCTGATACTGCTGCTGGTCGACAGGAGGAACCGTTCAATCGTCGCCACGCACCCACGCTCCCTCCCACAGAAGCACACGGCCGCGTCGCGCAGCAACACAGCGCATGCGCACCGGATTTCGCGGCTCATGGCGCCGTAAACTATCGGATTCGAACAGGTGGCCACGGCGTAGAAGATGCTGATGACGACGTATACGTCACCGTTGAGTGAATTGTCGGCATCGAGGTTCCGCACGACGGCGTATGGAACGAATCCGCCGAGTATCGTCAGAAAGATCAGTCCGAACATCTTCGTTATCTGGATTTCGCGCCGGCTGGGCGCCGTACGAGGTCCGGACAGCTTCCGGTCGGCGGTCACGACGAAGAGAAAGACGACCGAGTAGCAGAGAACGACGACGACAGATGGCACGACGATCTGGACCAAAGTCACGACGAGCATGCGCACCGGGCGACCCGGAAGCAGGATGCAGCGCAGGAGCTTCGTCACGTGACCAGAAGAGCGGGGAGAGAGCCCGGCGAAAGCGCATGCGAACGGGACGAGTCGCGTGGTCACGAGGACGAAGATGACGTAGGCGTTCTTCGACATCCGGTTGTAGAGTTTCTTGTGAACGACGACGAGGTATCGGTGCACGGCGATCAGGGCCGAGTGCCACAGGGAGCAGCCGGTCAGGGCAACGGTCAGCTGAGGGTTCAGACGGCAGAGCAGCTGACCGGCCCTCCAGCGACGCCAGACGTAGGAGTCAATGATGAGTAGGACGATCAAGAGAAGGGTGAGAAGGTCGTTGATGCAGAGGCTGACGACGAAGACGTTGATGATGTTCCAGGTGTTTCGCCGGGGAACGATGGATATTATTATCCACGTCGTTCCGACGAAGCCTTCGATGAAGAGCATCACCAGGATAACGGCTGCTGCTGCCGTCGCCACGTGACTCGGCTTAACCTCGTCCGAAGAGTTCGATCGGAAGGAACGCGTGACCTCATCTGCGTCGCCGAACAACTCAGCTTCCTCTTGCGTTTCCATGACAACTGCAGCTGATGGTCTCGCGTTTCCTTGAGCGACGATCAGCCTGGAAGAGGATGCATCAGAGGTTAAGACGCCTCAATGATTGTCATCTGCTCAGACATACAAGCAGACAGACAGGCAGATAGATACGCCGACGGACAGATAAACAGACAGAAACATACAGCAAAACGGACAGACAATATGCAGGTAGGCACGCAAACAGGAACATCAACATACCTATATAGGAACAAACAGACGAACGGACGGACGAACAGACAGCCATCCATCCATCCATTAATTGCCCTTACTTTCATCCCTTTACCCTTCAGTATTTCTTTGAACAAATTTCCACTTTCAAAGGTTCTCCTCCCTGCCTGTCTGCCCCCTTCCTCTATCTTTCCCTTCCTATCTGCCTGCCTACGTCCATTCTTGCCTCCCTCCCTGCCTTCCAACTCTTGCTCGGTATCCCAGTACTATAGACGTCCCTCGAACTGATCGCACTGACCTGATACCGAACACGTGCACTGCCAATACCAATCCGGTTGCAAGAGGTAGGTAAGTGATAATTAAAATTGATTTAATTGGGAGAAGGTTGTCTAGATCAAACGAGGGGAGTGTTTAATTAATTCGACGCAAGAGGCTTGAGCCAAATCAGAGTAATAAGGTGTTACTTGGTCTCGTTTAATCTAAAACGAGCGATATTAGGAGGCATTAGAACAGAGGCAGGGCGAAGTAAGTAAGCATAACGGAGTGGTTTAGCGTACCGAACACAGTAAGCAAGTAAAGCGATCGTAATACTAGATTTGATAAACGTTTGAATAATTTTAAAAATAATGCGTGTGAAGAAGAGTGATACCTTTGTGTGCACCGAAGTGAGAGAGGAGATCGGAGAAGCAGTTGCACATATCTTCAATGTCTGAATGCATCACGGTATCACGGGAATGGAGAGATTATTAGTTTCATTATTATTAATTTATTAAGCGCCACTATCTAATGACGAAGCATCAATCGACGGCGCTGAGCAATTCTGATTGAAGGACTTGCTCAAGGACCCTACACAGTAACCGCTTCAGGGGAGGTTCGAACCCGAACTCTTGGCGTTACAAGCCGTGCGCTCTATCCAATCGGCTACAGTGCCACACTCATAATGCCATTGTTTAAGAAAGTAAACAGAAATGAACCATGTAACCATTGACCAGCCTGTTAACTTACGTAGTGTTGTGCGCAAGGTCATGGAGAGAATTATTAAGGATAATAGTGGAGCATTCGAATGAGCGTCATAAAACGAATGGCAGTCAACATGGATTCACAAGAGGTCGTTCATGTTTGACAAATCTGCTAGAGTTCTTTGAAGAGGTTTACGAAAGGATGGATGAGGGAAAACCTATGGACGTAGTTTATCTAGATTTTGCCAAACTATTTAACAAAGTACCTCAAGTAAGATTGGGCAGAAAGTTGCAAGCATGCGGTATTAATGGGCTAGCATGGATTTAAATCTGGTTAACAGACAGAAGGCGTTTGTTTGCATGCGAACACAAACACTGACAAATGCAGACCCCGTTAAGAATTAACAATTGCGCTGTGAAATTGCTCAGGTACATACACACACATATACATAGATATATAAATACATGCTTACATACATGTATGCATATTCATATACACAGATATATACATACATGCATGCATACATGCACGCATACATACATATATGCTTACCTACATGCATGCATACATACTTGCACACGTACATATATACATGCATACATATTGTATACATACATACACACATACATGGATGCATACATATATGCACACAAACATGCATACATATATACATACATACATACATGCATGCACACACATGTGCATGCATGCACAAGCCTGCATAAAAAAGTTCCGAAATATGCGCATGAACGTCGTTGAGTGAATTCGTAAATAAAGTCGCGTTATTAGTAACACAAAGGGATCACAAAAAAATAATTACTAATAATTGATGACGTGGCGCTGGTCAAACGAAGACTTCTCCCTTTCACCTCGAAAGGTTCCAAGCAGAAGCTGCATGTTTCAGCGAAACGATGATTTACAGTAATTACAGGATAATTATGCCCGACAGACCGTCATATGGCGTCCTCGACGCCGCGGAATTCACAGCTTCGAAGTGTCCGAGGCAACGAAGATCTACAACGGCGTCATACTTACGAACTGTGTTGGCTTAATTGGAGTTTTTTGCAATCCTGTTTGCCTGAATATTTGTTTACTGTCCCTGCATATGTATACTTCTGATAAGGCTCAACTTAACAAGAGGCACGTAGTAGTTCGGGTGGCAGTTTTTATTGCACGGAACATAAGGTATATATACGACAAAGCAAGGTAAGGTAATGCAAAGTAAGATAAAGCGAAGTAAGATAGAGCAAGGCAAGATAAGGCATGGTAAAGTAAGGCACTGTTAGCGGTAAAGCAAGTTAAGGTAAGGTAAGGCAAAGTAAGATAAAGCAAGGTAAGGTAAGGTAAGGTGGTGAAGGATCTCACCCGATAAATTCATTTAAAAATGATCAGGGTCGAGGACATACGGTCGCTTTAGAAAAACGTGTGCATTTAAATTTATGTGAAGATCGTGCATTTTGTCACTTCCGCAGAGGCCTCCATTCTATGGCTGTCCATTTTCGCAAGCCTGGCCAATGCAGCGGGAAACTAGGTCATGCATCCTACACAACGTTTACTGAATTTCTGAATTTTCATACGTCTGTAACCGTTTGCTTTAACGTAAAGCAGTGGTTGTTACGCCTACTTCAGGACCAGAGTACATTGCGGCAAATCGAGACTCAGTTTCGTGTTTTTCAGTAGAGCAGCTATCTCTTTCTGTCTTATAATCTTTCGTATTTTGGCTAAATATAAATTTCTAAGTATAACATCGCCACAGTACGTAACTGGTTTAAGTATAATTTTGTGTATTATAATCAAGATGTTACCAGTTACGATAGACATTTATACAAATTGTACATAAACCGTACTTGAAAAAACGGGCAGGTGCTATATAAATTTGCAGGATACATGGCCTACAATCACAAATGCAGCTCACACCAGATCTCCATAAAGATCTGTTTCGCTGTCTGTATCGCTGTTTCGCTGTCTGTGTCTCTATCTTTTTCGCTGTCTGTATCTCTGTTGGATGAACTGAGATAGACAGACAGAAATACAGGCGATTGTTTTGGTGCATGTCGACGTATAATAATGCGTGCATTAGTGAATGTATATAAAATCTAATAACATAATGCAGTATATTAAATTATGTACATAATAAAAAATGTTTATTCTTAACAGTCTGTTTGGTCGGCTGCAGGCAGCCTGGATATTCTTCTGAGCCACTAATGATCGACGACTTTGGTCGTCTTGTTCTGGTTCTTTGATGACTCCGCTGCGCCATCTACCGGAATAAGACGAATTCTTTATCCCTTCTAACAGAGCAGGCGGTATATCCAAGGGTCCGAGGGAGCAAGGCAGGCAGGCAGGCAGGCAGGCAGGCAGGCAGGCAGGCAGGCAGGCAGGCAGGCAGGCAGGCAGGCAGGCAGGCAGGCAGGCAGGCAGGCAGGCAGGCAGGCAGGCAGGCAGGCAGGCAGGCAGGCAGGCAGGCAGGCAGGCAGGCAGGCAGGCAGGCAGGCAGGCAGGCAGGCAGGCGGGCAGGCAGGCGGGCGGGCGGGCATGCAGACAAAGAGGGAGGCTAGTAGCCAGCCAGACGATTGTTCGCAAACAGCTGGGCAGGGAAGAGGGAGAGATCACATGCAGATGGGTAAGAAGTGAAATGAGGAGAGCAAGGCGATTGTGCAGAAGAAAGGAAAGAAAGGGATAGAAATGGCGGCTGAAAAGAGGACGGCGCAGAGGAAAGGGACAGGAATTCTTGCACTGAATTAAGAAGGCAAGGCGAAAAGCAGGGAATCAAAAGGCGCTATATAAATAGCCAGGTACATACATGCATACATCATAAATACATACACACAGGAGAGAAGGGGTAAATAGATGGGAGAAAGCGCCCGAAGGAAGGGAAACATGAAAGTAGCCCGGGCGGCGCAGACGGGAGGAAGTAAGGAGGCATAAATAGAGAGGCAAAGCAAGATGGCAAGGCGTCGGAGAGGAGGCGTTCGTAAGGAGGAGGCAAGCAAACAGGGAAACAGACAAGGCAAGGAAAGAAGACAAGAACCGAGGGAGAAAGATGTCATTGTTGTCGATTTGCAATATGTGTTATGTGTGGACCTGTTATTCATTCATTAGTTCATTCGTTCGTTCGTTCGTTCATTAATGCATTAATTCATCCCTCATTCAAGTGAATGAGCGAACGAGTGAATTAGTAACCTAGAGTCAGTCAGTCATTCAGTCAGTCATTCAGTCAGTCACTCACTCAGTCTCCTATGTATATATTAAACAGTGGAGCTTTCGCCATAAGGCCTCCTACTAATTCCCCTGTCATTCACCGCAAGGTTTCTTACGACCAATTTCCTTAGCGTTTGAATCGTTGCCTCTTGCTTAAAGGCACAGAGTAGTAATTCCGTCTAGAATTTAATCATTCGAGCATTCATCTTCGTAGACCCTTTGAATAAATGGCTTTCCCGTGGCGTAAATCCATTAGTGGAGCATCCGGATTAACGGTAGCGATGCTGAAAATTGCGTTCTTTGAATGCTTTTTCACTTAGATAAGGTTCGTAGTTTTTAAGGCGTTATGGAAGCTGTTATACTTATTTTCCAGAAATAAACTCCCATCAGAATTACGACAGTTATCTGATCCATCTTATAAACTCACCATCACTTCACCCCTTGCAATCTCTACGCACATCTTCCACTCAAAACTGAAAACATTACTCTTTTGCAGATCCTATCCTGATTCCTCTTTTTCCACTTACCGTTCTGCAGATCCAATTCCAAACACCACCCACCGTAGCCGTCTGACTGTCTGACTCTTGGATCTTGACCTGGAATCGTTGATTTTGTTTTTGACTGAGCGCCTGTGAATAAGCTGGTTCCCGCGATTTACTTTTCGTTGGGCGCTCTGGAAATCTCGAGTTTACGATTACGATTACCACGCGCTAATGATTAAATTTTACTCACAATATGAGTAAATAGAGTTTAGTGGCCGCCTTAACTTCCGGATAGCATTCGTACAGTTAAACATGTTTACTGAAAAACAATTATAACTGACCCGCTCTGGTTGTCGCAATTTGGACACAGCTGTGCTGTTATTAGTCCGTTAATTATATTATACTGGTAGTCAAGGCAACCTCTGCCAAGTCGTGATTGAGAGGTAATTGGAAATCAGAGTTCTTGGAAAGGACATAGTTGAGACCGTTATCGGGTGACCGACAGGCAGTTAGATTTGGTTGAAGGTACGATCAGGTACACTGGCCCTATCGGTTGAGTTGGTAAAGCAGTGGATTCTAGGGCAAAGCTTAAGTCTGCATTGTAAGCTTGTCTGCACACTCGTAGCGATAGAGATACGGTTAAGTTTAGTAATTAATGGTAATTAGTCGGTTAATTTTTAAATATTTATCATATAGTTAGCTAGTTTGTAGCGGTAGATTCTGGTCTTTGATCGTAATCGTCAGCTCGAGATTTCTACAGCGTCCAACGAAAGCTAAGTCGCAGGAACCAGCTTGTTCACAGCCGCTCAATCAAAACAAAAATTGATAGGCAGGTAGGGTCAGATTCGGTTCCAGGTCAAGATCCAAAAGTCAGGCAGGAAGAGGTTCGATACCAGGATAGCCGTGTAACTGATTTCTGATCAACAATCTTGTAGATAACTTTCAACCGAAACTTGTTAACTCAACCGACAGAGATTAAATTCTACAGAAATTTTAGAAAACTAGGAGATTAAATTTTTTTACTATGTTTTAAATTTAAATTTTGGTTTTAGGAACGAATCCTTAATTTCCAGAAATAAAATGTCTAACCTTTAAGATATTATTCATTCCTGAAGGATCACTCCATTTCAAATTTCATTAGAAAAAAATTAAAAAATTACAGTAATTAGGTGACCCCACAACAGCGGTACCTTGACCCCTTCTGCATGGTTTACCCTTTGTATCCAAGCAGAATTTTGTACAAAGCTTCTTATGATGTTGCCATTGGGAACAATGAATAGAAAAATAATAAATGCGAGAAAAATCTTACAAACCAACATAATAGGGAGATAAAAATTTCGCAGATATTTTCAAAGCTGATATTACTATGCAGCACAGAGAATCAATCGTATGTGCGTTGCATCTTACCTGCGCTAGAACAGGCGTCGAACATCGCTGAATATCATAACGTACCCTGCAATTTATATGCGTCTCGAGCCGGAATACGACAGAGCGAGAACCTGCGAGGAACGGACGAAAGACCGAATGAACGGATGAGTGACAGCATCATCTGTGACGCCTGCTTTCCGTGACGAGCCTGAACGGTTAGCTGAGATGAAGCGGAGCATTGGATGTGTTTGTATCCTTCTGGGTTACCTTGGATCTGTCTGCGTTTTTCTAGCTGCCTCCGGATCTGTCTGTGTTCTTCTAGGTTCCTCTGGATCTCTGTGTTGTTCTGGGTTCTTCTGAATCTGTCTGTTTCCTCTTGGTTCCTTTGAATCTGTGTGTGTTCTTCTGAGTTACATTGAATTTGTGTTCCGCTGGGTTCCTTTTTTGCTGTCTTTGTTCCACTGGGTTACACTGGATCTGTCTGTGTGCCTTTTATGAATTCTTCTGGATCTGTGTTCCTCTTGGTTCATATGTATCTGTATTTGTTATTCTGGGCTCCTCTTAAATCCTTGCTCGCTGAGTTCGACTGGATCTGCGTTCTAATGGATTACTCTAGACGTCTTTATTTATTCTTCTAACGGGTTCTTTGAGAAGAAGAAGAAGAAGAAGAAGAAAAGATGAGACAGGAAGATGAGTCAGCAGAGGAAGGAACAGAAGAGGAGTAGGAAGGGTAGGAAATAAATAGGATGAGTAGGAGGAAGGATAGGAGTAGAAGGAACAGAAAAAAGCAAGCACATGCGACGAGGAAAGATGAGGAGAAAGAATTGAAAGAAGACCTAGAGTAGGAGAATGAGGATGAAGAGGAAAAGAGGATCATATAGAACAGTAGGAGAAGGAGGAGGAGGAGTAAGAGCAAAAAGCAGAATATAGAGCATATCCTTGTGTACCGTAGAAATAGCAGGAGCAGGAAGGAGAATTCGAAATGAATTAGGAGTGTGAGGATAAAAATGAAGAGCTCGTGCGGAAGAGGACGATGAAAAGTATAAAAGAAGCTCATTTAGAAGAAGAGGAGGAGGAGGAGGAGGAGGAGGAGGTGAAGGAGGCGGAATAACGAAAATATCATATGCAGTAGAAGTAGGACGAGCAGGAAGAAGAGAACTGCCATATATAAGAGGAAGATGAGGATGGAATTCTGAAACCGAACATCATCCACCATCATTCGAGACGCTAATAATGATACCGGAAGAGTGGTGCCGACAACTGAAGATGACGTTTTTGAGCTGGAAAATGACTTAAGCGCAGGAATCGTGCCGTGCAGCGAACGTCTCATCAAATGATCAGCGGAGGAGGGTTTCGTTTTGTCCTGCAAAAACTACCGATTCGATAGCACTTTCACTTTCTAGTGTTCACAGCACATCGTGTAACGAAGTCTCGTCTTAGACGCCTATGCTAAGAGCGCCTTCGATAGTGCGCTATAAAAATGTGCAGTTACACTTCATCAAGGTTGGTCGAAAACTGTCATTCGAGTAGCACTTTCATTTTCTGCTATACACTGCTATCTATAGCTCATCACGAAAACAAATCTTGTCTTATACGCCTACACTAAGAGCGCCTTCAATAATGTCCAAAAAGCGCTATATAAATATGCAGTTACACTACATCGCCTTACAAGCGTATTCGTAAACCTCGATGTATATGACGTCAGTTCGTTTGGTTCTACGTGTGTGCAGGAGCCCACCATTGGTGACTTGTTCTAGTTTTCTGAGCACTGTTTTCTTCATTATCATCATCTGCGGTTGGCTAAGCAAATGTTTCTTCGAAGCTCGGACTCCTTTTCTTCCTTCAAAAGACGCCTGAAAACTCAATATTTCTCAATGGTTTTCATACATCTGGATATCGAAATCTTTTCACCTGGCGACTGACTATGCCCGCCTCCGATTGGCATTTCTGTGTGACTTTGCGCAAGTGAAAATATTTCGTAATAATAATAATAATAATAATAATAATAATAATAATAATAATAAGCCGAAAAGATTTAAGAAGGCAAGAGAATGGAACAAAGATGTAGTTTTGGCCATTTGAAGAGATTTAAAGACTTGCCCAGTTGACTACGCTTGGTGTGCTAACGGGCTCGTTCTTGTCATAGATTGGCGCAGCATAAGTCTGGTCTTCTAGTATCAGTTTCAGTCGCCAGGAGCACTAGTGTTTTCTACAATGGTTTCTAGCGCTTTTGATAGGTATTTAAAATGCGCTATATAAATATTCATATATATAAATAGTGCATTCATGCATACAATGGTGGAGGCGACAGACAGACAGACAGACAGACAGACAGACAGACAGACAGACAGAACATTGAAGCATGAAGTGGAAGAATTTTGCGGTGTTAAAACCAGTGCCTTCCTATCAGATATTGCAGTGTAACCTATAGGCCTAAAAAGCAAAGTATTCCATACCCCACAAGTGAGATGTAGGGCAGGCGCTCATTTCCTTTCTTCTAGGCCTTTGAGCCGAAAGTGGACGAAACCCAGGGTCCTGGACACGGGACCAGTGCATCGCAGGACTTGTCGTTTACTTCCCAGCTTCCGCAAGTACCAAATCCTGCTTAGTGACAGAGGCACGGCGTGCGCAAACAACTTGCCCAGGGTCGTTACACAGAATCGAACCCTGTAGCTGCATGATCATTGGCCAAAAGTGTTACCGATAGACCATAGTGCCTACCTAGAACGCATTGGAAGAGCGCAAGATTGGAACTTGAGGATTCGCTATGTGTCAGTGTGTGCCCAATCAGTGGCAACGATGACCAATTGCCCTGAAATCGTCCTTGCTACGAAGGCGTCGTTAAATCATATACTGGGTAACGCATAGGATCATCCTTATATTATTATAGGAACATCGCTATAAGGTCGTACGATCCTCCTCATAAGATCATCCTCTCCGGCAAATGAAATACAGTTCTACAGCGACAGTATAGACTATAGTTGATCCAGCATCATTAGTCTCAAGCCTCTGTCTATCGCTCCTCTGGCTTTCCATTCAATATTTAAGCCATACATACTTTTCAAAGAAATCTTAGCCCGATTCATCCAATCCGCAGCCTTTCCATTTCTCTAAAGCTAAGCACAACTTACCGACACAGTTCACCTGTCTCCTTCCCTCTATTGTCTCCTGGCAACCGGATCTAGTTATTCATATGTATCTCTGGACAACCCGTCTGACTTGACGCAGCGCTCGCTAATAAGCTGTCATGCGCTTAGCTCTTGATTAGCGCCGTATAATTGTATAGATTACGATTAGGCCTACGATTCTATTAGCATGAGATACTGTGCGGATGGCAAGGTAGGGTTGATATAAGGTAAAGATAAAGGTAACCGAACCTTAAGTAACGCAATCCAGTGTAAGGTAAGGACAGATAGATCCTGGTTTTGAATTAAGAGTGACGAAGTGGTGTATGTATGCATACATGCATTTATGTACATATATCTGTATGTAGGCCTATGCCTGTGATACTTCATTCAACTGATGGATATATGGCGTGTTAACAAAATTGATAAAGTGGGACGGGAACTAGGAAGATGGTTTGTAACCACAAAAGGGACAAGGCAGAGTGATCCAATTTCACCTAGTATGTTTATCACTTACTTGGAAAGAGTCATGCAGGATATACAAGATAATGGAACTGGAATCTCAGTGCAGGGATAACTCATCAATAACCTACGATTTGCAGATGACATTGACCTGCTGGAGAACAGCTGCGACAGGCTGCAGGAAAATGTGTGCGGACTGAACCTACTTGCCGAACATGCTGGACTAAAAATAAATGTGGATAAAACAAAAAACAATGGTATTTGGCAAGGAGACAATAGACATGGAAATTAAAGTGCAAGATGAGGTGATTGAAAATGTAAAGGAGTTTGTGTACTTAGGAAGTCTCATGACATGGAATAATGATTGCGCAAAAGACATAAAGGCAAGAATAGTAAAAGCAAAAGGAGTTATGGCAGGGCTAAACAACATCTGGAAAAGCAGGAAAATCAGCCACAAGACCAAACTAAACGTCTTGAAAAAATGTGTGTTTAGCACAGCTCTGTATGCTTGTGAGGCATGGACAATCAAGAAGACGGATAAAGATAAGATATTAGCATTTGAAATGTACTGCTATAGACGAATATTACATCTGAATTGGACAATGAAGGTTACAAATACGGAGATCCGAAGAAGACTGAGCATAAAAGAAGATCTAATACAAGTAATAATGAGAAGGAAATTACGCTTGTTTGGACATATATGCAGGATGGATGACAGTAGAAAAATAAAAAGCGTGATGATGGGAATTATGGACGGAAATGGGAGACGAGGAAGACCTAACAGGGAGTGGACAGATGATATAAGGGATTGGTGTAAACAAGACTTGCACGCCTTGATAAGAACAGCACAAGATCGGGAACTGTGGAGACAAGTGACAATGCATGCAGTGGACACCTACGGGCTCTCGGCCCATGGATCATGATGATGATGATGAAAAAATTGATACTTACTGACTGACTGACTAACGTATGTATGTATGCATGCACGCATATATGTACGTATATACAAGCATGCATCTATATATGTATGGATTGACACACAAACAAAAGCGACCCACGTAATTATCCGACGACCGTATTCTGAGTCCCTCGACCAAGAGTTCATTTCTAAGACAAATCAGTTCTTTCGGACGAAAGACTCAGTTGACCAGCTTCGATAAATGAACAACAACGACAACAACGGCGTCAAAAGCAGTTCTATTAAACTAAAGCTAACATCGTCCAAGCACCAAAATGGAGACGCCGTCAGGTTTTACTTCTACGCCTCTTCTTCTTCCGCTATAATTCATTCAGTTTAGTTACATTCATATAACTAAAGTTCGTGAAGACAAAAATCAATAAAAATAGCAAATTGAAAAATGTATACAAAGTTATACATTTTTTATACATAAAAATGTTTCGCCACTCTTCAAAAAAGTCTAGGCCTATCATACTTAAATATTTAAAATGCAAACGGTTAGATGACGTCACACAATGTCATCGTAAAGTAGCTAAAACTTGAGATTGAGTGAATATTTTGAAATAGTAGAATCGCGGTTTAAAGATAATTATTATTGTGACAGAAGACGTTTGGTAAGCAGTTGTGAAGACCCTATACATTTAAATTAAAGCTAAACTTCTTTTTTGTTCATTGATACGTACAAGTATTCGTAAAATAATGAACGACAGCAGTCGATGATGACGTCATTGCAGTTAATTTATATACAAAACCGGATAAGAAAAGCAAAAAACAACATAAGAAACTGGCTACGACCAGTTACAACCGGTTAAAACTTTTCAACATGGTCACATTATTTTCTCATTAGGCTATTTACAAAACACTGCTACGTTCCTTCGATCAAGCTAAATAATAACGAATGAACGAAAACGTTTTTAAATTGTCAGTTAACCAAAGTCCACAATCGAATGAATAATAATAATTAGCAACTTCTAATGCGCCGGTGTCTAATGCACAAGGCATCAACCGATGGCACACCAAAACCAAGCCACAATCAGGTCGATATCCAGAAGGTCTGTCCGCAAGACAGAGAGGCAGCCTATGGTGGATAAGCAATTTGAAACAGGTAAGTTTTAAACTGAGAACGAAATGACAGAAGCGACTGAGCAGAACGAACAGATACAGGGAGGGAATTCCAGAATTTTGGTCCAGCAACCGAAAATGCTCGTTTACCCAGAACAGTTCTAACCCAAGGTATGACCAGAGAAAGACAATCAGATGACTTTGCAAAATAATGGTAAGTCTGGGGAATAAGGACTGGTTTCAAGTATTGTCACTGGCTGTAGTTAAATGTTTTATAAACATAAGTCCTAATTTGAAAAAATCCTTTGCTGAACAGCAAGCCAATGTAAAGATTTAAGTACAAGGGTTATATGCTCATATTTAGAAGTATTTGTTATGGCTCTATCCAAGGAGTTCTGAACTCTTTGGAGTTTCTGCATGTTTGACTTAGTGATACCAACAAGAATGGAGTTACAATAATCAAGGCGACTGGAAACCAATGCGTTAGCTAAGGATATTCTGGAAGACATGGGGACATAATGCCTAATTCTGCGTATGTCACGAATATACATGTATGATGACTGAGTACATCACAATAAATAGTAACTTCTATGGCGCCGCCGACTAATGTACAGGCATCAATCGATGGCGCATCAAATTCAAATCGAAAACCCGGTCAATTTCCTGAAGTTCAGACAGATGAGTACGTGCTGGGTAGCCCAGGATTATCCTGTTGGGAGAGGTAGGTCTTGTGTCGAGATTGACAAGATATCAAGGAGTTTATATCAAGTTCTGCAATACACGGAACCCGTGTCCATGACCTTGAGATTAGTCCACTGTAGGCTAACGGGTTTTAAGATAAAAAATGAGTGCCTACCACAGGTCCAACTATGATATATGGGAGACCTTACTTTTATATAAATCTTATTTTAATGTCACCGGAAATCGTTAAAATCACTTCCCTCGACAAAGAAGTAACAAAATATTACAAAACAACAGTTCCAAATGCTCAAAGCAGAAGATTGTAACATTAACAAATCGTTAAATTATCGGAAAATATAGATTTGCATTAACTGGCATTCAAACCGTAACACATTAAATAAAAATAAAATCACTCAAGAGGAAAATCGAAGCGCGATTAATAGTTACGGCACCGGCGTAAATTTCATGTAGTTAAAAGGAGCTCAATTACAAAAACGTCACCGATAAGCTAATATGGTTCTTGAAAACGTGGAAATATCAAGCTGATTAATCTATGAACCTTTGGTCCTTTACACGAGTTACGGCGTATTACAAATAAATAAATAAATAAATAAATAAGCAATCCGGCGTTTCTGTCATCGAGTTACGGCGCATTACAAATAAATAAATAACTGATTAATAAATAAGTAAGTAAGTAAGCAATCCAGCGTTTCAAGAATGTCGCCGTTCACGACGTTTTGGCTCTGTCAGAAAGTGACAAAATCAGTCGTTCAAAATGTCATTTTCGATCTCCGGACAATTTTAAATCCTGAGAGAGCTTTCTACGTTGGATAAACAAGTACCTAAATGGGAAAACAGACAAAAACTACATAAAAAGACGAGATTCGTCTACTGACAACATCCGGAATTTACATTCATCTTTGTTAACGTGTGTACCACCACCACCACAACCACCACCACCACAAAGGCCATCTCGGCTCAACAGGATTGCCGGATCAAATATGTTTCCAGTTGAAAGAGCCTAAAGATCTCATCCCAGAGTAATAAAAATCATAACTGGCAGTTTCTTATCTGACGGTACGAAGCGGTGTACAAAATGTAGTCCTTATAAGCCACCGTCGGAACAGCACGTCACGTGAACGTCTGAAACAAATGGCTGTTGTTGTGTAATACTCGACAAAATGACATAACAGACACGTGACCTAATCCAAGGATTACGTATCCTGGGCCTCGTCGTTTCAAATGGCGTCAACTTCAGACAAATCACGTAATTGGACAAAATCGTGACAATCACATGTCTCGATACGTGACCGTAACAAAGGCATCAGATCGCATACCGATAAGATTGAGTCATGACAAATAAATGACGTCATGGCACGTGACCGTAGCAAACAAATGAAAATCGTGGATGTACGTCGGCCAAACTTCGCCAACAAAAAACGTCTTCGCTCGGTATCTCCTAACAAATATCAGTCGCTTTGAAAAGTCATCGTCATCGTGACTCAAAAACCAGTGACGTATGCACCACGTGATCAGACAAAGATTTTTCACCGGACTCCACAATGACGTCACCGTCGACAATAACTGAGTCATGGCCTTCATAAATAAAGGGCATGCACGTGACTTTACTAAATCATATGGTCACTTGCCCCACAAACATTCTTGATCGAAAACGTCTACCATTTCATTTGCATATGATGGACTGAACCTCCCTCATCGATGGCCACTGCTCTTGTCGCCGCTTTCTCAGCTAAAGATGATGATAGTCGTTGTTTGTTGTTTTCGTCATCGTTGTTAGGACCGATGTCGTCTGCGCTTGCACCAACGACACGTCAGTATGCGCCAGTACGTTCTACGAAAGTTGGCGTTGCACAGAGCATAGCATACTGGGTTGACGGTACTGTTCAGGTAGCACAGCCAGTATCCTACAGAAACAGAACATATATCCTAAGTATATATGTGTATACCATTATTCTAAAACGTTTTGTTCTTAATGAACTTCAACATGAAGATCGGACTTCCTTCAACAAACGCCTGAAAACTCAATATTTCTCAACGGCTTTAATACATGTGGATATCGAAATCTTTTCACCTGGCGACTGACTATGCCCGCTTCCGATTGGCATTTCACAGTGACTTTCCGCATGTGAAAATATTTCGTCATAATGATGCTGCTGCTGCTGATGATGATGATTATCATAATAATGATATTACTACTACTACTACTGCTACCAATACTACTACTACCACCACTACCACTACTACTACTACCAATAATAATAATAATAATAATAATAATAATAACAACAATAATAATAATAAAATAATAATAATAACAACAACCACAATAATAATGATAAAGTAGCCATCATATCCGATATATATATACCTAATCGTAATGTACATGGTATTTGTAAGTCATCATACATGTGTATTCGTGACATACGCAGAATTAGGTGTTATATCCCCATGTCTTCCAGAATATCCTTAGCTAACGCATTGGTCTCCAGTCGCCTTGACTACTGTAACTCAAACCTTGTTGGTATCACAATTCACAAAGTCAAATATGCAGAAACTCCAAAGAGTTCAGAACTCCTTGGCTAAAGCCATAACAAATACTTGAAAAAAGAGCATAATACCTCAGTGCTTAAATCTTTGCACTGGCTTCCTGTTCAGCAAAGGATTTGTTTTAAATCGGGACTTACAGTTTATAAAATATTGAACTCTGGCGAACCACAATACTTAAAATCAATCCTTATTCCCCAGATCACAATACTTAAAATCAGTTCTTATTCCCCAGACCACAATACTGAAAATCAGTCCTTATTCCCCATTATTTTGCAAGGTCATCTGATTGTCTTTCTCTGATCTAGAAAAAGTTCAGGGTAAACTGGCTTTTGCTGTTGCTGAACTTAAATTTTGGAACTCCCTCCGTGTATCCGTTCGTTCTGCTCAATCGCTTCTGTCATTTCGTTCTCAACTTAAAACTTACCTTTTTCAAATTGCTTATCCGCCATAGGCTACCTCTCTGTCTTGTGGACTAACCTTCTGGATATTGACCTGATTGTGGCTTGGTTTTGGTGCGCCATCGGTTGATGCCTTGTGCATTAGACACAGGCGCAACAGAAGTTACTAATTATTACATATTATTAATTCAAATAGGTTTAGTGAATGTATGACCGTCATGTATTCTTATATATATATATAATTATATATATATATGCAACTCTAACAACCTTTTCTCAAGGTACTGTATGTACATAATTATACATATCATAGTCAGTTCTTATTGCGCCCTCTATTTGGCGGCTGCTGGTGAGAATCGATTCACTCGATTGTTTGCGTTAATTTGTCCAATCTGATGCTTTTCTTGTGTTTAGTTCGGGTCCTATTCCCTCTCAGCTTCCTCTTCATCCTCGTATTTCTCTTATTCTTCATCCTCTTTTTCCTCCTCCACTTCCTCCTCCTAACGGAAGAGAGGGAGGAGAAGGAGAAGAAAGAAGTGGAGTAATAAGGAGGAGTAGCATGAAAATGAGTAGCAAGAGGAGAAGGGGAAGAAGGAGGAGGAGGAAAAGGAGGGGAGCGACGAAGAAGAGAAGCAAGCAGAGGAGGAGTAGGACAAGAAACAGGAGGAGAGAGGAGGAAGAGGAGGAGAGCGACTGCGCTTCGGGAGGCGAACGAGCGTGATACAATGGGTGATTTGACGCTGGCATCAGTAGCCTACTATTATGGCCCCACAGTATGGAGGCGGATGGATGCGATGGGTAGATGGACAGATGGACGGACGGATGGATGGATGGGAAATGAGGAAAGGTAGAGAGAAAGAGACGGAGGGAAGGAGATGCAGATGGATGTAAGGAGCGGGGGGAAGGAGTTAAGAGCTCATGGTCTATTGAACTGTAGGCAGATAAATGCTTGAAAGAGGAATGTTATCTGACCAAGAAGTGCAGACAGACAGACAGACAGACAGACAGGCAGGCAGGCAGACAGACGGACAGACAGACAGACAGATCAGCTGCAACTGTAACTGCATACGCCGCTAAGCTGAAGTTCTGCACTGGGCATCCCTCTAGCCCCGCTAATTCTTCTGTGCTCGTTCATTCACTTTGTTTTCCTTCTTTCTGTCTTTCTTACTTATTCATTCCTTCCTTCATTAATCTGTCTGTCTGTCTTTCTTTATTTGTTTGTTATTCTCACTTTTTCTTTGGCTGTTTCTGACTTTATTTCTCCACTTTGTTCCATTCAATCTCTGAGTTCCTTTATTTTTCTAATTCACTTCATTATTCCCTTTTATATATACAGCGGACGACACAAACAGGCAAACAGACATAGAAGAACAAGCAGAGAGACACGACTAGTGAGAGAAATACCTAGAGACACACAAGCATAGGAACAGAAAAACACTCAGAGTGACGCACATTCATACGGATTTGAAGGCATACACGTGCTTACGAACAAACACGCCTAGAGACAAATAAGACATTTACAGACAGAAACACCCACAGCCACAGAAGCAGACGGGTAGAAACACGCATACATACAGGTATACTGACAGAAACACGAAGACATACACAGGCAGACGTGGCGGACTGCTTCTCTTCGCTCTGGAGAAAATCGTTCATGCAAATACGTTTCGACGCAAAGTGCACACTGAAGAAATGTTTTACTTCGATTGGTAAACTCAGTCGATGCTAAAACAACAAGCCTTAGCAGATCCTCCTCCTCCTCTTCCTCTTCCTACTCCTCTTCTTCCTCCTCATATTCCTCTTATCATCTTCTTACTTCTCTGCGTCTTTCTGTACTGCCTTCTCTACCGATTCACTCTTCTTCCTGCTCATCCTCATTCCCTTCCTCTTATTCCTCATCTTCTTCCTCCTGCCTCTATTCTTCTTCCTCTTTTCATCTTTCGTTTTTTCCTCTGCATCTATTCACACTTCTTCCTCATCTTCTTCTTCCTCCTCACCTTCCTTATTCTCCACTTTCTTCTCAGCCGTTTTATTTTCATCCTTCTCTTTCTCTTCTCACCTTAATCGTCATCCTCTTTCTTCTCTTATTCTCTTCTTCCTCCGTTACTTCGTCCCTATCCTCTTTCTCGTCTTTCGCCTCCTTCTCTACATTTCCACAATTCTCCTTTTCCTCTTTTTTTCCCTCTTCCTCTTGCTCACGTTCTACTGACTTCTTATCATTTTTCTCTTCTCTTACTTCTCTCGTTCAGGTCCTTGCGTTTTCTCCTCCACATCCAATCCTTTGTAACACTCTTCCAACTCCTAGTTCTCCTCCATTTCCGTCTTCTTTCAGTTGTAATCGTAATGGTAAACTCGAAATTTCTAAAGCGCTACTTAAAAACTAAGGGCAGAGCACCAGCTTATTCACAAGCGCTGATCAAGTCCGTGGGATTGTCCAAAGATGCCATGTCATGAACCAAGACCGGTTGCCAGGAGACTTGATAGAGGAGGGGAGAGGAGGCTAGGGTGGGTTGTGTTTAAGCTGAGAGAAATAGAACAGTCCTTCTCCTATTCCTCCTTCTCTTCCTTTTCCAGTCTTAATACTGTAGAGGAAGAAAGTGGAGGAGGAAGATGACTCTGCAAGCTAATTTCACTGAATTCAGGCCTCAGTAATTGTAGAGACCAAACTGAAAAGTTACCAACTAAATCATCTGAATTAATAACTTACCAACCTAATCATCTGAATTTGTGACTATTCCTACAGTGTGATCACTTATCATCATGATCAGCTCGATTTAGATCAAATTATCACGATCCCTGGTGTCAGGTGGCCTTCTCGTGCCCCGCGAAGGTTGACCTCATTCTGCGAGCGGCTGGAAAGGTCAGGGTCGCAGTTCCAAATGTCAGAGATGGAATTCAAACGGTGCGCACCTCTACCATCCCATTTGGCGTCAATTTCAACCGACTCCAGTTTTCCAAAAGTTTAAGTACATTGATTTACATACTGGAAGAAGATTGATCATCCACTATCCATCTGCCCATCCATCCATCTGCCCATCCATCCAGCTGCCCATCCATCCATCTGCCCATCCATCCAGCTGCCCATCCATCCATCTGCCCATCCATCCAGCTGCCCATCCATCCAGCTGCCCATCCATCCAGCTGCCCATCCCTGCCTGCCTCCCTCACTCCCTCATGTGTCGATGAAAAATGTATGGGAAACATATCTTTAATTAAAGGGTTATAAGGCTATGGCCTGAACTCGTGGGAGAAAGACCTGTAGGTTGGAACAAATGTATTAGGAGAAGTACTTTCAATGGGGGGTAGTCCGGACCAGTTTGGCGAAGTGTCCCTATGACTCGGCAAATTGTACTCTGACTGCTCCCAAATACAAATAATCTTGGCTCTTTGCATTTGTATATACAGCCGTAAGTTGAAAATAATCTATCGGAATTAGTTGGAGAAGATGCTAGACAGATGAGAAGTATGTTAATCTGACATGGAAGGTTCAGACGCGGCTGGAAAAAGCAGACTGCATGCACACGCACTTGTGGAAGAGCGGAACAAAATCCGATGGGTGATTGAATGGCACAGCTTGGCCGATCACTGAGTGAAAATGAGGCAATTTGCAAAGACCTGTGTGCGAATAGCACTGGAGTTACTGGCACGGTTCCTTTACAGCTGACGGGTTGAAGTGATACAGAGATGCTTGGCCGGTCATGAATAAACATGGCATCTTCCAGGGTCGTTGTAAGCTATTCCGTTAGTACAAAAGCGTGTTAACATGTTTTCTCCATTTCCATACTTCATTGGATCTTGAACTGGCTTCAGTATTTCAGCTCAAAGGTCAGGCTTTCTCGGATGGGCCTCAAAGGATCTGCGAAAACTTCAAAGGGTGACCATAGGGGTGGCTTTGGCGGGGTCGAATTCTGAACTTTACAAAGGAGAGGCCACGTGAATTACTTCACCGATTTCTGGACTCTCTCTTAATAAACACCATGAAATTTGTTTCCCTATTAGAAAAGTTGATGACCAATTTTTCTTTATCATAGATCTTTGATCACACGTTTCAGTCATTATGATTTCGGATGACCTTTGGCTACTCAAGTTTTTTGCAAGCCATTTTCTATATATTAGCTGAAGACCAGCTATTTTATTTTCCAAGTTTTATCATGTCCAATTTTACTTTACAACTCTAATAGGCAACCCTCGCTATAGCCACTTAGGAGCAAGTTCAGTGGCGTAGTCCCAGGAATTAAATCAGGACCATGTCTCCGCAAATGGCTTGTGGTCTGGACCCATGGAGTCCTGTGGTTGATTATGACCTTGCATGTCTTCAAGCTATTATATATAAGAAATTTAAACTTCAACCTCTAAATCACTCTTCACACATCCGTTTAGAAGGAATGAGAGGCAAGTATGAATCAAGGCATTATACAGCGCCATTTAGGAACCTCTGAAAAGACTGTCATCAGCTCTGCCACGGTGAACCACATCTAGCAACCAATCTCCATAAAAGTCGAGATCTATTAATATTTTAATATTCTGCCTTTGCTTTTCCGGCGACGATGCTCGTTTCTAAAGCCATGCCAAGCCCATAAACAGATCAGTAGACGCGCATTAATCTTTCCATAACCATAGAAAACTTTTAGTCAACTGTATATACAATATAAATAATGTATTTGGGTAATGTAGCCAAGCATATACACATATAAAGTAGGCTATATAAAACAGCAGAGTATATATTTTTAACGGATTCCTGTAATCAGGGAAAGATGCGCTGGTGTCTCCCAAACTATTTATGATTTTGGCTTGGCTTTGAAAAACAAACATCGTCGTCGGAAAAGCAAAGGCGGAATATTAAACGTACGGATATAGTGTATAACCAGTAAATATACATACATCAACACGAAGGCTGTATATATACAATATACTGACTATGTTACGTGCCAGTACAATATCTATTAGACTTCTTTGCGCAGGTATATAATATATATATATACACGGCCTAAAGTATATACCTTTACGTCTGTGAATCGGGTATTGAACGCTGGATATTTGCGGGAAGAGGAATTACATTAATTCACTGTCTAGCTAAGGAATCCGCAGGCTGACTTTTCTTTTAGAGGATTATTGAAAATCTCGTCTTTCTCTGATTTCCTGGGGGAATTTGTCAATTGTCTCGTTCCTTGGACCTTTTCGGTTCATGTTTTAAAAAAGACGTCTCGCTTAGCTGTCTGTCTGCATGTCTGTCTGCGTGTCTGTCTACCTGTCTGTCCGTAAGTCTCGATTTCAAATGAAGCGACCATAGTTTGGACATTATGATAACGGCGCTATAGAAGTCAAGTCATTATTATTATTATTATTATTATTACTATTATTATTATTATTGTCGTGATCATTATTATTATCATTATAAGAATCATTATTATGACTATATTTATCCTGTCCATCCCATCCTTCACTCGTTATTAGGTCTATCACATATCTAACCTGCCATCTGACTCGCCATGGCTGAATTTGGCCACGACAATCCATTAATTTTATTGGCCGATACAGAGTTGTTCGAGAGCAACAGTCTCACACGTTTCCCTACTGTTTCAAACATCACATTTCCACTCCTTCGATCTCATCTACTCGATCGCCCCCCCCCCCTAAAAGGACGGAAACCATTGGAGGAAGATCTGTGAAGCCCTTCAAGGAGCTCAAGTGGTTTTGTTCAATGAATTATGCTTTTGAAATGCGCTTTTGCTTAGAAGCTACCGTCGATTGATACCTTGTACAGTACTATAACGGCGCTCTATAAGTTTCCATATTATAATAGAACAGATTAGAATAAGAATTAGAAGGATATGGCGGATCATGCCTGTCTCGGTTGTCTTTTCCTTTTTTACTCCTAACCTTAGTCCTGTTCCTCTTCCTGCTCCTTCTCATAATCCTCCTCTTCCTCCTGCTTGTCTTCTGTTTCAAACTCTTCTTCGTCTTCGTCTTCCTCTGTATTTCTTCTTTCTGTCTCTGCTCCTCCTTCTCCTCGGCGTCCTCCTTTTCTTACGCCTCCTTCTTTTCCTTCTCTTCTTACCCTTCTTTACTTCCTCCTCAATCCTCTTCTTCTTCTTCCTCCTCCTCCTCCTCCTCCTCCTCCTCTTACCCCTTCATTACCTCCTTCTCAATCCTTTTCCTCCTCCTTCTAGTCGTCTTACCCATTCTTACCGCCTCTTCAATCATCTTTCTCCTCCTCTTCGTCATGTTATTCCTCCTTCTGTCTACTTGTTTCCTCCTTCGTGTCAGGCGACGTCGACCGGCGACAGTTGACGATGTCAAAAGTGAGTTATTGATTTCATTTATGTAGCGCCTCCTCTCCTACTCCTCAGCTCCTCCTCCTCCGTCTCTCGATTTCAGGTGTCCAGATCGCATCATTCATCGTCCATCACTCTTAGACGACATCCTCTCCTCCATACATGCATACATACATATTCATACATATACATAATTATTCATAAGCTTATATATTTACATATACATATACACATATATGTACGGTAGTTATGTGCGGCTAAATATATACAGTTATATGACGTACATACATACATATATATACATATGACTTATGGATAGTTCCTCTATACCTACATGTAAACACGGTTTTGGAGATGCCAGAGTTCAAACCCTGACATTAACTTTCTAAATGCCTGTCGGCATACATTGCATAATTTACATTACATTCCTTCGGTCCTTCCTTCCCTGCGTCTGTGGGTTCCCTGACCCTTGGTGTGGATCGACGCCTCGACTAGTTTATTATTTATCCAACACATGTCATCTTCATCAACGCTGTCCGTCCACTGCACACTCAATCATTTCTCTCCACACTTCTCTGCCGCTTTCCACCACAGCCAAGTCGGGAACAAATGGAAAGAAACAACAGGGTCTTGAGAAGAGAAAGACATCAGGGCATCAACAGATCAAGAAGGTGCTATGTATTTAAGGTATGGTTTAAGTGGTTATTACATTACGTTACTCTTATCTAAACTAGTAATTGTAATCATATATGCTAAGTTCTGTGATCAATATCTATGTGCATCGTCAGTAGCAAGCCACTTCAAGGGTGCTATACAAAGTCAAATGTCGGCGTGCTCAAGGGTAAAAAAGTGATAAATGGATACGTACAAAATCAAAATCAAATGATGAAGTCTGTATAACATCAACACTAAGTAAAGCATGTCCAAGTGAGACGTAGGGGAGGCGATCATCTCCTTTTCTGGGTCCTTGAGCCGGCAACGAACGAATTCCAATGTTCTGGACGCAGAGCCAATGCATCGCAGGACTTGCCATTTACTTCCCAGCTTACGCCGCTACCAAATTATACTGCTAAGTGACAGAGGCATGGTGTGCGCAAACAACTTGCCCAGGGTCGTTACACGGAGTCGAACCCCCGACCGCATGATCATTGAACAAACGCGTTACCGATAGACCACCATGCCGCATTGTATGTAAACAATTTTTACACAAATGTGGGGTTGCTTCATCCACGACCCTTCTGACACATGCAGGATAGGCTAGAGAACACAGACTCGCATACCCTGCCTGCCTGCCTGCCTGCCTGCCTGCCTGCCTGCCTGCCTGCCTGCCTGCCTGCTTTCCTGTCTGTTTCCTGTCTGTCTGTTTGCCTCCCAGCCTGTTTGCTTCTCTATACCTTCCTCCCTCTCTCTCTCTGATCTCTCCCTTCCATCGATACCTTTCGGGCCGAGATGATAAAAGCTGCATCCTCTGCATCAGCAGCTGGTGGCATCTGTTTCCATGACGCCGCATCCGACGCGTGTTTCAACGATGAATGCGTAGCGTTCTAGCGTCGCAAAATACCGGAAGTTGAATCTCGACAATTATTACATATCCGCTTAGAGAAATAGCATATCTTCGACGAACTCAGAAGTACTGAGGTTTAGTAGCCATTCTGTCCAGAACACTCACGCAGCCATTAACTGTCTCGTAAACAACCTGCATGTATGTTTGTATATACGTATGTATATATACGTATGTATGTATATATTATGTACGTATTCATGTATGAATGTATATATGTATGTATGCATGTAGGTATGTAGACATTTATACAGCGCCCTTTGTTTACCCAAGGACACCCTATATAAATGCGTATATGCAGGAAAATACATGCGTAGAGACCTTGGACAAGTTGCTCACCCATAATTGTCTGTGAGGAAGGCAACGGGAAACCACCTCACTTATCTCATCCCCGGGAGGCATAAAGCCAATGGACCTGCCTTCGGGCAGAGAACTCATCATCGTCGTCGTCGTCGTCATCATCAACATCATCATCTTCATCATCATATTACTGCGAGAACGATATAGTTCGATCGAAAAGAAAAATGAGATTTTAGACCGGTCAAAGCGAGTTAAACTTCGAGGTTATAGTCAGAAGCGAACCGTGACTTTTGAGAAGCATAGGCTAGATATCCTGTGATTCAGAGAAAAGAGACATGTTGAGTTTGGGTTGATCGCCATTCGGTCAACTAGCTACTAGTGTCCGTGAAAGACTTTGATCGTCGTCAGAGTCTGTTTGTCAAGCGAAGCTACACCGTCGTGGAGAAGAACTCCTGGTGAGACGAAGGACAAGAAAAGACGATCGTTTATCAGAAGCATTTGCAATGTGGTGCTACAGAGGCCAAGCCAAAGAGCATTCTTTGCCTTAGTACGCCTATCGATAAAGACTGTCCGAGCCGTACTACATTGAACTGTCCGTATTAGGGGTCTATATATGACGGAGTTGATTCAAGCATGCCATCGTGGGATGTATTCTAGATTAGAAATAAAAGTAATCTAATCTGATACTGGCGTGGGTAAGGTTAATATAAAATAGGCCTAACACGATTTATAGATAAATTCTTTCAAAAATAACTGTTGGATGTGAACAGCGGTGTTGTGTGGACATCAAATATTTTCATTTATAACTGAAAGAGTTTCCTCGTAATGCATATATGTAATACACATATGTGTTAGAAATTCCTTGTACAACAAATTACAACAATCTATTACTACAGTCTATCCCATGTATTATAATTCAAATTGTACAGACAGCTTTATCACTGCTTATCGCTACAAGGTCGAGTCCATGTGTATGCCCCGCGCCTTTGTGACGTTCTGAAAAGGTGCTATACAAATATACAGATGCATACACACATACACACACACATACATACACACATCCATCCACACAAACACATTCCTACAGATGCCTGAACGCTGACAGTTAGTGCAGAGTTCAAGAGTTCAATTTCCCTGCCAGCCATATATCTGGATGGATCATTGGATATATGTGGAGGATATTTATATAACGCCTTTCAAAAACTCTCGAAGGCATGGCTTCTGAGAGGCTCTCAAAGACATGCTTGACCGACAGATGTTTTGTAATTTCGCTCCATTCCCCGCTGTAAATCTATATTATCCTGGAGTGCACGTCAGTATCAATCAGATGCATATATTCATATATAGCTATAAATCAGCTATATATATAGTTGCATATATACGTATATATCTATTAATAATTTGCCTATATATTAATCAGTTGTATTAATTAGTTGTATATGTTTGTATTAATCAGGTGCATATATTTATATCTGTATTAATTAGAGTATACATATATGTATTTATGAAGCGCGTGTACACATGTAGTAATCAGGTATGTGTACCGCGGAACCCCCTTACAACACATATAATTATTAATCGAATTCTGATATAACGCTGTTGCGACAGATGCCACAAATGTAGCGCAACTTCTGAGCATGACCTCAATTGTAAAGCTGCCTTGTTATGTGGCTCCCAAAGAGTGTGTGTGAGAGAGAGAGACAGTCAGACAGATAGACAAAGACAAACAGACAGAGAGAGGTAGAGAGAGAGAGAGAGAGAGAGAGAGAAAGAGAGAGAGAGAGAGAGTTATAAGATCACGAAGTTCCAGTGCACCGGGCAGAGAGGGAGGGGACTAGCCATTCGCCTTTTATATGCAGAGGCTAAGAAAATGAAATCGCTAATACTCCATATGTATAAGTGCCTCCTGGAGCTAACTTAAATAACTGTTATTTTTATAGTCATTATCATCGTCATCGTCATCATCATCATCATCGTCATCATAATCGTCTTCTTCCTCCTCCTCCTCCTCCTCCTCCTCCTTCTTTCCTCCTTAAACAATGAAAAGCGGATTAAGACATTCACATTCCTGAACAGGACTAACGTTAACTCGGCCCTAGCATATGCCGAGGCCAAAAAATGAAGTCGCTAACAAACCATGCCCATGCCACCTGTCATTTGTGCTGATCGAGTCTGACTACATTTGCATATAAATAAACAGAAACAATACTTCTATTATCTATATATATATATATATATATATATATATATATATATATATATATATATAATATATATATATATATATATATATATATATATATATATATATATATATATATATATATATATATATACATCTATAACTACAAATGTGTATAGTTTAGTCGTTGAATTACTGTGGTCTTGTTTGCTATTCAGCCTAATGATCCTTTGACTTGTGATAACGCTTCTGAGCAGTTCCTATAGAGGAATGTCAATAAATGGAATCACCTGTACCTTTTAAATATGTATGTATGTACGTAAGTATGTATGGATGGATGGATGTATGTGTGTAGGTATGTGTGTAGGTATGTATGTGTATTCGTGTATGTGTATATGATTGTATGTGTATGTAAGTATGTATTATGTGGCCTATGTAGTATGTATGTATAATGTATGCACAAAATGCCTGGGCTTTGAGCTTTTGCATATCACATTTTAAAACTTCTCAAAATTACATATAATTATGTATATGTATGTGCATTTATAGATATAAGGATGGGTCAAAATATACTTTTAAAGTTTCATTTTATTACCTGGAGAATGGGGAAGTGTACTGAAAGATGTGTTTGCTTGTGAGTCCTGCGCATCAAGGGTAGCTGGCGAACACAAGTCTCCTTTCAGGATATGGTGGCGAGCGGTGCTATTGATCAGAGGCTTTATCTTCGGGGGGCTTTATGCCTTTAATAGCAGGCGGGTTCTTGAATGGATCAGTCCGACCGTACAGAGACGTAACACCGATTCTTTCTTTCACACGTATATTACAAGTATTTACACCGAATTTACAACAAATTCAGCAAACTCAGAGTCTTTGATTCGCATCGGCCTACTGATCTGGCGAGGTCCGTTTAAGAGATTCAGGTTTATTATTTTTCTTCTGTTCTCCGGAACCTAACGCCTCTTTCGACCGTTGTTAGCGAATGCCTTCTTCGCTTCGCACCCTTCCTTAACTTTCCCCTTCATCTGTCAATCATCCAACTTCTCCCTTTCGCCATCCGATCAGCATCCCTCTGTTCCGCCTGTCTCTCTCTCGTTCTCTCTCTCTCTCTCTCTCTCTCTCTCTCTCTCTCTCTCTCTCATTCTCTCGCTCTCGTTTACTTCCACCTGTCAATCACGGGCGTCCTATCCGCCTCTCGTTAAGGGCCTAACTGTTCTCCAGTGTTCCATGCAAATTAATTACACAAACACATTAGCTAAGTTATCCAACATAATACAGTCCACAACATGCACAAAGTTAAACCCTCATTGTTTTTACAACTTTTCACTACAGAAAGTAATTTTCTTGCACCTATGCAGAGGCATAAAGAGATCCAATTTATTATTATTTGTTATTAAGCAGCTGATTTACAGAGTGCCGTAAACACCTGGGCCCAATAATATGCATATATATATATATATATATATATTTAAGTAAATATATATGCCTTCACATACACCTCCGCTGTAATCAGGGACCCAATAATATACACATGTACGGACGTACATACATACATATATAACTATACATATACATATCATACCCTGGAAATCTGTTGTAAAGCCGTCTTTGGGAACCATGTATCAAGAACCGCCTTATAACGAAGTCTTGTTATAACGAATTTATTTTCTATAGGTCAAATAATCTTGAGATCAATGCCTCTGACCATATTATATTAGAATCCGTGTTATAATGAAGAGTGTCATAACGAGTCTCCATGGTATGTATCTAATCCAATTTCACTTATTTGAACATTTGCAAAAACAAATTTACAACAAACAGCAGCCGATTTCTTAGATAAAAACATTGAAGTAATATTATTCTAGATTGCAAAGGATTTTTCATTACTTTTAACGCAAATATTCTATTGAAGACAAAAAACTCAAATATTCTAATGAAGATAAAATCACCCGGATGAGTTATTGTGCATCTTCGCCAGTACAAAAGAAACTTAATCAGAACATGAAATTATACAGACCGTAAGAGTACAGATAAGGCACGTAATTTATGCGTTCACAATACCGGTTACCAAGAAAAAATCGATCTTATTCACCTTATTTACGCTTATAGCAACGCAAAATTACTGAGTCTTAAAGTCGCCAATAGTGCTAGACAATTTTAAGTTATTGGGCAAACTCTTCCAAAGTTTGGGACCTTCATCACAGATCGAAAATAAAACCAATGGTCCTAAAGATCATCTAAGTGTCTTCGCGTAAGGTATGTATTTGCGCCTTTTACATAAATTAATATAAAATATCAGAAAGAAATTATTGGAAGAACGCCCATTTTAAAGCGATTCATGAATAATTGATAAATAAATAATTGATAACTGTAGATATCAGGTACATTGTAACTTCAGCATAAACCTTTATTATTCTAATCACCCTGTTTTTGCAGCACACTTAGAGTAAAGCGACGAATATCATCCAGCCCAGACAATACCACACTATTGCAAATAAGGGTCTACCATTGTCATGTAAAGTGTTCTCAAAACTGAGAATGGTTGAAATCTTTAATTTTATTTATGGTCCCTATTGACTTCGCAGTTTAATTTTCAACAGTTTCTATATGAAATTTCCATATCATATCATAGCATAAATTAAGTGCTCCATCTGTACTCTTGCCATCTGTACGTACTCTGATTGAGGTTCTTTTGTATTGGTGAAAAGGCACAATAAGCTCATCCGAATTTGTTCTCTTCATCAGAATATTTGCGTTAAAAATAATAAAAAAATGCTTTGCAATTTAGAATAATATTACTTCGGTGTTTTTTCTTAGAAATCTGCAGCTGTTTGTTGTAAATCTGTTTTTGCAAATGTCCACCTGAACCCATAAGAATTCACTGGACTGAACTCAAATCAATAACAAGACCTTCAATTTGCACAGAGCTAGAAGTGCCATCAGAGGAAGTACGCTTTCTAGAACCAGCAAAACTCTGTAATTTTTCCTAGTTTTTAAGGTGAATTTATTTGCCTTAATTAAACCAGAGCGCAAGTTTTCCCAGTTCAGTGTTTAGTGTATTAACAACAGTGCTATAGTTAGGGCCAGAATAAAAATCATAGTATCATCAGGAAAAAAACAAAGCCTATCAATGTAATATAAGCAGTAATATCATTTATATAAATCAGAAACAACAGAGGTTCTAAAATCAACCCTTGTGGTAGACCAAAAGTAATTAATCTGAGTGTAAAACTGCAATTTTCCAAGCCATATATCGCGATTAACTGTATCAAAGCCTTAGACAACTCTAAGAATACTCCTACATATAAATTACCTTAATCCGTCACAGCACTTACACAATAAACTGTTTGCCTTAGCGCCACGTATGTGGATGTTTTTATTCTAAAGCCACATTGGTGGTGATGTAGGAGGTTAATTCTATAAATGCAGTTGTAAACTCGAGAATGCTCAACCTTTTAAATAACTTTAGATAAACGGGCAACTCAGATAAAGGCCGATAACAGCACAACTCACAAAACAGGATCTCCTGTTTTGCGTGCAGGTGTTATTTTGGCAACCTTCATTGCAGACTCTACATATATATATATATATATATATATATATATATATATATATATATATATATATATATATATATATATATATATATATTAAAATACTAAATATGCCACTGTTAATAATTATCAAATGATTAATCAAATGTGTCATAGGCGTCCGAAAGCATTTAACAATAGTTTTAATCATGTCAACCGTAATGCTATCATAACCAGGTGTCTTCCAGAGAATTTAAGTCTAATATCATCATTTTTGAGGGAATGGGGGAATGGGGGAAATGGGACAGTAAGCATCTCCAAAAGCATTCAGAAATTTAGAATATGCAGTCCCGGGGTCAGATATCTTGGATGCCTTATTTTCTCCAAAAGTTATAAAGTAATATTTAAAAGTTGATGCAGTGGAAGGTGAATCTTTTACTGTTTACCTGGATTTCCGTAATGCCTCTGTTGGTAATATTTCTGGTTATAATTGGTTTATTCTGGTTTTTCTCTGACCTATCAGAATTCGATCCGGCATTTCCAACGGGTTATAATTTTGATCGCGATGCTGACTTGAAGCGGCCATCGACTGATGCCTTGGGCGTTATGATAACGGCACAATAGAAGCCTTTAGATTAAGATGGATTTGAAAGTAATCATTAAAAATCGATGCAACTGAAGACGAATCTTTCAATGTGGTACCATTTACCTGGATTTCTGTAGTACTTGTATTGGTAATATTTCTGTTTATTATTGAGTGTTTGATTTGAGATCAAATTTGAAATATTCCAGTTTTGTGGCATTACACTGCTTTTCAAATCTGAAAGATGTGGTTCAGTTTATTTCTACTTTTTATGCCTCATTATCGCAGATTAGATCTTGGTTTTCAGTTAAGTCTCTTATGCATTTTATTTTTTGTCTTACAAGATTATTTAATAGCACATGTCATCCAAGGTTTCAATTCCGTTTAATTTTTTTAATTTCTGGTTTTTGTTGAAAACTTTGAGAATAGGGTTGGTTTTAGAACCTCTGTTGTTTCTGATTTATATAAATGATATTACTGCTTATATTACATTGATATCTGGATCTCGATTCGATTCATTTGGTACCAAAGTTAACTTTACTCGACCTATTTTTCTTTCTTAATGTCTGACAATATTGATGATGTTGAGTTTTAAATTTTGGTCTATCTGCTCTCTCTCTCTCTCTCTCTCTCTCTCTCTCTCTCTCTCTCTATATATATATATATATATATATATATATATATATATATATATACGTTTTTAACATTGCTAACTTTAATTTTTATAGCAACAAGAATAGGCAAATGAACAATTAAATCTGAATAAAGAACTCCAGCATTCTCTTAATTACCAGTGTATTTGAATAAATGTTGTCAATCAAGTTGCAATTTCTGAGGTAATTCGCGTTCGCATATCAATTAGGGGTCGAAAGAAAAAACTAAGCATTTTGTTAGAAAGTCTCTTGTGGGATATGTAAGTGCTATATAAGCATTTATTTAATGGATTTCAATTAAAGTTTCCATATATGTAACATATTTTATGCTTTTTGCTTATGTGTTTTAGGCGTTTAGATATACTATCTGTAAATAAGTCTCAGTCGGTCCAGGGTGGCCGATATATTGCACAAATATACACAGATAGGCCATGTTTTACATCGACATTAAGAAACAGGCTTTCGCATGCATCTATATTAGTTAGTTCCTCAGTTTAACGACAGCCTATGACGTCGCCCTCCTCCTTTATCCAGGCTTGGGACTGGCACTACCCCCAAACAAGGCAGTGGCGTCTATATTACAGCTATCTGTCGACTCATATTGCCCACAATCTAAATCTTCGCTTATCAACAATGCTCCGCCATCTCCTTTCCCCATTGTACTGGATTTAGCACACTGGTCAACATAGAAATCGTTACTGACTGGAAAAAGCCCTAATGTGTAGCATCTTGGTGTGCTGAACACGAATATAACCATAAAAATTTTTTATTGGCTCTCGTTTTGAAAATATTTCATATAGTTCATTTTTTATGTTTCACCATGTAAATTTATGCAGTAGGACTGCGACAATATCCTAAATAAGTCTAGAATGATGTAATATTCCACCTCATTGCATAATCCCATCATGGACACATCATGCACAGTTGATTACGTCATTTTCTGATGCAATGTAAAACTACAGCCAGTCGGCTGCTGACGTAAGATGACGTCAGCAGTGTACTATATAAAGCGAGTCGGAACGGTTGAGCATTTACAATATTACAGACTTTGTGCGAGACAGTTTAAGTTACTGTTTTATAAAACTATTATTACTTTATCCATTTAGATACAATACAGAACAGTAATGCCTCGGAAGTGCGTAAATACTGTGGACAACTTTTGTTACATTTGTGGGGAAGTGACATTTGCCAACCAGAAGAAAAGTATCACTTATCAAGTCAAGAAGGCATATCATGCTTACTTCGAATGCAAGGTTGGTGACCAAGACAAGCCATGGGCCCCGCATATATGCTGTGCTACATGTACAACACAGCTTTCACAGTGGTTGAGTGGCAAAAGACCATCAATGCCGTTTGCAGTTCCCATGGTGTGGAGAGAGCAAAGCAACCACGTAGATGACTGTTACTTCTGCTTGGTTCCTCCTCTTTCCGGTGGAATAACGAAGCAAAAGAAGTCGAAAATAGTCTACCCAAACATTCCGTCAGCATTGAGACCAGTTCCACATGGTGATGGACTTCCTATTCCAGAACCTCCAGCAGAATATATTTTCCTTGATTCATCTGATGAGGACAAGGGTGAGCCGACATGTTCTTCTCCTGGTCCGTCAGCGTGCAGTGATCCCGATTTTCACTGTGGTGCATCATCAACCCCACACAGAATAACACAGGAAGAACTAAATGACCTTGATGTCACAATTACTTCATATAGAAAGCGCCATCAGCAGTTGGAACCTTTCTTTATGAAGGAAGGTAATCTGGTATTCTGTTCCAATATTGACGACCTCATGAATGCCTTACAGATCACTCATGACCCACAAGAATGGAGACTCTTTGTAGACTCTTCAACACTGAGTCTTAAGGCTGTGCTTTTGCACAATGGAAACCGTCTTCCATCTATTCCATTTGCGCATGCTGTCCACATGAAAGAGACATACGATAACCTAAAACAGCTACTGCATTCCATTGACTATAACAGGTACAAATGGCACCTGTGTGGTGATTTGAAGGTAGTTGCCATTTTAATGGGACTGCAGCAAGGATATACAAAATATATGTGTTTCTTGTGTGAGTGGGATAGCCGAGCAAGAGAGTTGCACTACGTGCGGAAGGAATGGACTCCCAGACAAAACATGGCAGTTGGACAGAAGAATATCCAGCACCCAGCTCTGGTCGAGGCTCACAAAATCCTACTACCACCCCTTCACATCAAACTAGGTTTGGTGAAGAACTTCGTGAAAGCCATGGACCGCACTTCGCCAGCTTTCCGATACCTGCATGAAAAATTCCCTCGACTCAGCGAAGCAAAGATTAAAGAGGGAGTTTTTGTGGGTCCTCAGATTAGAGAACTCTTCAAAGATGACCGCTTCAACAACTTGCTGGAGGGTGATGCGAAACAAGCAGGGAAAGCTTTTCGTCTAGTGTCTACAGACTTTCTGGGGAATGTTAGGGCAGAAAACTACAAGGAACTAGTAGAAGACATGCTCAAGCAGTACCAGAAATTTCGCTGCAATATGTCTCTGAAGATGCATTTCCTTCATTCTCATCTGGATTTCTTCCCTGACAACTGTGGTATGGTTAGTGACGAACATGGCGAACGTTTTCATCAAGATATCGCAACAATGGAGCAAAGGTACCAGGGAAAATGGTCCACTACAATGTTGGCTGACTACTGCTGGACACTCCGCAGAGATGCTCCCGAACAGCTGTACAAGAGACAGGCAAAAAAATCTAAGAACTAGTCTATGACCTGGTTTTTACAAATATTAACTGTAAGTGTATCACTATTGGCATGCATTGTGCGATATAAAATTACTTCATTTCAGATTACAAAAAAACTAGAGCCAATTCGGCATTTTCACTGTCATATTCGTGTTCAGCACATACTGGATTTAGCAATAATAACCATATAATCTATATATGCCATTAATTCCTCCTTACTTTCATCAATCTAAGTTTCAGTTAAAGCAATTATATATCAAAGTTTTGAGCTAGTGAACCCAAATACAACTGCAGCTCGTTTATTTTTAAATAAACTTCTGAAATTTAAGTTAGCATCTTTAAATTTTGATTCATAGGAATTTTGCATGTTTATCATAATATTAACATCTTCTGTTGGACAATGACCCACGAAAGTTGAAAGACCTGAGTCAAAATGTGTATCATTTGTTAATGAAATGTCTTCAAGAAGAGTGAAATAGTTTATCGATAAATGCTCTAGCTTTGCATGGCTAGTTATTAATTAGTTACTTATTAATTATTAGCTAATTAACTATTATTCAAAAAAGAAGAGCCGACATATGCCTGAAATTCAATAATATCTGCCGCGCAAGGATTCACAGAAAACAAGAACATTCAATAAAGAAATAATCTCTGTTAATAATAACTTCCTCAGTCTGCTGAAGAAAACGAAAGACGTGGAAAAAGTCTTCACAGATGGCGCCATAACAAAACGTTTATGACTGCATACAATTAATTGAACTGAGCAATTTCAGTTAATAAATCTGACAAATCATGCTTGTGAGCATAAACAGTCCTACTAATAGCATACACGAAGGTGTTTGAAACACGTGGTACCTTAAATGAAGCATATTTCACTCGAAACAAAAGGAAATCGCATTTATCTGTGCATATATGTACAATGTATATATATATTGTTACATACAGCGTGTAGGATAGGACCTAGTGGGTTAAGTTGTCGTACGTTGTAAGCCTTCTGTACAGTTGTAACTAGCTTATAAAAAAGAACTTATATTTTATTTGGAATAAAACTTCTTTTTTATCATAAAGCTGGTATTTTATTATATAGGTCTGCCTCTAGACAACCTGCAACAATATGCATATAATATGAACATGCAGGTGTTAGTAGTGAAACTGTAGCGGAAGAAGGTGGGCGCAGGTGACAAGAGTTTTTAATAAGGATTAATGGGAGTGCCAGTGATTGGACCACCATCCGCGTCGTTGTCGTCGTTCCAGGTGGTACGTGAAAGAGGAGCAGAAGCAGGAGCTCCGGTTGGAACGGACGAAGGAAGGCACGACGTGGTCCATCTGTCAGCGTCTCCTTACGAGCGTCGCCACTACTTCTTTCTCCGTCCGTCCGTCTTTCTGTCCGTCTTTCTGTCCGTCTTTCTGTCTGTCTGTCTGTCTGTCTATCTCTATCTCTTTATCTATCTATCTCTGTCTGTCTGTATTTCTATCCGTCTGTCTCGTTGTCTGTCTGTCTGTCTGTCTGTCTATATATCTATCTAAATATCTATCTATCTATCTCTGGCTCTGTCTGTCTGGCTGTTTGTCTCTCTCTCACACACACACACACCGGTTATCTCCTCTCCTCTCTATGTGTGTATCTCTGCCTATCTCTGTCTCTTACATACTCGGTTTGCGTACGTTTCCTCTCCTCCTCCTTCTTTGTCTCTTTCCTTTCTGTCTTTCTTTCTGTCTATCTGTCTGCCTATGTCTCTCCATAAATCTCTTTCTAGGTTCGAGTGCTGCCTTTCAGCACTTAAGCGATTGGCTTTACGGTTCTCGGCAGACTGCAGACTGACAAATTGTGAGCTTAGCAACAGCACAAGCTGAACCAATTTCCTTGCGATATGAGAGTCCAAACAAGACGGACACACAAAATTCTCAAACCCTACAGACCATAAAATTTTAGGATATATCCTTTGATAGGATTTTCCAATAGAAATAACGTTAACACTTCATACTCATATAACCCTCTCAGGGTTAACTTAAGGGAGTGCGTTTTTTCTTCATCCAGAGTTTCCTCTTTCTGTTAAGGCTTTCATTTTTTTGTTTCTTGTAATTAAATAATTTGTTCGATAAAGTGCTATCTTAATCTTAATAGCTATCTTAATCATAAACTTTTTATTTCTTCAACAACCAAACAAACTGGTTTCTGGAAACCAGTTTAATGAATTGCTACAAAATTCCACCCACCATAAACCTGTGCAATTAATCGCACAAGAGCAATCGTTTATAAAATATGAACATTTTGTTTACTTCCATCATGATGCACTTCAGATACATTCAGAACAGTTTTCCAGTTCTGTAAAGTTCACAGTGAGTAGATATTGCGCATAAAACTCGCTGCTCCCTGAAACTCGCTGCCTCTGAACACTTGGTGACTAATACCAGTCAGATACTTTTACGTACAAAACAGATTTCCTATAGAATTTCTAAGCATACCAACTAAAAATAATTCCGAAAATTACTTATCAAAGAAACAGTTCGTTTTTATTCCGCACATATAGATGGAATCATATCTTACAAAAATATAATTACAGCGAGATCAGTGCCTTTACACGCATTCCTATATCCGTAAGATTACTGTTGGCTTACTTCGGACACCAGAGTCAGCTAAGAGAAGGCAATCTTTATTGCTAAGGCGCGCATATTGCTATTACAATTAAGCCTGCTCTGACGTAATTATTGATGCCACGGGCGTTGACTGGATTAAATTTAGGGGAGGACAGAAATATTTCAATCCTTGTGTTCGAGATGATGATTTGCCAAGCAAAATTGGCAATAAACCATAAAACATCGAAAAATTACTAATTTTCATTGTAAATTTAGAATTGCCCCGACCTAAATAGAAGGTAGAGAATTCCAAATGGTGGGATCGGCTACTGTGGATGAGCGTTGGTCAAAGACAACTCATAAACAGGAATCGTACACTTTCTGGAAGATGCCTTTCACAGAGGATCACCCATTAACAGAGTTTAGCTACAAGGTAAATGTAAATGTAGGCCTACACGTTTTTATAGCGGTCGTATGGCCTCGATCCAGCTCATTTTTCAATGAATTAATCGGGTGAGCTTTACCACCGCTGCCCGTTTGAAAGCGTCCCACGCGATTTAAGGTCCCCGTGTACGGACCCCGCTAGCCCAAGATTTAAGTCTCTGAAATCAGCCCCGACCGGTCAGAGGTTGACAAATGATTTTCATGTGCTTTGTATATGAAGAATGTCACGATGAAGCAGATGTGAAGCCAGTGTAGAGAACGAAGAGAATGTGTGATAATTATGGTCTCGGTAAGAAGGTTCAAGACACAGCTGCGAAGCCCCACGCACATGACTCTTGTAAGAGGAAGCAATGTGCAAACAATGAAGTATGGAACGGCAGTAGCTGAGTTTGATCAGAATAATACTACACATGTGTCCTTAGCGTGTAAGAACAGTTCTGTAGTTTGCCATCTGTGCAGACACGCAAAATTTCTTCAAAGCAGTGCAACTTCTGAGAATAGCGCGCACAAGCATTCTTGTCGCGTACAAAATTCGTGAGCGTTCGTGGTCTTTCGAAGTTAAATTTAGCTCATTGTAACAGGCTTACATAGCCTGTAATGTTCAGAAGGTCACAACAAAGCCAACGTTGCGAAAGCATATGCATATCTTCTCAGACACTGCATAGTCATCTGACCTACAAATATAGAGGCCATAGCTGCCACCAGCTGCTACCGGTTGCAGCGAACCTAATGAATACGGCTGCCTGGATTTCGAACTCTAGGCTCTATTTGATGGATATTCCGTCATATAGGAATCTAAGCCTGCTGCTGCTCTTCTCTTCTCTCTCTCTCTCTCTCTCTCTCTCTCTCTCTCTCTCTCTCTATTTCTTTCTTTCTCTCTCTATCCCTCTCCCCTCTCACTGCTAACAGTCCACCCGATATGTTGATTTTAAATTTCTTGCTGCATTTTTACAAGAATTATTTCGTTTTAACAGGTAAATTATCGATTGTGGTCTTAAAATTTTTATTTTCTGAGTCTCTTTTTACCTGTCAAATAAGTTTTAATAATTCGTTTTTTCTTTGTATTGATTTTCGTGCCGTTTTGTGTGGACGTCGGTCGATCTGTGCATTTTTTGCTTCGTGACCTGGAAGGGCACAGCAAGATCCCAAACAAAATCTTTAAATTTCTAAATTTTACAGTTTTTAGGTCAAGACTAACACTGGCAAGTACTGCTTTAATTATCTGCATTTGTGAGTCACCCATGAATTGAAGAACTGTTCTTATTTAGGTAAAGTATTTTTACTTGTACCTTTTCTCTTGTATTTAAATTTCTGTGGCAGTGATTATGGCTGTCTCATTACGTTGCTTACTTTTACACTGCAAATTGCTCATGTTCCTGGTCTTTGCCAAATCTAGCGGAGACAGGTCTGTTACTGGATTTACACATGCATCACTGCGGTCTGCTCTGTTTTTTAACTTGGCTCAAGCCAATTTATTTCACCTGGTTTCTGTTGCTGCTTTTTCAATTCATTCATACGTTCTGCTGCTACGCGGTACCTTTAACATCATTTTCCGTCCTGAGTTGAATGCAAATTCATGTAGAGCAACTTCGATTGCCCGTTATGGGTTGTCTGTGTATTTGCTGCTGTTTCTTCTTTTGGTTGGTGATGTTGGAATAAATCCTGGGCCAGTTAGATTTCAGAGTCTGGATATTGGTCAACTGAACTTTGGTTCACTTCGAAATAAAGCTGCGGCTCTCCTCGCATATAATTGCTCTTAATAAGACCCGGTTTTGACCTTATGATGCGCCAGCATTCATTTATAATCTTACTCGTCAACCTTTTCTATGCTGACTGAGTCTCGCTTCAGTGGTGAAGGTGGAGGACTTGCTTTCTCTTTGGATCGTGTGTCTACCAGAGCTTGAAGAAGACTGAAATCAGAATTGGCAGGTGGATGGATGTTGCTATCTATGCGACCGAATCAGGCACTCCTACAGAACTGCAAGTTTAGGCTGAATGCTTAAAAGAAAGTGACAGGACCGTAGACTTCTTCAAAAACTGTCGCCTGAACACAAAACCAAAAGTAACGGTGATGGAGGAAAGGCCAGCGTCACCCGTATCCGCAGTTAAGAAAGAGCATTAAACCAAAGCACTTTCTACAGATGCTGAAGGTCCTGAAGCAAATGCGGAAATGCATGTCAGGCTTTGGAAAACCTGTCAGACTATGAAGAAGTGTGGATGCAAAGCGCACGTGATGGATATTACAAGCCTATAGAACGAGAAAGTAAAGTATCCCATATACCCCAAGTGAGACGTAGAGGAGGTGCTCATCTCCTTTTCTTTAGGCCCCTGAGCTGGCAATGGACAAATCCCAAGGTCCTGGACGCAGAGCCAATGCATCGCAGGACTTGTCGTTTACTTCCCAGCTTAAGCCAGTACCAAATTCTACTGCTTGGTGATAGAGACATGGTGTGTCCAAACAACCTGCCTAGGGTCGTTACACGGATTCCAATCCTTGAGAGACGAACCGAATTACGGTTGTTTATGCGGAACTGATGCCAGAAGCCGACGAAGTCTTCGCAGAGCTGGCTGGTATTAAATGCTTCTCGAATTTGACCTGTCGAAAGGTTACAGGGGAATCGAGGTTGAGCCAGAATCCAGAGACTGTACGTCTTTCGAAACATAGCGAAGACTTTCCGGTTCGTTACGATGCCATTCGGATGGGGTTACAACACCCCAGCGACGTTCTCAAGCTTTTGTTAGACAGTCGCAATTTAGACAACTACCAAGACGATGTACTATGTCACACTTTTGGTAGGATAGAACATAGAACATCTAAGCAATTGCGATAATTACTTAAGAGTACGTAGAGCTGGCCTAGATGTTTAATTGTTTCTCCTTGATTATATATCTTTCTCTTTCTCTGTCTTTGTGTCGCTCTCAGTCTCTTTCATTCTCTCTCAATGTATTTCTCTCTCTCTCTTTGTTTCTCTATTTCTGTCTCTCTTACAATTCGCCCAAGCAAGTGCCAAATTGGAGAGAGAAGTGCCGATGTCCTGGGCCACACAATAGGCGGTGGAAGAATTCGGCCAACAGGGCCGAAACAAGGAAACAGGTTCGCCCTTATGTGGGCTTAGACGACTATGATCAGAATTTCCTTCCGAATGCTGCAATTCCCCCCCCCCCCCCCCCCCCCCCGCAACGGACTTAACACGGAAGAATCGACCCAATAAAATTATCTGGGGCGAGACACAGGAACTTATATTCCAGCAGTTAAAGTGTAATGAGCTACCCAATTTTCCGATGGCCAGACTGGAGCGCAGAATTCATACTCCAGATGGAAGTTTCGAATTTGGAGCCGGTGCAGAGAAATACTACAAAAAGTAGATGGTTTGAAGGGCATCATGTAGCATACGCCAGTCGAAAGTTCCTGCCCAGGGAGACGCGCTATTCTACAATTGAGAGAGAGAGAGAGAGAGAGAGAGAGAGAGACAGAGACACAGACACAGAGACAGAGCCAAAGATATGCAGAAGAGACAGAGGATATTAGCCATAGTGCAGTCGCCAAAGAAATTTCAAGCGCGTTTTCATGGAAAACACTCCCTGCTGGAGACGGGTCATCAGTCCTTGGTTCATATTCAGAGAGCAAACTCAGTCAATTGGACGTTAATGCGCTGGGCCTTAATATTGCAGCCGTATAATTCTACTTTACGCTTAATAAAAGGGCCTGAAAATGATGGGACAGATTTTCTGGGCCAACACTTGTAAATAGAAGTAAGCCTAGTAGGTAGGCTCTGACAAGGGCAATCGTTCCTTTTGTTCTAAAAGGAAAACTAATCTCGAGATTTCTACAGCGCCCAACAAAAGCCCTTTCTTGTAGAACAATTTTGGTTCTATGATGCATGTGTTTGGATCCGATACTGTCATAGTTTAATTGAGATATTTTTGCTAATGCCTAGAATAGACATAGTTATGATCGATGGTTTTGGGGTCCATAGAGATTGCCGGGGTCATGAGGTCATGACGTCGTCTAGACGCCGGCCTTCACCGCTTTCCGCCTTCAGTACGCTTCTGACGACGGGAAAATCATCCACGTCGACAGACCTGTGAAACGTCGCCGAATTGTTGGGAGGACATAAAGAAGAGAACAGCCTTCGACACAGGGTCTTGTAAATAGACTGGACTTAGTCGCTTTCTTTATTCTATAAATACTTTCTAAATACTTTGTTTCTTAAGTTTAAAAACTTAAAATTACAGTTGGGTAGAGGGAATAACTCACCATCGACCACGAATCCATGACAATGACACTTGTAAAGACATGTCATGCACGAAACATGAATATATTGTCAAAGATTCAGGGTAAAGAAAATTATAGAAAAAGCCACTAAGGTATATGGTAAGGTAATGTAAAGCATGAGAAGATACGGTAATGGAAGGTAAGGTAAGAGAAGGTAAGGTTAGGAAGATAAGGTAAGGTTAAAAAAAGGAAGAAAAGAGAAGGTAAAGTAAAATAAGGCAAGGTGAAGTAGGGTAAGGGAAGGGAAGGCAAGGTACGGGGTGAAGCAAAGTAGGCCAGTATAAGATTGGGTAAAGAAAGATAGGGTAATGTAAGATATGTTAAGGCAAAGCAAGGTAAGTTATGGTAAGATAAGGTAAGGTAAAGCCTATTTCGTTAAAGTTAATAGCGGTAATTTTATTCTGTTTCTGAAAATCGACGTGATCAGTTCGGTTCTTTTTAGGAAAGGAAACCCTCATCGACGCCCAGGATTCACATTATTTTACTGACTGCGCACGCAAAAAAAATAAGTAATTGGAAAAGCTAAAATAAATAAATAAATGTGTATTTTATTCGCCTGGAAATAAAAATTTCTTTCTCGCAGTCAGACAAACAAAGAAAAAGTACAGTCAGGAGGGAGAGGAAGCGTGATGGAAAAACGGAGCAAAGAAAAACAATAAAGTGAAAGAACAAAATATTTCGAGAGAAAAAGGAAGTTGAGTGTTTGTACGAGAGTTCGACAGAGACAGACACAAAGACAGAGAGACACAAAGACATAAGACACAAAGACATAAGACACAAAGAAAGAGAGACACAAAGACAGAGACACAAAGACAGAGAGACACAAAGACAGAGATATATACAGACAGCGGCACGGATAGACAGGAACAGAAGCAATGAGGTAGAATGAGACAGAATGGGAGGGAGACAGAGTGAAACAGACTGAGAACGGTACAGCGGAACGATAGAGAATGACAGAGAGAAGTAAAACAGAGTGACAGCGATAGAAAGTAGAAGGGAGAAAGAGAAGGGAGGAGGGAGGGAAGGGTTGAGGGAGGGAGATGGGCTTAGAGGCGAGACACTTAGAAAGACTAAGAGAGACAGAGATAGGGAGACAAAGAGATAGACAAAAATACACTGAGAGACAGATTAAAGACTGAGAACGACATAGGGACAAAAAGAGAGAGGGAAAAAATAAAGAGAGAGCCAGAAATAGAGAGAGAGTTAGAGAAAGAAGTAGAGAGAGAGACAGACAAAAAGAGACAATGAAACATCAAGGGAGCGACTGAGAGATTGAGAAAGACAGGGCTACAGTGACATAAATACAGAGCCACACGTACAAAAACAGACAGAGATGGAGAGGGCGAGCAATCATAGCTTGCCATTGTCTAAACACGGGCACTGGGGTTGCATCGATCTTTCCTCGAGGACCGAATCACCACCACCCACCGCATCAGCGCCTCTCGCCAGAGGATGATGACGCTACTACTGCTGCTACTGCTGCTTCTGCTTTGGCTGATGCAGACGATTTCACTTTATGTAAACTTTAGAGATGTAAATATAAGCAACTGGCGTCTGCCTTGTTACTGAGTTTACACCAAACAAATTGGAAGGGGAAATTTCGCACTCGAACTCGCGATTAGGCGATCAGTTCGTCCACTCCACTCGTCTGTATACATCCATTCATTCACTCTGGCACTCGCCTAGCGATGGGTGGAGGATTGGACAGATGGAAAAGGAAAGTTAGGCAAAAAGGAAACAAGAGAGGACGAGAGGAAAGCAATAAAAGTATGGATGGGTGGGTGGGTGGAAGGATAGAGGGAGGGATTCAGGCATCCATCTCAAGTTTACAGTCTAAGGTACTTACATTAGTCTTTTTGAGAAATCCGTCCGTTTTTGTATTAGTACTTACTTAATTGTCGGTTTACTTACATGTAATGATAATACTTTTGCACAGTACTTACTTCTTTGTTATCTGACTTAAAAGTACTTATTATTATTATTATTATTATTATTATTATTATGATTATTTGTGCACTTATTAAGCTCCACTATGAAATGACTATCAATCAGTGACGCTGAGCAAATGTGAATGAAGGACTTGTTCAAGGTTCCAAACACAGCAGCCGTCTAGGAAAAGGCTCGAACCCGTACTCCCCGCGTTACAAGTCTAGCGCTCTCGCCAATAGGCTACCGAGGCATTACCGTGTCCGACTGAGTACTTACTTATTCTGGCTTATTTAAAAGGACTTGGTGTGCTTGCTTCGATCGGTCTGATCAGCCGGCGATCAGCAGCGTGTTGCTTGGATGTGGGAAGCTGCAGGGAGCGTGGACAGGGATGGATTAAGGAGAAAGACTGGAGGGAGGGAGGAAGGGAGGCAAGAAGGGAAGAAGGGAGAGAGTGATGGAGGAAAGGAAGAAGGGATGAACAGGCAGTGGATGTATGAATGAACTTAAGCCAAATGGACTCGCAATCGATGAATTTCCTTTCGAGCGTCTTTCCATCGATGCTTCTTATCGTCGTCCATTGTCATTGGACGCGAGGGGGCGCCACCAGCACGACCCCGTCCTCCCCGCTTCCTCTTCATTCGTCCTCCTCCTTCTTATTCGTCTCTTCTTCCTTCTGCACTTGCTACTCCGCCTCCTTCTACTCTTCCCTTCTCATCCTCCTGCCTCTCTTCTTTCTCCTGATATTCCTCCCATCCTATTACTCCTCTTTCTAATTCTCCTACTTCTCTTCCTCCTCCTCTTCTTCCTCCTCTTCTTCCTCCTCCTTTTCTTTCTCCTCTTTCTTTATCTACCTCCTCTTCTTCATTCTCTTTTTCCTTTTTCTCATACCATGCTTTTCTTTACTCTTCTTTTGTCTCCTCTTCTTCCTCTTCTTTCTCCTTCTCCAACTCATCTTTCTCCTCTTCATCGTTGATCTCTTCCTTTTCCTCGATAGGGAAGATGATCCTCTCCTCCTTCTCTTCTTCCTCCTCTTCTTCCTCCTCCTTTTCTTTCTCCTCTTCCTCTTCTTCATTCTCTTCTTCCTCTTTCTCATACCATGCTTTTCTTTCCTCTTCTTCTGTCTCCTCTTCATCCTCCTCTTCTTTCTCCTTCTCCTCCTCCTCCTCTTTCTCCTCTTCATCGTTCACCTCTTCCTTCTCCTCGATAGGGAAGATGATCCTCTTCTCCTCCTCTTCCTCCTCTTCTTCCTCCTCCTTTTCTTTCTCCTCTTCCTCTTCTTCATTCCCTTCTTCCTTCTTCTCATACCATGCTTTTCTTTCCTCTTCTTCTGTCTCCTCTTCATCCTCCTCTTCTTTCTCCTTCTCCTCCTACTCCTCTTTCTCCTCTTCATCGTTCACCTCTTCCTTCTCCTCGATAGGGAAGATGATCCTCTTCTCCTCCTCTTCTTTCACCTCTTTCTTCTCCTCCTCCTCCTCAGTTTTCTCCTTTCTCTTCGTCCTCGTGAAGACTGCAATTCATTGATGCATCGCTCGTCGTCTTTTCTTATTCGCTCATATTCAGCCAATCATCCCATCTCGATTCACTCGCACGTCTTATGCTCTGCTCTATTAGCATCCACACTACCACCACCATCACCACCACCACCACCAGTAGCAGCAGCAGCAGCACCTTGAGACTTAGAGACACAGACAGACAAAGTCACATCCGCAGACATTTACAGAAAAACAGACACACAGTAAGAGACAGACCGAAGCAGACAGAGGCAGACATAGGAACAGAGACAAATAAAAACACGGACTGAAAGGTACAGAAACTGAGACAGAGATACAGATATAAAGACAGAGATAGAGATACACATAGTGGCAGAAACCCAGATAGGGACGGAAACAGATAACAAAAACAGATAAAGAGACAGAGACACAGATACAAAGACAGAGACGCAGCCAGAGAGAGACAGAGATATAGATAGAGACAAAGACAGATATAGACATACAGAGATACAGAGACAGATAGAGATAGAGAGACACTGATACAGAAATCGTAACACAGCCAGAGAGAGACAGAGATAGAGACAGAGAGACAGAGAAACAGAGAGAGACAGAGAGAGATGCAGTTTGATATAGACAAAGAGAGAGACACACACAGAAAGAGACTCAGATGGAGACACAGAGAGAGGCAGAGAGAGAGAGAGAGAGACACACACACACAGACAAAGAGAGCCATGGTCGATGATATTCGCTGAGCGTCGCTGTGACTTGCCATTCCCAATTGAGCCAATGAAATATGAGAGAGAGGAAGGAGATTTCCACAGCATAGTGAGGAATGACATGGCAATGATAAACTAGGAGAAAGAAGGGGAGAGCAATAGGAGGGAGAGGAATAGAAGGAAGAGGAGAAGAATTATGAGGATGAGAAGTGTCAGAATAAGGAGAATCAGAAAAAGGATCAGAAGAAGGAGTAGGAAGTGGAATGGAAGCACGAGGAAGAGGAAGATATGACACAGGATCAAACAAGAACTGGGAGACGACTACCGTAATATTGATGACGTAATTGTTGTTGTTGCTGCTGATTATAATAATGATAACAATGACGATGACAACGACGATGATAATGCGAGGAGTATGAACAAAGCAAAAATAATCGCGATGAGGTTACCAAACTGAAGGGAAGGTTACATAAGGTAACATAGGAAAGACTAGGCAAGATAAAGTCAGATAAGGTAAGATAAGATAAGATAAGGCAGAGAATGTAAGGTAATGAAAAGAAAGGTCAGGTTCTTGAGGTAAATTAAAATCAGAGAAAGTACGGGGAGAAATGAGAAAGTCAGGTTAGGTAAATTCAGGTACTGTACGTTTTGTGAAGTAATGTAAGGTAAGCTAAGGTAATGGCTTAATTAGCAAAAGTCTCGGCCAGTAGACGCCGCGAAAGATGCGATCGTGGGAGTTGGAGTGCCAACTTAACAACATGGAGGTCTAGGCCTAATTCTTCCACGCCTAATCTAATCTAAAGACTTCTATAGCGCCGTTATCATAATTCCCAAGGCATCAGTTAATGGTCGCTTCAAGTCAAAATCGCAGTCAAAAATCATGAACCGTTGGAGAAGCCGGGTCTAATTCCAATGGGTCAGAGAAATTAGAAGCCAGGCTATGGTGGGTAAGCAAGTTAGAGGAGATGTTTGAAGCAAGTTGGAAGAGATGTGTTCACCAAACCACACAAGGAACAGTTTGCGCTAAATAAATGTGCCTTTATAATTGGCCATAAAATAGTGATGATTGGCCTCAGATTAAATTCCTCTCAACCGTTACAAATAATCTCGCCATGTTTGCTTTGTCGCGAAATTACTCTAACATAGCATTCTGCCCAAAACACTGAGGCTCTACGAAGACAGGCCGATTAGTGGACGCAGCCGATAAGACCTCCTTGGCGGAGGGCCGCGGATATCGATAGACCTCACACGATGAATAACTGGACAGACAGATATCCAGTCATTCGATTATGCTGATTGACGGAATGAATGGATGAATGGTTAATTCATCCATTCACTCTCTGTTTTGTCGACTGATTAGACTTTGGGTAGGAGGAGTATACTACCAGCCTTGGACTGGCTGATTTGCAGACTGTTAAATAATTCATTCATTCAGTCGTTCTTTCTTTCCTTCTTTCTTTTTTTCAGCCAGCCTGTCAGGCAGTCAGCCTATAAACCATTCATTCATTCATTCATTCATTCATCCAGTAGATGCAATGTGGGGGTTTGAGCGCAGCAGACTGTTGGCGCTATAGAAGTCGCCCTGAAGAACACTGAGGCTTCCAGCTGCCTCTGCCCCAACCACAATACCCAGATATGATACATCATCGATATGCACGTGATAGGCTGTTGTCTAAGTGGGCGTGCGTCAGAGTAGCCTCGAAGTCACGCTGCTCTGCCCCCTTGTATGCGCTGCCTTTAGCCGGACTCGGCCACCAAGTAGCCCCAACCTGCGTCCTGCGGATTGTGGTTGGGGCAGGGGTGACTGGAAGCCTCAGTGTGAATCACGGCGCCTTCTATAGCGCCAAGCCCCCACACTGCATCTACTCAGTCGGTCGGTCGGTCGGTCGGTCGGTCGGTCAGTCGGTCAGCCTCTAAGTTCCTTATTCAGTTCGTAATTCCTCAGCAAGCTAACTAGCCAGCAAGCCAGCCAGTCACAAGCAAGTGTCCACCAGCTCACCTGTCCTTCCCAAAACCTAAGCCAGTCTTTTCGACTACATAAACCTTCATAAACTTCATTAAAATTGAGACTACATAAACCTTCACATACACACACGTAAGCGGAGCCATTCAGCCTGCGAGCGTTAAAGTCAAGGCCGATTGGAAACGCTATCGATCCCGTTCGTCTGTTGATGTAAGGTCGATAAGTATGAGCACACAAGTGTACAGCGTCGCTTCCTATGCGTACGCATGCAGGCTATAGAATCTACTCAGTTTGCACGTCTTCAAACTCCGGAATCGTGACGTCACATCCGGTCGATAGCAACGCGCGCACAAGAGGCCCGCCTGTCAGCGTCACAGCTGTGTTGAATTAGGTTAATAATTCTCTGCTATTTCGATAGATTTTCTTTTTCTGCTTTTAATCTTGTTCTCCCTCTCGCTCGTTGTCACAATAGCGATTCAAATCGTAGCACGCAACTGGTCGACCGAAACCGGTTTCTGACGTTAGGACGGTTCTGGGCGATGGTTTCACATCGAATTTTCGTTTCTAATATGACCTAGAAACTTATATAGCGCCGTTTCCCAAAGAAGGTCGTTTCTGAGCAATACTGCATTTCGAAATCATAATCATTGTCCTCTAAGCTTCCGTGAAATCGTCAAATTAGATGCGTAGTTGTAAATGTAATTGTAATTAAAACAGAACATTTGATGGACGCCTGCTAGGGTCTATTGCATTAGATTTCGCATCGCTGCAACAAAAAGTTGTCGAAGAGATAACATTATCCACGGCTTTTATTTCAAATCATTTCCGCCAAACCCAACAGCCTTGTTGGATCCGTTTCAGCGTCAGATTAAGTAAAGAAACTGTATGTATTATGTGATTATGTATGTAGGCTTATGTATGTATGTATGTATCTACATAGGCCGACATATGTTGGATCAGTTTCAGCGTCAGGGTAAGTAAAGTAAAATTGTATCAATGTATGTATGCATGCATTTATGTATGTATATATGTATTATGGGAATGTGTATGTATGTAGGCTTATGTCTGACTATGTACATATATACGTATCCATGTATGTAATATGTTGGTCTATGCATGCTTTACGTACATATGTATGTATGTACAGTAAGACTTTATATATATGACATCTTTTGCATGCCATGGCCTTTCACGTCGACCTTAGTTTATCCTCAGATAATCCGGTAATTAGTCGCGGAGGAACGTGACCTCGACATTTAATTCTTGTCCATCACTACTGGCTCTCAATCTATCCGGTTCATCTTTCTGTATTTAAGTTTAGGTTGAGGTTAACTCTCCCGTTGAACTTTTCCCATCGTTCTCTTACAGCTGTTAATTACTTAATGCACAGCGATTTGTGCATTATGGTAACGGCGCAACAGAAATCTTAGGTTAGATTAGATTAGACGCGTCGATTGGTGTCGTTAGTACATTAGAAATGGTCGGCCATGTTAGAGGGTTTCCAGGGTCTCTATAGTCCAGGGCAAGCGCGCTGGACGGCCAAGCAAGAGGTTGGGAGTTCAAATACTGCCAGGATAGAACAAGATGCTTTGAGATTTCTTCCCCATTTGCACCCCATCGGACTCGGCTATAAATGAGTACACTGACTGTACACTGTCGGTGAGAAGATCAGACGGCAAGGGAGACGACGGACCACCCGCCGTCATATGCCGAGGCCAGGAAAAGACGCCGGTCACACGACACACCCATGCTGCCACTGTAGGCTCAAGGGACCGACCTTTTTTACAGTATCCATATTCGGGGGTGACTATAGATTATACTGTAGGCCTATATACGTATATATATTAAATATAAAGATTATATTATATATACTATATATACACGCATATATATTATATATAAAGACTATACTATACTATATATATCTATATATACACACGCAGTGATTATATAGATTATACGTAGGCTTATTCATACTATTTCTATCACTATGCATTAGCGACACACAGCAGAGTGGTTTCGGCTGTTGTGTCCGATTGACTGGCGTTGGAGTCTTCCATTGCAATGACAGACTTTCGAATGATTTCTCCAAACCATTTCGTTTCTGCTTTCTTATAGGTATACACTGTTGGAACTAATGTCTGGATACATCAAACACTGATGTAGCCCGAACGGATCGATAAACTTCTATAGCGCTCCCAGCATAATATCTCAATGAGCTACTGGACTCGTTGGCTAATATAATAGTAGTAATGATAATAATAATATAACTAATAATAATAATAATAATACAATAGCTTACGATCACAGGAGAACACTACCATACCCTCAGAAAGACGGGTTTGAAGCTATACAGGTTTCTGGAAAGACGGTGTGTAACGCAATAGCTGCCTTTCCAGCGGCATCTAGCGGAGGACCAGATGGCTTCACACCACAACATCTAAAGGATCTTCTCTCTAACACAACAGACACGGAATTCGTTGAGACTGCTACCAACTTAATCAATTTACTGTTGAGAGGCGGGCTACCGAAATACATTGCGGGGGTTCTATATACGATGGTAGACGGAGAACACTTGGGAAAAAAGATGGCGGAATCAGACCAATCACCATAGGATATACATAGGATATACGTGGCGTCGCCTGGCTGCCAAGTGTGTCTGCCATGTTGTCAGTACACGCATATCTCAAAATCTGTCTCCAAATCGGCTTGGGAGTATCAGTAGGGGCCGAAGCTGCTGTCCATGCAACGCGAAGATACCTGCAGTCTAACCCCGACAACCACATCATTATAAAACGGGACTTTGCGATTGCCTTCAATGCTCTGAGGAGAGATTTAATGTTTGAGGCGGTAGCTGCGAAAGCTCCAGAAATATACAGATATGTCTTTGATAACTATGCTTACTGCCCTCAGCTACAGACCAGACAGCACACTATCCTATCCGAGGAAGGCTCCCAACAAGGCGATCCTCTGGGCCCACTCGAGTTTTTTCTGGCAATACATCCACTCCTTGAAAGTCTGACAACGCCATTAAATATTGGCTATATGGACGATCTCACTCTCGCCGGACCTATTGAAAAAGTTGAGTATGATATCAGCTTGATAGAGAAGCACGCGTCGATGCCTGGTCTACAGTTAAATCGTGCAAAATGCGAAGTCTCTGGAAGGTTTTATAATAACGATGATGCAAACTATAATCAGACCCTCGTTGAATTCATGCGTGTGCCGGTTGAAAACCTAACTCTTCTGGAAGCACCGCTACTACCAGGCAGGGCTACTGATAAATCCATCCAGAAAAAGATTAAAGACCTGGAGACAGTCATCGCAAAGCTTGAGACAGTACATCCTCACGACTCGTTCACTTTGCTGAGTAGCAGCCTAAGCTTACCGGAGCTGTTATATACGCTAAGAACAATGGTCTGCTTCTTAAATGAAGTCTTAAGAGATGGTCTGTGTAATATTTTAAATATCTACATGACCGATGATCACTGGACCCAAGCATCTTTGCCGTGAGAAACGGAGGCATGATCATTCGTATGTTGGCAACTTCCGCCTTTCTGGCAACAGCCGCCAGTACACGACGCCGCCAAGACCAAGTGATGTACGGTGTCCCTTCAGCCCCCACGGACCCACTGGTAGAGGGAGCTTTGAGATTATGGTCTTCGAGATCGAACACACCTCCTCTCATTGAGCAGAAGGCTCACATGCAGAGAGAATGGGACAATGCACTGATTTTGCACGTAGTTCAAGACCTGGTAGAAAGAACATCTGAATCTACGGCTAAGGCTCGGCTGTTAGCAGTACAAGCACCACATTCCAGAGACTGGCTTCATGCACTCCCCATCGCCACTGCGGGATTACGGATGTCAAGAGGGGTGTTAAGAATAGCAGCTGGATTGCAGCTGGGAACTGCGTTATGCGAACCACATTCATGCAAACATGGCGTTCCAGTGGAACCCAATGGCTGCCACGGATTCTCGCGTATCAAAAGTACAGGAAGACAACAACGACATGGCATGATCGATGACGTGATTTGACGGCCCTTCACTAGAGCCAAAATACCAGCCATCAAAGAAACAAATGGTCTCTCCAGATCCGACGGCAAAAGGCCTGACGGGTTGACCATAATACCTTGGGAAAGAGTTCGCTGCTTGGCATGGAAAGCCACGGTGCCAGACACGTACGCAATTTCATACACAACCATATAACCTTGCAAAATGCAGGCTCGGCAGTGCAAAAGGCAGCCCGTAAGAAGGCCAGCAAATATGCTGCAATCTCGCAGTCACACCATTTCGTCCCTATTGCAGTCGAAACCGCAGGAAGCTGGCACATCGAGTCGCTGGAGTTCGTACAAGAACTGGGGAGCAAGATATCAGCAGTGACAGATGATCGGCGCGAGACTAGCCATCTGCTCCAGCGTCTGTCAGTTGCCCTTCAAATAGGAAACTCTCCGTTTTGGGCACCTCGTCTAGGAGCAATTAGGAGACAGATGGCAGGCAGCCCAGGCCTAAATGACAATCTTTAGGTCTCATTAACTGAGAACAAACAATATGTTATCCAAAGGTTAACCATGAACAGAGTAGATATTTTCGTAAACATTCGTTTACTTCACTGCGATGCTGTTATTTATCTACAGCCTGTTTGGATTGTTGAAATCGGCAAATACTACTACTACTACTACTACTACTACTACTACTACTACTACTACTACTACTACTACTACTACTACTACTACCACTACTACTACTACCACTACTACTACTACTACTACTACTACTACTAATAATAATAATAATAATAAATAATAATAATAATAATAATAAATAATAATAATAATAATAATAGAAATAATGATAATATTGTAATTGTAATATGACATTTATAAAGCGCCACTTCAAGAATAAACTCATCAGGGGCGCTTCTGACCAGAACCAGTGAGCCCGCTGTCAAATAATGCAGACTTCAGGCGCTTGCGAAACTGCGGAACGGACAAACTGAGGAGCTCGAGCCGCAGCTCATAGGCAAAGCTTCTAGACTGAGCTGTAGCAGTGCGCGTACAGTCAGGAGTCCAAGGGAGGCCGACCGGAGAGCGCTACGGCCTGTAACCAAGGAGATCGAAATGCAGAAGTCCCCAAAGTATGATGGAGCAGAGCCAAGGAGACAATTACGCATAAGGGTTAAGATCTTGAACTGCTGAATGAGAAGCCAGTGCAAAGTGTCCAGCATAAAGGAAGTTACATGGCCATACCTAGGGACACTGCCAATAAGACGGGCAGCGGCATTGAGAACAGACTGAAGCTTGGAAATATTAGCTAGTGAGAGTCCCCGCAAAGATAGCGCTATCAAAGTCTACCCTGGTGCAGATAAGGGCGTGAATTAGAGTAGCAACAGCATGAAAGGAGAGGGAACGACGGATAGTACGAAGCTGACGAAGATGGTAAAAGCATGCGCGGTAGACACTGTTCCCATGATCGGTCAAGGAGAGTTCCCGGTCCAGAACAACTCCAAGATCAGGACTTTGGAACAGAATAGAATGTCCGGAAAACTCTGGCGTAAGGATAAGGAATCGATCTTAGCAAGCCGGGCACGACTACCAAGCCAGGTGAACTGGGTCTTACCACAGTTCAATCGGAGGAGATTAGAGGACATCCAGAGACCATGGACAATGCTGCGGCAAGAATCCTCTCAAATAAAAAGAGAGAGCTGCATCCGCTGGGCCATGAGCAAGGGCCTGAGTGTCGACTGTATACTGATGGACAGCAACACCCATGGGAAGGAGAACCCGTCCCAGGTCGGCAATGTATAGAATGTAAAGGAGAGGGGCCAGGACAGACCCTGAGGAAGGCCAAATGGAATAAGGGATCAGAGGAGCGTGTGGGCCCAAAGACAACAGCATGGAAGAGGTCCGAGAGGAATGACTGAAACGAAAGAAGGCCAAAAGATTTCTCCAGACGCTCTAAAAGGATAGAGTGACCCACGGAGGCGTTAAAAAGCAAACGTAAGAACGGAATTAAGTCATCTTTAAACCCCTTAATTAAAAATGGTGGTAATAAGTCCAGTTCACAGGACTTAGCAGGTGACTCCAGCAGGAGCCGAAGAAAGACGTCCAAAAGCAGAGGCTTCCAACATGGAAGCCTAGATGACTTAAGAGGAAAGAAAGGAGGAGGAGAACCATCTGTAAAATTGGCGGATCGAGTCGATCTTCCCGCGCATATAGTCAAGACAGTCGTTCGCCGTGAACGGAGGCTGGGCCGGAGAGTTAGAAGCGGTAGAACGGCCGAGGATACCGGAAAGCGAAGACCAGAGCTGACGCGGATTGCTCCTCTCCCGCTCTATCAACGACTCCCAGTATGCCATTTCTTTCGCCTGAAACTCCCGGTGCATTAAGCGAAGATGGTGGATCCAGTCGAGATGGTCAGCAGGATCACTTCTTCGTCGATATCTTCGCTCATTCCGCCTGACTTCACGAAGTACAGCGCTGCAGGATCGGTCAAACCAAGGTGCCAACGGTCTCCGACGGGCCCGCTGCGGACGGAGCGGAAGGAGGTCATCGATAAGGAGGCGAACTGAAGAGTCAAAGAGAGCAAAGAGCTCTTCAGACGAGCGACCAGCGAGGGAGGAGAGGTCCCCGCAGAGGGGACTATTGTTCAGACCATCACGGAAGGCCTCACGTTCCAAGTTGTTCCAATAATATTATTAATAATATTATTAAATTTCTTTTTTAAACCCGAGGTAGAAATGATTCCTATTATTATTATTATTATTATTATTATTATTATTATTATTATTATTGTAATTATCATCATCATCATCATCATTATTATTCTCATTATCATTATTAATATTCTCCAGAGCTTCAATGAAGCCCCTTACGCGGCACATTTTCCACCGAAACAAAGCCAAGATTCGCCGTCCTAGAAAAACGCTTCTCCCTAATTTTTTAAAATCTTGATGGATCACTACAAAATACTACACTCTTAAGTTGCACTGTTTAGATTCAGTTAGACAGCCGAGCTAAGTGCCTTTGTGACGTTCCATAAAAGGCGCTATACAAATATACACACCAGATGCATGCATGCTACAATACTAGTCAACACTTCTATTGCTAAACAATACAGCACAAACACTACACTGAAATACAATGCAGTAAAATACAATAAAATACCTTACCCTTCAATACTGTGCCATAGTCACCCCATCCTACCCTACCACCACCCCACCCCACCTAAACTCAACTCACCTCACCTCACCACACCTTATCGTTTAGAGCGTGTGGTACAGGTAGAGAAAATGATTGCCCAATCTCCTTGCTGTGCGGAATTTGGCCTCACTTTACCGTCTAAGAGAAGACGAGATTGTGTACAGGATCTTCAAGAGGAAGATTTATGTGATCGAGATTTTAATTCATCGCAGGAAGTACAGGATCTAAGGGAGCAGTTTTTTCTATCTTAAGAGCCGGCGCTAAATAAATCCCTCTTAACAAGAGAAAGGAAAAATTTCTTCTGTCTTCTGTCTGCGTTACCTCTGAGGAAGCTGTTTGTCTTTTTCTGTCGAGGAAATACTCTGAACTTTTTGCCGATCAGGCACCCTCCCCCACTTGCCACCCACTTGCTACCCAAACAGGCGAATCCAGGCTTAACAATTCGGATCGTAGGAATGGGCAAGCTGTTAAAACGTTCAGTCCATCAAAGTCTAGGGAACAACCGCCCTTACTGACTCATTCTACGTCTGCCAGTAATAAGATAAATAAATAAATAAATAAATCTCGGTTTTAGTATATTTACTGTAGGCCTACAATTAATATAGAGGCTTTCTCGTCAGCCCATAACTAGACGTTGCTTTCTTTTACTTTCCTAATCCAGATGAAGAGGTTAGTTAACTGCGGGGAAATAAAGCATTGGGGGTCGATAGGGAAGACTGTCGATCAACGTCCATCCAGCCCTCTCTCCCTATCGACCCCCAATGCTTTACTTCCCAGCAGTTAACTCGTCATATTAGGGTAACAATTGTGTGGCCTAGTCGTTAGCTGTAGATAACGAAGTGCCTGCTCGTTCCAGACATTACCCTGAATAATGATCATCTACATCTCGCATAAAGCATATACAGCACCTTGGCACGGTTGGGATACGGAGGCTGGTGGAAACCCTGACAGACCCCCGGAAGGCAGAGGCCGGGGAAGGAAGTGAAGCAATGAAACAAACAGAGAAGGAGGAAAGCGTTTCTAAGAAAGGAGAGACGAAACGACAGAAGAAGACCAGATGTCTTAAATGACGAACATAAAGATGCCAATGTTTATTGGGTGGATAGATGGGTAGGTGAGTCAATGGATGGATGGAAGAAGAAACATGATGATGGTGGTGGTGGTGGTGGTGGTGGCGGTGGAAAAGGAGGAGAAGTAAAAGAGAAAGAGGAAGAACGCGAAGAAGAACGCGAAGAAGAACACGAAGAAGAACGCGAAGAAGAAGAAGAAGAAAATGAAGAAGAAGACGAAGGCAGATGACATGGGGAGGCAGATGCAGAGATGCTGAGGCGAATGAATTTCTTCGCAGAAATTGGTTTTCTAGTGGCAGCGCAAGGACTGTATAAGAAGTGTCAAGGTGTTTCTGACAGCAGACGAAGCAAAATGGACGGCGCATCAGCTGGCCAACGGAGCGCGAAAACGAGAAGATGATGAGGACGATGACGACGATGATGGAGTGGCAGAAGCTGGCTACACGGACACAGACATACAAACAGACAGAAAGACACACACATACTCACACAGATATAGACAGAGACTGTCAATGTCACACTAGCATACTACACTCCACTAGCATACTGTACTCCACTGCATTGTAAGTGTATTGATGCTGTAATGTAAAGACATTTCCCTGCCGCTGATCGCCAGTACAGTCAAGTACAGTAAGGTGTTTAAAAGGCGCTATATCAATAGCCAGATACGTGCAAAATACATACATAGGCCTAAACACAGTATAGTATACATTACTCCTCTGCTGTATTGTATCGTATTGTTTTGCATCGGACTGTATTGTGTGAGCGTAATACGCCATTCTGTTTGTGACGTCATTAACTCCCCCTCCCTGGTCCAGGCCAAAAGAGGGCGTTTCCGAATGAACTGGGCTTCTTAGATATATATATATATATATGTCCATGGGTTTAACGACATCTTATGGCAGGCAACTAAGGCCGTTGACGACTTCGACATGAAAATGTTGTTGACGTTGTCCATAAGTTCATTTCATACAGAAAAGGTAAAATTGATAAACATACAGAAAGGCTTCTTAGATGATATCAAAGAGAACGACCTACCAGCCGTTAAAGCGAACTTTCTAAAATTGAAAGTTCTCCTCCTAGGTACAAGCCAACAACTCCATAAATCTGATTGCCTTACATCTGTTCAGTTGGGTGGCCAACTAATTAATCGTGTTAAATTCCCTCGCAATTTGTGTGTGGTGTTTGATTCCACCACGTCACTTTCTAACCATGTTCATTCAGGCTCTATACAGATCAGCTCAATTTCACATACGAGATATTCGTAGAATCAGATCTCTTTTGACTCAAACTGTCTTAATCCTACTAGCTAATGCATTAGTTTTGAGCACACTTGACTCCTGTAATTCACTTCTTATTGGTATTACTAAAGGAGATCTGCACAAACTGCACATTGTTCAAAACTCTCTTGCCAGAGCCATAACAAACACCCATAAATATCAGCATACTAAGCCACTATTACATTCAATGCACTGGCTGCCCATTGAACAAAGTCAAAATCTGTTAAATCAACCGACCTATCTACGTTCTTTGCTCAACCCTAACACTAGTAGACATTGCACTAGATCAGTGGACACAGTGACTCTCGCTGCGCCCTATACCCAAACAGTGTTGGGCTCTCGGGCCTTCTCGGTAGCTGGCCCAAAGTTTTGGAATTCACTCCCTAGTTCTGTTCGTTCTGCCAGTTCTTTGATGTAATTCAGGTCTAAGCTTAAGACACATCTCTTCCAACTTGCTTACCTGCCGTGCCTGGCTTCCGGTTTCTCTGACCTATCGGAACTCGATCCGGCTTCTCCAACAGTTTATGATTTTAGACTGCGATTTTGACTTGAATCAACCATCGACTGATGCCTTGGGCATTACAATAACGGCGCTATGAAAGTCTTTAGATTAGATAAGAGTAGATTCGACACCCGCGATCTTTCCTTCTTTTGTGAAATAATCGCTCTTCTCACCATAGCAACCGGTATATTCCGCGACCAGTCTTAGCTACCCTTAGCTACTCTTAGATACCTTAGCTACTCTTACCTACCATTAGATACCTTAGCTATTCTTAGCTACAGTTAGATGCCTTAGCTACTCTTAGCTACCCTTAGATACCTTAGCTTCCTCTTCTCTCCCTTCTCCTAACCTGCAGATCCAATTCCAAACACCACTCACCGTAGCCGCCTGCCTGTCTGCTGGATCTTGACCTGGAATCGAACCCTTCTTGCCTATCGATTTTGTCTTGACTGAGCGCCTGTGAATAAGCTGGTTCCCGCGATTTAGCTTTCACTGGGCGCTGTAGAAATCTCGAGTTTACGGTTATGATTAGCTACTCTTAGCTACCCTTAACCATCCTTGGCTTCTGGTCTTAGCTACCTGGCCAGTGGGTTTAGAAGGAGAAGACCCTGAGTAAATGGAGTCAGTCGAATCGGTAATTCAGTGTTCAGTTCGTAATTTTAGTCGTTCAGAATCTGGGACGATTTAAGTTCTGTTGTGATTGAACTTTTCGTTTTATTTTATTATTATTTATTTATTTGTTTTATTTTGTTTCGTTTTATTCTCTTAAACCAGGCCTAACTGATTAGCTTATTAGGAAAACCATGACTGTGTGTCTCTTTTCGAGTTTACGCTACGCTCAAATCGGGCAGTCGACGGCTCGAAGCACGAACGATCGTTGACTTTGGAGTCGTTCACATTACTGTATTGTAAAAATGGTGTATTTATCGTTTCCGATTGTACATTATCACAGCGTTGCTCGTTGCTATTACTAGTGAAATTTTTGTACTTAATCAGCTTTAACAACGTTTATGCTGACGTAGACAGTTTCTGTTGAAGAAATGCTAAGCAAACTTACGACTGTGATTACAATTACTATTACAATTACTTCAGCCATACTGTATTGAACAGCATTAGTTTCTGTTGAAGAGGTGCTGTACAAATTTGCAGATACAAATACAGTTATTTCAGCCATACTGAACTATGTCGTACATATATTAAGCTGCGTATGTTGAGATATTGATAGAAGATCGCCTTACCGAAATCGTAGAGTTCTCCGCTGATGCAGTCGGGGTAGAAGGCGTTGATGAGGGTGAAGACGTCGTACGGCGTCCAGGTGACAATGAAGGCCAGCAAGATGGCGCTCAGGGTCTTGGCCGCCTTGCTCTCCTGCTTCTTCTCCTGTCTCTTCTTCTGTGCCTTCGACAACGTCAGTGGACCCTTCGCCTGGACCACGCCACTCTCGGACATCGTCAGTAGCCGACCTTGACCTCTGGTCGGCGACTTGGGCGCAAGGTGTTCGACGATGGACGGGGACGATGCGGCCTGCCCGAGAACGACGAACTCGTCAGCTGGTTGGGAAGTACTTCGGTTGTTCCTCGAAACTTCGTACTCGGCAACTTCCTCTGTGATCATCTGGATCCGGCTTTCAAGAGTCATATCGCGCGACTCGGAGACCGAGAACTGCTCAAGGATCTTGCCAGGGGTTCCTCTTCCGCAGCGGGTCCTTCCTTCGAGAGCCTCCTGCGACCTGGTGCGACGGGGCAGGGTACCGTAGGACACGGTCGGTGCCGGAGTGGATTGTGTCGGGGTATCTCCGTCGAAGGATAGATCAACGCAGACTGTCGGCGACTGGGTGGAGACCGTCTGGTGGAGACCGGTGCTGTTGCTGCTGCTACAGCGGATGACGGGGTCTGGCCGCCAGATGTCGCGGCCGACGAGCCGCTTCAGTCGGTCAAAGAGGGACTGCGATGGAGTCTCCGACGAAGCCTGAAGGGTGTTGCTGCTGTCGCCGCTGCTTCCATGGTAGAGACTGAACTCAGTGTCGCTCTTCGTTCTGGCTACCACCTGTCTGCATCCGGTTACTTCTACCCCTGCAGCCGCAGCATCCACCCGCTGCTCCTCCTGCTGATTCTTGCCGTTGGCAGCTTGCTCCTTCTGGAGGACCGTCTGTTGTGCATCTCTCAGTTGAGGAACCGCCTCTTGTGTCGTACGGTCCTTACGTCTGGCCATCTTCTGCATGAGCGACGAGCGCCGTCGCTTGGCCGGTTGGAGGTAGGCGAGCTCCTTCTGGCGCCGCCGCGTCTCCTGGTAGATCCGGAAGTAGAGGACGCACATGATGAAGACGGGTATGTAGAAGGCAACGATGGCGGTGATGACCGTGATGTACTGATTCGTCTCGAGAAACTGGATGAAGCATTTGTCGGGCGGAACGGTCCGCGAGCCTTCGATGTACTGCCAAGTCCAGATCCACGGCGTCCATAGCACCAACGACACGACCCAGGCCAAGGCGATCAGGGCGATGGCCTTCCGCGTCGTCCTCTTGACCCGGTAGGTCAGAGGTCGGGTCACTGAGAAGTATCGGTCGAAGCTGATGATGAGGAGGTTAGCGACGGACGCGTTGCTCATCGTGTAGTCGATGGAGAGCCAGGCGTCGCAGACGACTGGACCCAGGGGCCATCGACCGAGAAGAAGATAGACGGTGTAGAGGGGCATCGAAAAGACCCCAATTGCTAGGTCGGCAATCGAAAGACTCAGCAGAAAGTAGTTGCTGATCGTCTGCAGTTGCTTGTCCATCCGGATCGATATTATGACGAGCAAGTTACCACCACATGTCAGCACGGACAGCACGGCAACAAGGCTGGACACGACAATGACTTTGAGCAGCGAGGCCTCGGGGTACGCAGGAGTGGCTTCATAGTCCTCCCCCGAGGTCCCGTTGGTCCAGTTGGCGTAGACCGAGGAATAGTCTGGCGAGAAGGAAGAGTTGGGGGATAGGAAGTCAGTGGCGAGCAGTTCGAAGGAGGTCATGGCTTTGGGAGTGGCGTCGGTTGGAAAGAGAAGCTTGAAGGAGACGGTTCCCTGCCGTTGATAGCGACAGTCAACTGGCACAAACGAAAGTGGCTCGACATATGATTCCTACGATGAGGAAACTCCTATACCGCCGTAAGTAACTGTAAGATGGTTAACTAGATCGTGGGCAACAAACTGCGTTATCAATATTCTATAGCGCTGTTATCGCAATGCACGAATGGCATTCCCTTCTATGGTGACCGATACCCGACACATCTGTCGCTGCAACTGTCATTAACTGATCTACGCTAGTTCTCTTAAACCAGACCCACCTGATTCAGCGCCTGTGGCTAACGTGTTCCCTCGTGCGCCACATGCTATCCGTTCGCACGCATTTCGCTTGCGTCTAGTCACGCGTTACGCTTCGTTTCACGGTCAGACGATAAGCCACCAGTGATGCGTAAAACCGTTGAACAATCAGCAGAGATTTCTGGGCTTGCGCCTGTATAGTAGTGCTGCCACTTATATAGCGCCAAGGAATATCTACTCAGACTGGTTAACTGACTGGCTGGTTGTCTGGTTAACTGGCTGGCTGATTAACTGGCTGACTGACTGCTCGCTGACGTAGTCACCTTTCTGTTCTCGGTTGGCGGCATTCACTGAGTTAAAAGTCGCATTCGTCGATTCTGTTAGAAAATGGTTGACAGATTGGCTGACTGGCCGATTGACTGGCTGGTTGACTGATGGCGAGCGCTGGCGTATTCAACTCTTGAACCACGGCATTTTGGCAGTCTCATCGAATCTGTTAGGAAGAGTCTGGACCACTCAGCGCATCCGTGGGATGTCTAGCCTCCCGCCGACGCACGCATCCGATCGCAGGCTGCGCTGCTCCGACTGGCTGCTCGCTCCGTGGGAGACTCAGCCTACCGGTGCAGTCTTGAGTGCCGCGCGTTCTGTGACGATGCGCAAGTCGCATACTTCATAGTACAAGTATTCTTCGGTCTAAGATGCTTCACGCGGCGTCCGATTAATGGCGGCAGCAGCCGAGGGTTGTAGCGATGATGCGAAAGAGGCGAACTAGAAGTGATTGGGCGGCCGAATGGGCGTCTTTCGAAGCACCTCGAGTGCCTTCTGGCTATTGACCTGACTGCGGCTTGAGCTTTTGTTGCGTCATCGCCTGATGCCTTGTGCATTAGACACCGGTGTCATAGAAGTTAATAATAATAATAATAATAATAATAATAAGCCGCACGATATCACTCTCTGCCACGGCTTCAATGAAGTCCAACCGTAGTAGTAGATGATGGAATGAAATTATAATAATAATAACTATTATTATTATAATTATAATAATAATAATAATAATAATAATTATTATTATTATTATTTCATTCCATCATCTACTACTACGGTTGGTAATGCTTCTTTTGTCTGGTGGTGATATTTGTTCTGATGCTGGAGGTGGTTGCGCTGTTGGTGATGGTGGAGGTGGTGATGGTGGTGATAGAAGTAGCGATGATGGTAGTGGTGATGGGCAAGCAGGAGGAAGATAAGGTAGTGGTAGCGGTGATCATCATCATCAGTGGCGTGCCCCACTCAAGAGCATTGCTGTTTCCACGACTCTTTGCCAACCGTCGCGGTCTTGAACTCGTCTCCAAGCTGTGTTTAGCCCAAAGTTAAGTGGGTGAAGATCCGCCTCTATCGTCTGAGTAAATATGTACCTTGGTCGTTCAACTGGTCTGTTCTAGTGGTGGTGGTACTAAATGAGGAGATAAACGAGGAGGAGGAAGAGATGATGATGATGATTTTGGTGTTGGTGGTAGCGCAGGGGTATAGTCGCAATGGTGGTGGTGGCGGCGGCAGTTTTAGAGATGGTGTGAGGTACTTACTGGTGGTAGTGTGGTAGTGGTGGTTGTGCTGCTGTAACTGCTACTGCTAAGGGAAAGGAATTAAGGGTGAGAGGAAGCGAGAGAAGAAAGGAGGGAGGTAAGATGGAGAGAGGGAGAAGGGAAGGAGGGAAACGACTAATTTCGGCGAAAAGTTTCTGCACTCTGACTATCTGCTGTTTGGCCGATGCGGCCGTTTTCGGGAGCGCGAGATAAAGCACAAGTGCTAACCGTCAATGAAGAGAACCGCGGAGGAATCGAGGGACTGCGACGGAATGGAACCGCCAACGCTGCCATCACGGCGGCTGCGGATGCTGGAAGCTGCTGATGAGAGAGGAACAACCGACGTTAAATAGTGTACGTCTGAGTGGTGGAGCCGGGGAGCTACGCGCGTTTGTGCTAGGGAGAAAAGACGAAAATCATTAGGCTAAAGGACAGATAAGAAGCGGATTGCGCTTCGGGCGGTCGAAGTATGTTCCGAGTGGGAAGGAAAGAGGAAGGAGAGAGGAGATCGAGGAGACAAGGAGGTAGAAGATTTACAGGAAGAGGAAAGAGGATGATGTCGAAAGAGATGAAAGACTTGGAAGATGAGAAGGTTGAGTAGGAAGAGAATGGAAGGAGTAGGAAAAGAATGGAATGAGTAGGAAGATAATTTAAAAAGTAGGAGGGGAATGGAAGGAGGAGGGAGAGAAATGAAGGAGTATGAAAAAAACAGAAGGAGTTGGAAGAGAATGGAATGAATAGGAATAGAATGGAAGAAGCAGTAAGCGATTGAAAGAAGTTGAAAGAGTGGAAGGAGTGAAAGAGAACTGAAGGAGTAGAAATGGAACGAGTCGGGAGAGAATTGTAGGAGTACGGAATTGTAGGAAGAGAATGGAGGGAATAGGAAGAGAACGGAAGGATTTTAAAGAGAACGGAAAGTGTAGGAGAAGAATGGAAAGAGATCGGAGAGACTGGAAGTAGGAAGAGAATGGAAGGAGTAGTAAGAGAACGGAAGGAGTGAAAACTGAATGGAAGGAGTTGGAAGATGTAGAAGAGAATGGAGAAAGTCGTGAATGAATGAAATAGGATTCAGAGAAAGAGATGGATGAAGATGACGTGGAAGAAGATGGAGAAAAGAGATAAAAGACTACAAAGATGAGACGAGAAAGATGGATAGGAATAGATAGGAACGTCTAGGAAAAGAAAGAGAATGGAAGAAGAAAGCGGAATAACAAGATGGATAAGCCTTCCAATCAAGTTCTTCCTATCCTTCCTCGTCTTTCTTCTCTTTACTTTCTTCCTCCTCTTCCTGTCAGACTGGATTCTTCTCTTGACTGCAAACTCGGAAGCGGGAAACGGAGAATAGTAAAAGAAAGAAAACGAAGAGGGCAATTGTCAGCTTTATTTATTATGGTAGATACTGTATATGAGCTTGTGTGCGATTTGGAAGCTCAGTTTTGGTGTATTCAGGCAGGCGAGGGGTGTCGGCTTGAGTGTAATGGTGTGTATATGTCTGTTTATACATAGATTCAAAGTTAGTCGGAAGTAGTTGGGTCTTCGAGGCGACGACTGTTGATTGGTTAAAACAAAAACTGTACACAATAAGGTGATAATGTTTGTTCTTTGAAAGAGAAAGTTTTTATTACAAATCTAAAATTAAAACAATGTTATGTTTGATGCAGAGGTAGGCAACGTTATCTCGTGCATTTCAGACAGTGATGTTAGTCTAGGAGATTAGAAACTGACATTATAAAATTGGTGAATTAGGCAGATTATTACCATAGGCCGAGTTTGATAATTATGGTAAAATTAAAGATTTCTTGTTGAAGGACTAGAAATTTACACCAAGGGAATAGTCCTATAGATGTCAAGAAGACAGCAGAGGAAACATTTACCATGTTTACGGCTCGAATGAAAAATTCTTGAATTATTATTACGTGAGAAGTAGAAAGATTGATAAGGATTAGAAAGAAGTTGTTTGATTTGTTGATGGCGGATAAACTGAAAGAATCGTCACAAAGAGGTCCGTTGCGGTTCGTATTGTCGAAGAAATGAACTGGATGTTTTGAAGGTAATTTTGTTGCAGATCTAGCTGAGATACATTTTAACAATAGGATTGGTTAAACAATTCCCGTTGCAACAAGTTACGAGCGTTTGTAGGAAATACAAATCAAAGTGCAAAGCGGAAGGTTAATAACGAACAAAGGGACCAGTTCAAAATTAAAGGTGTGAAAATCTCTAATCGGTGGTGAAGGATCTCACCCGATCACTTCATTGAAAAATGAGCAGGGTCGAGGCCATACGGTCGCTATGCAAAACAGTATAGATTTACATTTACATTTGCCCAATCCACCCTAGCAGCTCTCTCCTCTTTATCTCTGGTCTTCTGGCAACCGGACTTGGTTCTCGACATGGCATCTTTGTAAAATCCCACTGACTTGACCCAACGCTCGTGAATAAGCTGGTGTCCTGCGCTTAGCTTCTAAGTAGCGCTTTAGAAATTTCGAGTTTACGATTACGATTACTCTGCAGTTGCACAAGACGAGAGGAAATTTTCGAGCGCAATTTCTATAGGATGCCACAGCAGACATTTGTGAATAAAGATTGGAAAAGAAAAGGCAATTAACCTAAAGGAATTCTGGTAGAACGCTGTCATAAGTGTGGATCATATAGACACTTACCTGTAGAATGCCAGCAAATTGTAATTTAATGCGAAGAATTGTACAGTTGAAACACGAATGAATCGAATACAGGTTGTCAATGTTCCTGAAAATCGAACAGAATGACAAGTCACTCAGGAGATCGAAGTGATATCTGTTATGAAATTTAATGTACAAAGAAAGGTATTATTTAATGCGGAAGGTAAGAGAGAACCAGTGAAGAAAGATGACAACAGAGTGATAAAGAAAGCATTGCTGCAGTATATTCGCATAAAAATCTGTGGAGCAAAATAAGGAAGACAAGATAAGGTGAAGGCATTGATAGATTCAGGCACGGAAATACGCATAATTAGTAAAGAGTTGCTGAATGGTATGAATGTAGAGGAAGTTGGAAAGGTCGGTTTACAGTGTGTAGCGGAGGACGCTATTCCTGAAAGACTGGTTCACTTCAGAGTGAGTTCGTAGAGTGATGAAGTATCAAGCTGTGAATGTTGGACCTTAGGCCCTATGTAACTTTGGCATGTGCTAGTATTGCAAAAGCGGGAAGCAAAAAATGTATTCTATATCCTGAAGTTATTTCTCAGGTGAAAGCCTTGCCACAATTGAAAGTGATGAACGATGAATTTCAAACAATTTAAAAAGTTAGTCGGTAGTAGTTCGGTCTTCGAGGTGGCGACTGTTGATCGGTTAAGACAGAAACTGTACATAATAAGGTGATGATGTTTGTTCTTTGAAAGAGAAAGTTTTTAATACAAATCTAAAATGAAAACAATGCTATGTTTGATGCAGAGGTAGGCAACGTTATCTCGTGTGAAAGATTATAGGTAGCATATAGACAGGACAGCGATATTAGTCTAGGAAATTATAGGGACTGACTGATTAAGGATTGTAAGGAACACAATAGGCGATAAATTGGAAGAGACAAACAGAAAGAAGGAATGAGGAGGAAAAGGACAAGAATGAGGAACAGCAGGAAGAGAAGTAGGAGGAGGATGACTAAGAGGAGACCAGCAGGCGTCTGTAATAGTCTTTATCGCCAGGGAGATCGCTGCCAGCGGGTGGTCTTTTGAGCAAGCGCAGCAACAGCGGGAAGCAGGCAAAGGCACGCCTCTATCCGAGGCGGAAAAATACATACAAAAACACACATACCTACAACAACAGCATCATTGGCCAAGTTCTTATTTAGACCACGCAGGATCACAGGTTAATTTCCAGGCCATGGTCTAACAGCCGCCCGTCGAGGCAATTGTTATCAAGGCTGGAGAGTTATAGGGTTCTAAACGCCAGTGTAATGTAAGACTAAGAGACTAAGAGAGTGTAAAGTAAAATGTACGGGAAACCTTTGGTTAGGTACTGTGTCTGCTGGAGGCGCTATATTGTCTGTATAAATGACTAACAAAATGACTAACTGACTGCCTGACCGATCGACCGATTAACTAAATAAATGTAGCCATGGCAAGGTGTTGTATATGTTCTCTTTTAACACCAGCGTGACGTGTGGCTAATGGAATTCAAAGTAAATGAAGTTATAGACAGCGTGTGGCAACCTCTTCTTTTAAACGCCAGTGCAATGCAAGAATCGAAGAAGAGAAGAGCACTCTATCAGTCTAACCCCTGTAAAAATCTTGGGTTTACGATTACGATTACGAGAGGTAGCCATGGAACGAAGTGTTAGCGATTTCATTTTTCGTAGTCCTCACCGCCTGATCTGCCAATCAACCAGAAGACTTCAACTACGCCTTAAAATGTTTGCTGACAACAGTTCAGTCCGTTTCCCCCGTTTCTTCCGGAATAATCTGAGCTAGTGAGAAGGAAGTTCCCCTTTTCGCCTATGACACGCACCCTGTTAGAGTTTGTAACCCCTAGAAGTTGCGGGATCTTTTGACTGAAGCGCAGAGATGATAATCCAACACTTTGACAACGACGACTCTTTCGGCGTTGCACAAGCCAGATTCACATGCCGGCGAGCTCGACTACATGCATATTTACATACATGCATGCAAATATGCATTCATTCATACATACGAGCATGCATATATATACATACATGCATGCATGCATGCACATAACTGGTATTATCGCCTTTGAGAAGAATTAAAAGGCGCTATATAAGCATCCAGATTTAGGCAGACAAAATAATATCGCTAATTTTTAGCCATCTATCTCCCAGCTGAAGTCACATTATTGTGAAATGCTAACTTAATTTTAAGCCATACAGAGTATATGAACTCTTGTGTACCAACGCACCTAGGCTATATGAACGATTTAAAACACCCACGGATTTACATTTGCTACTGTAACTGTAATCATAGATTTATGTTGCACAAAAATACATATACATGCATACATACATACATACGTTACGATTACGACACAGCTATACTAACAGGTAAGGTAGTAGTGGCGGTAACAATCCTTTTAGTGAAATGTTGCGCACCTGCTCATCATTCGCCTCTGCTCTGTTTAGACGATTCGAAGTCAAACTGGCGCGCTTCCGGCGGAAGTTACGTCATCAATCCCACCAGAAATTAAAATTCACTGCGGCGAAGGCGAGGTCGTGACCCAAGGCTAGCCAGTCAGGCGTGACGAGCAGCCGAGAGTGGGCTCCGATATGGTTGACTGGTGCTCGGGGAATTTTCTCTCGGGTGTAATGCATTTGGAGGTGGGGTGGGGATGACAGCCGTATGGAGTATATGAAGCTTTGTGTCCATTTTAGAACTAACTGTCTTTCACATCTGTGAAGACGACTTGATGATGATGACTGCGTAGGAGGTAAGATGACGACGATGATAATGACGACGACGACGATGATGATGATGACGATCTGGTGGTAACGATTTTGAGAACGACGACGACTTAATGACGATGGCAATGATGAAGTTGACGGCGACTAAGTGGTAATGGAAGTGGTGGTGAAGAAGTAGAAGATGGTGATGATGATGATGATGGTGATGACGAATAAAATAATATAATATAACATAATACTAATATAATACTGGAGTTACCCTAGGCCCGTAGTATGAATACACGTGCTTATAAAAGAAGTACATGTAAACCGGTATATGAAAATAAATTTTCAATAACATTTGGTAATTTTTTAATTGTTATCAAGAAACGTAACACTCGTTTACATAATAGAATAGAAATAGAATTATCCCATCTTTCTGGAATACGTTGTATATATTACCCTGCAACATGGTGGTAATGGTGGTGGTGGGGTGATGCTGGTCTTTGGTGTTTCTTTGCCTTTGTTCCCTAATCGCTTGAAAGCCATTTCTTCTACCGTGATCTTGTGTTGTCAGGTTGGGAGCGCTTCTGATGAGTCTCTCCTAAGAGACGCTACATAAATCTATGATTACAGTTACAACTGCAATGTAATCTGTGTGTATTTGAAATCGCGTGTTCAAGTGCGTTGGCACACAAGCGTTCATATAATGAGCTGGCTCCATATGGCTTAAACTGAACTTAGCGTTTCTGAACAGTGTGACTTCAGCTGGGAGCTAGATGGCTAAAAAATTAGCGATATTATTTTTTCTGCCTAAATTTGGATGTTTATATGGCGCCTTTCATTTTATTCTCAAAGGCGATTATACCGGCTATGTATACAACCCAGCATCCGTGGAGATCTTTGTAGACTTTTCCCGGACGTTCAAGGGTTTTATTGTATTTGTACATCAGTATCAATAATTCACTGCAGGGTCAGATCAGTCGTTGGCAGCCGTGAGGCGGAGGACCTTTGTGCAAGAGCGAAATTCATGGACAAATTACATCTCCAGTGAGAGAGTCTGACGGTCGTCAGGCGATCGTTGTTTCCGGTCTTAGTCCATATGCTTCTGATTCGCAATTGCGGCTGTGATCGGCAGGAATTACGACGAATCGATAATTGCCTCAAAATGGAAGAGATTAGGCGTGTGAATGGACCCTTGTGCTGCCGGACGAACTCCTACCATCTGCACAGAAGGCCAGGCTTTCGTTCTAAAGTACGCCTTATATCTCCGTAAAAGGCATGGCTTTCGTTCTAAAGGACGCCTTCCATCTGCGTAGAGGGCCAGGCTTTCGTTCTAAAGGACGTCTTCCATCTGCGTAGAAGGCCAGGCTTTTGTTCTAAAGTACCCCTTTCATCTGCATAGAACGTCTCCTTTTTAACGGACATAGCATAGCACGACATAATACAGCATAGCATAGCACATCGTACGCCTAACACAGCATAACACGATCCATTTTCAACGGTTCAAAAGACCGTCTTTGTTAGAACCGCTGCGTAGTAGCAAAACATTAGCATAGAGCTTTCACGTAACCGTATACCCAACAGAACACAGCGTAAAGTAAACTCATCGAAACATAGCATATCAACCAAACCTAACACAGCATAACATAAAATAACACAGCATAACATAACATAGCCTAACCTAACGCGGATTTTAAGTGGTTCAGAAGACTTTATCTGTCTTACAATCGATCTTTCCATTAGTTCCTCTACCACCCAAATAAACCGCCTTCAAGCTATCCAGAATGCTCTCGCTCATGCTATCACCAAAACCTCAAACACCATCACATCACTGCTGTCTTAAGTCGCTTCACTGGATTAAAATATCTGAACGAATAGAGTACAAAGTCTCATCCCTTACCTATCAATCCTCTAAACCCTCTTCTCTTCATCCATTTACAATGCAACTCCTCGATTCAACCCGCTCATCTTCCGTCCTAACACTTATCCACCCTCCCGTCATCTCGTCCTTAAAATTTGGAAATCGCTCCATAGTCATAGCTGTCCCACCCCTCTGGAATAAACTCCAGCCAGAATTGAGACAATTATCTGATCAACCATACGAAATCACCAGCACTTCACACCTTGCAATTTCTGCATAGGTCTTTCACTCAAAAGGGAAAACACTTCTCCTCCACGAATCCTATCCTGATTCCTTCTCTCCCCTCTGTATACCTTGTTGCTCCGCTTCCAAAAACCATCCACAGTAGACGTCTACTGTCTGTCTGTCTGTCTGACCCTTGGATCTTGACCTGGAGATGAATCTGGCCCTTCCTGCCTATTGATTTTGCTTTGGCTGAGCGCCTGTAAATAAGCTGGTTTCCCGCGACTTAGTATGTTTTGTTACTCTATTACTCTAGAGTTTACGGCTACGATTTACGATTCTTGGCTGCACAGGTTCCATTCGAAGTGAAACCTAAAAGTGTCAATCTCCGTACGATATTGACTCGTACCGAAAGCTGTTTAGCATTAGACGCGTCTTCTGTCACCCGTAGACCGCAGACGACTGACTGCAGCCAAGTCCCAGGGCTAACGACTCGGCCAGGAACCGATTTTCCAATCTTCCTTAAAAAATCCACCAGCCGACAGATTTAAGCGACTGACTCAATTCCAACAACAATAGAAAGACAAACATATATCATAATACATAGCAAATACATATGTATATGTAATTATATATAGATAATTAGACATTTTAAAAGGCGCTTTATAAATAGCCAGATGCACACATACGTATATGTGTACATGTGCATATATTTATACACATATAAATCTGCTCAGCAAACATTTTAAAACTGTCTCAAAAACACATTTGTTTACAACCCATTAGATAGTCATGTGCGCAGTCATGTGAGGTAAACAAATGCGCTATATTAAGTGTCCTAACACATGCACACATATATGAATATATATGTTTTTCTGTATTTATCTACAGGCCAATAAGTATTTATTTATGCGTGTAGTCCGGAGGTAGGGAGTGTAGAGAGAGAAGGATGAAAGGGACGAGGAAGAAGAAAAGTAAGAGCGAAGGACAATGTAGACAGTGTGTCGGGCAGTTTTACTGGTTGGCATTTGCGACACCCGGTTGGCATCTGTGACACCTAGTAGGCATTTGGGAGGCCCAGTTGGCATTTGTGAGACCCGGTTGGCATTTGTGAGAACTAGTAGGCATTTGGGAAACCCGGTTGGCATTTGTGAGACCTAGTAGGTATTTGAGAGACCCAGTTGGCATTTGTGAGATCTAATAGGCATTTGGGAGACCCGGTTGGAATTTGTGAGACCAAAACAGCATTTGTGAGACCCGGTTGGCATTTGTGAGACCTAGTAAGCATTTGTGAGACCCAACAGACATTTGTAAGACCTAAATGGCATTTGTGAGACCCGGTTGGGATTTGTGAGACTCGACTGGTATAACTGTAGACCTGGAAGACCTTCTCAACAGAAGTTAGGTCAGGTTGCCATTTGTGAAACCCGATTAGCATAACAGAGACCCGGCTGACATAACAGGACCGGATTTTGGAATAACAGTGACACAGTTGGCTTAAGCGAGACCCGGTTGGCATAACAGGATTGGCATAAGCGAGACCTGCAACTAGGGTCAACTGCGCCGTCAATTCTCGCGAGACTTGAATGACGTATGAAGAAAGAACGAGAACTGATCATCTCCCGCCTGACGCATATATCGATGACACGCAAGTGGCTAACCCACAGGTCGACGAAAGAACACGAACAGAGAATTCTTCCGGCTGCCATATTATCTGCAACTCCACCGACGGACGGAGGGACGGTTGCTGCAGCGGAGTGCGTTGGTCGAGATGTCCAATACATCAGCGTCTAATGAAAGGGCATTCGGATCCCCACGCAGCCGAGCCGTAATGTGTTGGATGCGATTTTGCTTATATGCTATATGGACTCTATCCAAACAACATTGTCTGCCTGCCTGCCTGTCTGTCTGTCTGTCTGTCTGTCTGACTGACTGAGTGGGTCTGTATGTCTGTTTGTTTGTCATTCATCTGTCTGTCTATTTTTCTGTCTGTCTGGTCCATTTTAATTAAAGACCTGACTGCATTGATTTCTATAGATTACCAATTCATCCATCCATCCATCCATCCGTCATTGCATCCAACCGTCCAACCATCCATCCATCCATCCATCCATCCGTCCATCCGTCCATCCATCCATTTGTCATTACGTTCACCCATTCATCCGTTCACCGATCCGTCCATCCATCTTTTCTTGTGTGTCACGTGCATCCGCGCGTAATAATTGCATCCGGTTCGATGCGCCATTTTGAGTATTGCTAACCTGCCTGTCCCGCGATAGCTAGCCGTTTCCATCCTCTCCTTCTTCTCCTCCTCCTCCTTCTACTCAATCATCGTCTCCTCCTCCCCTTCCTACTAGTCTTCCTCTGTCTCCTCCTCCTCCTCCTCCTCCTCAATTTTCTCTCCTCCTTCCTCTTCCTTTGTCTCCTTCTCTTCCTCTTCCTCCTTCCCTGCCTTTGCGTCTGGGATCTAAGGGTTTGCAGTGTGGGGGATGGAAGACCCAAACTAGGGAAGAATACAAAGCGAAAACCTTAAACTAATGCATAAAAATACTAGGAATTACGAATTTGCTGTTCTATTCATTCTACAAGGGCATTCACTGTTAACTTCCGGTAACCTCTGAACCCTGGACCTTAAAGGTTCCGGTAGAAAGAGAAATTGCAGAAAGGCCCATTCTGCAATTTCTCTTTCCTTTATACTAAATTGGGATGATGAAGTTATTAGCGTGTTCTTTCTCACGTATGCCTGTAATTTTCGTTTGCAGAAGGCAGAAACAGCACCATATTCAGCATTTCCTGTTCGGCAAAGGATCTGTTTCAAATTGGGACTTACCTTTATCAAATTGCTTATCTGCCGTATAGGCTGCCTCTCTATCCTGTGAACTGACGTGTCCTGTGGATATTGACCTGATTGTGGCTTGGTTTCGGTGCGCCATCGGTTGATGCCTTGGGCATTAGACACCGGCGCATAAGAAGTTTCTTATTATTGTTATTGTTGTTATTATCATTATCATTATTAATGCTACAATGCCAAACGAATACTACATATAACCAGACAATAAATAATTTGCTTTGCCATGTCTTAAACACAAACACAAAGAAATTTAAGTTAGGTATAGATGTGGCATGAGCTTGACTCTACTGTGGCTGTGAAGAATGTTACATTTAGCTCGACATTAATCGTAGGCCCTACCTGCATCACGCACGACAAAGACCCATGTCTTGGTACAGCGAATTCCACATCGGCCGTAAGTTCATCACAAATTACTAGCGATGTGACGACGAAAACGAAACGCATCGTAAAATTCGTCATCCGACAATGGATCGAGAGGATTTCGACGATCCCTAAATACTTTTTGACGTCGTAAACTGCGTTGATTGCGACGAATTGGGACAACCGCCATGTTGTTTTCTTTCTCTTACGCTGGCGTACCCACTTACGCCTGCTAGCTAGGTCGAGTAGGGCTACTCCAGCAGTAGTGCGCTACTATGTCGTCATGCCTACGGAATTAGATTCGCTGCTCCGGAGTAGACCGAATTTACTCTGAAGTAGCACTTACTCCTGCGTCGTGAATATGGTCCCACTGGTGTCTACACGTCCCTGTACGTAAGTATTAGAATTTGACTACACTGCACAGTATGTTATATTCTGCATAGAAATTACGCCGTTATTTAGGAAACAGCAGAGTATTTAGCGCACAAATCAAGAGATAAGAAATTAGGAGAGGATAGCCGACATCTGAGAAGGCAAAATGGACAGTCGTACTGCATTTCATTTTGGAATTGGGTCAAAAGAAAAGCTACTTGCCGGAGCTGTCGCTGCAATAGTCCATGATGCTGTTGCCAGTGTAGGCCTATTTCGTGAAACTGATGTGAGGGACGAAGTATATACACTGCAGGCCCACGCTTTCTGGATAACGACTTATGAAGTGGAAAAAATAATTAGCTGGAGATATCACTTTGCCACAGGAGCTGTCATTCAAATTCATTTCTAAAGCTAACCTCTTAGAACTTAAACCTCTGCTTGTAGTACGCACGAAAAGTAGTACACACACACTTGTTTACACGAGTCTGTAGATAGGCCCCTATAATTAATGAATTAATTATTAATTAATTAATTAGACAATTAATTAATTGAACAGTTGTGATACTAGACCAGGAACTGACCTTCTCTGAACATGTGAAGACAATACGTAGAACATCTTTTCATCATCTGCGTCAAACCCTCACTAGTGGCCTCCCGCCCCCTGCGAAAGCTGCTTCTTCCCTAATGCATGCATTCATATGCACTAGAGTTAAACTATGGTAATGACGTTTATGGGGGCATCAACTTCAATCCGTTTCAAACGCTGCAAGCTCGGTGGGATTCCAAAGTGTGGTTATATATCGAATTACATGCGGGACGAGCTGTACTGATTGCCACTCAAAATGCAAAGACGCATTCAGTTTAAGATCCTTATTCTGAAGGGTAACTGCCTGGGCGGTTGTGCTCCATCCTGACTTAGAAAGCTATGTAGTTCAGCAGTGTCGTAATCGTAATCGTAAGCTCGAGATTTCTACAGCCCCCAACGAAAGCCAAGTCGCGGGAACCAGCTTATTCACAGCAGCTCAATCAAAACAAACTCGATAGGAAGGAAGGGTTAGGTTCCAGGTCAAGATCCAGGAGTCAGGCAGGCAGACAGTCACGGCCACGGCGGATGATGTTTCGGAGAGGCGCGGAGAGAGAGACAGAGACAGAGAGAGACAGACAGACAGACAGACAGAGACAGACAGACAGAGACAGACAGACAGACAGAGAGAAATAAGGGGAAGAGGAAGAGCCAGGATAGAATTTGTGGGAGGAGTGTTTTCAGTTTTGAGTGAAAGACCTGCGGAGAGATTGCAAGGGGTGAAGTGTTGGTGAGTTCGTAAGATGGATCAGATAATTCTAGTAATTCTGGCGGGATCTTATTCCAAAGGAATGGGACAGCTATGGCTATGGAGCGATTTCTAAATTTTAAGGATGAGACGACGGGAGGGCGGAGAATTGTTAGGACTGAAAAAGAGCGGGTTGAGCGGAATGGTTGAATTGTAAATAACTGACGAAGATAGGATGGTTGGGAGGAAGATAGAATGGTTGAGATCTTGCCTGGTCGCCCCTCCTTGCTCGGCAACACAGGGTGATTTGGTTTTTACCCCGTCCCCTATTGCCACAGTGCAACATGGAAACTTCACGTGGTTGACCCTTCTTGCTGGAACAGGCTTCAGCCTGCGACGTCAGCTTCTTTTTCTATGCCTGTACTTTATCGTGGTCTTGTATTTTCAGGTCGGGAGAGCCTCTTATGAGATTTCTTGAGAAGGCGCCATACAAATGTGCACTTACAAATTATAAATTAAAAATTACGTTATTTTAAATTTAGAAATTCGATTTAATTATGAAGCCTTCGATTCTGCAGTCCGGTTTCCTATAGAGCGTCTTCTAAATAGTGTAATTATTGTAGTCGAGTATTAAATTTTGTCGTCTTTTGTCAGTTTGCCGTGTATCAAGCTACAAAATATGGGCCAGAATGTAATGTAAAAACTTTGAAATAATACAATCAGAATAGCTCAAAACGACTTATTTTGCAAAAACTCAGCTTCAGGGAGCTCACCCTCTGACCCTGGCCCTCTGACCCTGGCCCTCTGACCCTGGCCCTCTGACCCTGGCCCTCTGACCCTGGCCCTCTGACCCTGGCCCTCTGACCCTGGCCCTCTGACCCTGGCCCTCTGACCCTGGCCCTCTGACCCTGGCCCTCTGACCCTGGCCCTCTGACCCTGGCCCTCTGACCCTGGCCAGAGTCTTTGCCCCTTGACCCCACTGCGGCTCCGCCTCTTACCTCGTATAGTCTCACGCATGTATTTATGCATGTAAGAAAGTATGTATGTATGTATGTATGCATGTATGTAGGTTCGAACCTTCAATGGCGCCATTCCTGGTGTTGCTCTTCCTACTTCGGTCTACCGTATCCATCCGCCATCATCCAATCTAGTATCATTTGTCCTAAGTAGCAAAAATTGCCTGACTTGTTCCAACTCTTCATCATTTATATATGTGTGTATTCTAGTACATACTATATATACATCTTGTAACATATGTGTGTATACATGAGATATATATATATATGTAGTATGCGTGTGATTCCAACAGTTGCCCTAACATCGTTGTACATCTTAGGCTGACAATTTCTATCCATTTTTCTGCTGCTGATCTGCTCTGCCTCTGAATCCCATATCTGGCCTATCCATCCCATCAGCACGTACAGTTGCTCTGCCTGCTTCCAACCCAACTCTGCTTCTGCTGCTGTTCCTGGCTTTGTTGCTGGTTGGGTGGAGATGACGATGCAGATGACGTTCGATCGGTCAGAGGGAGAGAGAGGCAGAGAGAAACAGGCAGACATACAGAGACAGAGACAGACAGAGGCAGAGAGAATGAGACAAGGAGCGAGGGATGGAGGAAACAGAAGAGGATAGATGGCGCTATATAAATTTAATGGCCGTCGATTCATCACCCGACGTTTTATTGGTCGCAGCCTTTAAATCGATTAGTTGGGAAGCAGTCATGCGCAAAAGCCAATGCGTGTAGACACACACACACACACACTCACACATATATGTAGACCTATATGTATATATATATGGATCTGTTATTGCACTAAAATATTATCTATATATATTTGATTACATACATACATATATATTAAAATACCAGTATATATTTGTTTATGTAGAAACTCAGACTCACATGAAAACGTATGTGTTTGCCAATTCATGTAGCGCCTCTTTAAGAACGAACTATCCAGAACAGTACGTATACTATGAAGACACACCCGCTCTTAGCTACGTACCAGTCACTCCTGAGAGGTTCTCTAGAGGCGATAAACAAATTACATTTGTTGCAATTGCACTTTTTAAGATATATATATATATTTATAATATACGGAAGCGTAAAAAGTAATTGTAAACTGGAGATTTCTACAGCCCCGAAAGAAAGTTAAGACGTTGGAACCACCTTATTCACAGGCGCTCAGTCAAAACAAAATCGATAGGCAGGTAGTGTCAGATTCAATTCCGGGTTAACATCCAAGTGTCAGGCAGTCAGGCGGTTGCGATGAATAGTGTTTGGAAATGGAGCAGCAAGAGATGTAAAGAAAAGATTTTAACTTTTAAGTTAAAGATCTGTGCAACGATTGCATGGGTGAAATGTTGATGAGTTCATCGTGAGTTCAGATAATTGTCTCGCTTCTGTGGGAAGATAATTCCAGAGGGGTGGCGCGATTTTCAAATGTTAAGGTTGAGATGACGGGAGGGCGAAGAAGTGTCAGGGCGAAAGAGGAGTGGGTTGAGCGGAGTGGTTGGGTTGTAAGCAGGCCTACCTGATGGAGATAGGAGGGTTGGGAGGATTGAAGTGTGTTGTAGGTAAGCAACAGGACTGTGTACTGTATTCGTTCAGGTGTTTTAATCAGTGAAGTGACCTGAGGACAGAAGTTATGTGATGGCCCCTGGGAGTTTTAGTGACGTACGAGCGCCAGCATTCTGGAAAGGTTGAAGGCAGTTTATTTAGGTGGGGTCAATATTCACGAAAAGTGAATTGCAATAATTTACTTTAGCATGAACTATGGATGTAGATGCGGTTTTGAAGTCAAGCACCGGGCGGATTCTGCGAAGGTCACGGTAGAATGCTGCTGAAACTGAACCACGAACGTTGTCACCTAAGAGTATAAATACCGCAGTAGGAATGTAGGCTACGCCCGGTGTGTGCAAAACTGGGTACGCTTCTTAGAATCGTAATCGTAATTCTGAGATTTCTACAGCGCCCAACTAAAGCCACGTCACGGGGACCAGCTTATTCTCGGGCGCTCAGTCAAAACAAAATCGATAGGTAAAAGTGGTTCGGTTCCAGGTCAAGATCCAAAAGTCAGGTAGAGAGACAGCGTGGCAGCTACGGTGGGTGGTGTCTGGGATTGGAGCGGAAAGAGAGATAAGAGAGAGAATGGGAGAATGAAGAACGAAGTACGACTTTAAAACGAAAATATGGATGCAAATACCGAAGACGGAAGTCCATGTGTAAAAAGTACAAGTACGGTTGTTGGAAACACTGATGTGAAAGTACTGTTGTTAAAAGTTTGGATGTTGGAAACACGCGTGTAAAATGTAAGGGTGTTAGAAGTACGGGTTTAAAACGGAAGTACGGACATAATTACGGAACAATTTATGGATTGAGCAGACGGGGGGTGTGGGTGTTAAAACTGGAGTACGTCGTAAATCCTAAGCACAGATAATGTGCGAGCGCAGTTGTTTTCGTAGCTAAAGTGGCGCTACCTGGGATAAAGAAACGCAGAGATAGAATCAGACGAATCCTCTTCCAGATTAACAGGCGGTCGACTAATGCAGAGGGAGGCAGGGAAGGTGGAAGGTTGGAGGAGGCATCAGCAGCAGCAGCCGGCTGCGGATGTTGACAGGATGATGCTGGCGGACGTGATAAAAGTCTGCGATTCTTGGTCCTGTTCTTCTTCAGAATCACGTGTCCTACGACTTGTTTGACGACGTCTTCACACCGGCATGACCGCTATCCCAATCGTGCTGTCCTCCCGTGCACCCGCCCTCTACTTACGACAGCCCACCCAATACAATACAATTAATACAATACAGTACAGAGAAATACAATAAGAACAATGCAGTATAATACAATGCAACTCCAAATTTATTGTGCGCCTCTTTCAGTAACAAAACTTTCTAACTTCCACTGCTTCAGCTTTTCGTCGATGCTCCAAAGTTGGAAGATTGGTTTTTACAGATGACAATATTAGACATTAATAGCGTCATCGAAGATAATCGCCAGAGTGAGTGACGGGTGTGGGTGTACGTGCGTGAGTATGTGTGAGAGAGATACAGAAACAAATGTAGAGACAGAGAGAGACATACATAGACAGAGACAGAGCGAGAAAGTGTGACGTATATTCGCAGACGAAAATTTCTAAAGCTACTTAAAATCTAAACACACTGATTCGTTGGAAATATGCCCCACTTCTACCCCGGTGTTTAAAACCCTGGCTTGGGTGGCACGCCCGTGTTATTGAAAGGAACCACTAGTGCTGCGGGAGGGTACCGATTCCAGTGAAGGAGGATTATCACCGCAGCACCCACTAGTTAGAGCATCGAGTGATTCGCGGAACCGATTAGGACGCGAATTAATAATGGAACGTCATGTTATGTCTCCTTCTAGACATGTAGACAAACATCAGCGGTAGGTAGGCACGCAGGCTCTCAAAGGTTAGTCATACTGTATATATGTATGCATATACATATGCATATATATATATGTATATATATGTGTGTGTATAGGCCTATATCTGAGTATATTGTATATATACATACATGTGTATATAGTGTGTTTTTCTTAGAATTTTGTGCATAAAGTATATACACATATAGTCTCCGTACACAGTATACATATAATGTATTTTTACATAAAATTATATAACCAAACGAACACTACATACATGCATACGGCCGATCAAGTATAAACAAAATTACCATCCCAGAGTGGGAGAGAATACAGCGCTGTCAGCTCCGCAAAGCGATTCGCCAATAAATAAGTAAGTAGTCAACGAGTAATGAACACGGTAGATACATCTGCGCAAAAACCTTCCTGCGTGTAAGAAACTATTCGGTTGGGGAAGTTTTTGGTATAGGCCTACATATGAATGTAAAAATTTAAAAGTAGGGGGGGCCTATAGGTTTTATCTAACGACCACATGGCATCGACTCTGCTCATTTTGCAATGAATTTATAGCGTATAAGAATGTTTGAGAATTTTCGCGACGAAGCGCATGTCGGAGGGAAACTGAAAAGCTGCTATTATTAACCTATTTATTTCTGCATTTATTAAGCGCCACTATATAATGACTAAGCATCAATTGATGGCGCTGAGCAATTGATAGTGAAGGACTTGCTCAAGGTTCCTACACAGTAACTTTCTCAGGGTCGAACACGCAAGATACGCGTTGCAAGCCAAGCGCTCATATCAATCGGCTACCGTGTCCCACAAAAAGATGAAGCTTTCCCGTTTCATGGCTACCATCAGCGCAGCTGGAGCTGTGCAACCTAAGCAAGACGACTTGTCACTCTGGCTTTGAGAAAAGAACTTACTGATTATATTAAATTAAGGCCAACGGACAGCGAGAGTAAACGGTTACTTTGATGGAAGTCTCGTGTAGCTGACTTTCCGTATGAGAGTTTAAGCAGCAAGAAACGTTATTTCAATTTCACATTTTCAGCTCCAGTTCATAATCGTAATCCCGAGATTTCTACAGCGCCCAACGAAAGCCACGTCACGGGGACCAGCTTATTCACAGGCGCTCAGTCAAAACAAAATCGATAGGCAAAAAGGGTTCGGTTCCTGGTCAAGATCCAAAAGTCAGGCGGATAGACAGCGTGGCAGCTACGGTGGGTGGTGTTTGGGATTGGGGCGGATAGAGAGATGAGGAAGAAGGGGATTTGAGAGATTTTCAGCACAGCAAGCAAGATTTTTATGGTCAGAGAGAACAAGGTTAACGACAGATAAATTGGAGAATCTGATACATGTTAAGTGCAACAAGCACTTACAGACTATGCCTGGATCTTGACCTGGAACCGAACCCTTTTGCCTATCGACTTTGTTTTGACTGAGCGCCTGTGAATAAGCTGGTTCCCGCGACTTAGCTTTCGTTGAGCGCTGTAGAAATCTCGAGATTACGATTACGATGTAGTGACATTGAGTGGTGTAAGTAATTATTAGACTTGCTGTCAGCCATTCTTGCTTTGACAAAATTAACATGCAAGTGCTGGCCGGCAGTAACGCAATACTTGACTGTGAACTGAAGATGCCACCGAAAAGTAATTGTAACTGACACTAATGTATTTGTAATTTAATTGACCAGGGTTGAACAAGGTGTAGTAGTGATTTAATCGACTAAATACAAAGTAATTGCAATTTAATTCAATATTTGATGATGTTATTAATGCAAGCCTAAGATAAACGTGTGAAAATGTGCATATATATAGATGAAAATCTGCTGTCTGTAGGCCTATATATATATACACACATATAAAAACTCTTAATATAATATATTTTAATCAAAATGCGTGATCGCTTGGCATTGTTTGGTGTCAAAATATTCGACAATTGATGAACTAATCTAATCAAATATTAATAAATTTAATAATATCGCTGCCAACATGCCCAAATTAGGTCTGCTGTACATGGAACCCATATTCTCATGTGGGCCGTTACAAGGCTCATATGGCCACAAGATGTTCACGGGCAATTGTTCCGAGTTACATGACATCCCTTGGTTTAGGCAGAGGCAGGAAGACAAAGAGGCAGACAAACCGAGGCCAAGTCAGAGGGAGAGAGAGGCAGAGAGAAACAGACAGACACACATACAGAGACAAAGACAAGCAGAGACAAAGAGAACGAGACAAGGAGCGAGGGATGGAGGAAACAGAAGAGGATAGATGGGGCTATATAAATTTAATGGCTGTCAGAGAGACTGACGCGCGCAAGACGGTTAAACGAGAAAAGGAGATATTGTCAGAGAGACGGTCAGACTGAGATACAGACAGATTGACAACTGGACAGACTGACATACAGACAGACTGACAACCGGACACAGACTGACATACAGACAGACTGACAACCGGACACAGACTGACATACAGACAGACTGACAACCGGACACAGACTGACATACAGAAAGACTGACAACCGGACACAGACTGACATACAGAGAGACTGACAGCCGGACACAGACTGACATACAGAAAGACTTACAACAGGACACAGACTGACAGACAGACAGACTGACAACCGGACACAGACAGAATGACAACCGGACACAGACTGACATACAGAAAGACTGACAACCGGACACAGACTGACATACAGACAGACTGACAACCGGACACAGACTGACATACAGACAGAATGACAACCGGACACAGACTGACATACAGATAGAATGACAACCGGACACAGACTGACATACAGAAAGACTGACAACCGGACACAGACTGACATACAGACAGACTGACAACAGGACACAGACTGACATACAGAAAGACATACCGAAACACACTGACTTACTGCATCATACGTCATGTTTCATTTGTCTAGCGCCATTAACTCTGTACCTATTAAGTTCAGCGGTCGAAGCACTTGACTGAAGCGCTAGAAACAAAAGCAGCCCCACTGTCATCAATTAACAAGATTGATCCGCCGATACCATAACAGCAAACGCATTAGCCAGTCTTCCAAATGGACCATTTCTACCGGTGTATACCTTCATCTCTGCGTCCGCTGTTAGAATCGCCACAAGGCAACTAATCTAAGAAGGATTGCCTATTAAACACAAGGGCAGTTGGCCAGTACTTTCCATCGCTGTCTCATCTTCCACCGACAGTTCACTCACTTTAAATACCTGGTAAGTCTGAATTGGTTCTAACCAGATGAACCACTTAAAACCATTGTTAGGCTGTCACCTAAAGCAGACTCCAACAAAATAAAGCAAAGAAGAATATTCCCTTAAGCTAAGTCCAAAAGGTTGTCATGGATATGAAGCTTTAGCAACTTAATTTTCTTGGCATCGGTATACAAGGGCGGGTGGGTAGTACTCGCCCACGCCGTCTCATCCTTCCACCGACAGTGCATTCACTTTGTAGCCTCACGGTTCTCATGGGGCTTGCATAGTGGGGAAACACCTTGCTGCCCTGCCAAGAACTGGAACCCTCAACCTCCTGGTAGACAGTCAATCAGGCTGACCATTAGACTATCGCATAAGAGTGGCGATTAGTGAAAGTCTCTAATGTGTGGATAATCTAGACTGAAGACCTACTTCTGAATTTTTCAACAAGTTATGGCTGAAGAACTAAATCACCGTTATTAAATTTTCATTACTAAAATCTTTTACTATATACCTGGTACCAAATATCTATTAATAACAAAGCTCTGTTACTAAATATCCATCATTAAATCACTTGTATTAAATCTCTGCTACTAAAATATATTATATAGCTGGTACTAAATCTCTATTAGTAAAACTCATCTATGTTCCACAGCTTACAATTTCTGCACTGACCTCTCACTCAAAACTGAAAACATTTCTCTTTTGCAGATCCTATCCTGACTCCCCTTCTTCCTCTTATCCCTCTTTCCACTCCAATCCCAAACATCACCCACCATAGCTGCCATGCTGTCTCTCTGCCTGACTCTTGAATCTTGACCTGGAACCGAGCCCTTTTGTCTATCGATTTTGTTTTGACTGAGCACCTGTGACATGGCTTTCGTTGGGCACGGTAGAAATCTCAGGATTACGATTACATCTACGGTACAACAACATCACAGAAAGAACGTCTCCCAAAAACATAAAACACGTTGTCTTGTGAACAAACACAGTCTAGTATTAATTCATTTTGTGTATTTAATCAGCATCAGCACCGAAAAAGACAAGGTATCATCAATCAGTCACTGCACATCAACTTGCTCACTATCGTAATTGTAACCATAAACTTGAGATTTCTACAGCGCCCAACGAAAGCTAAGTCGTGGGAACCAGCTTATTCACAGGTGTTCAGTCAAAACAAAATCGACAGACAAGAAAGGTTCAGTGCCAGGTCAAGATCCAAGAGTCAGGCAGGCAGGCGGTCAGACGGCTACAGTAGGTGGTTTTTGGAACTGGAGCAACAAGAGATGAAGGGAAGAGAAGAAATCGGGATATGATTACTGGAAGAGGAGTGTTTTCAGTTTTAAGTGAAAGACCTGTGCAGAAATTGCAAGGCGTGAAGGGATGGTGAGTTCGTACGATGGGTCAGATAATGGTCGTAATTCTGTTGGAAGTTTATTCCAGAGGGTTGGAACAGCTATGGCTATGAAGCGACTGCTTCAGAGTAGGGGTAAACCCACACCTGAACATCCAATAACATTATTATTATTTCTGCATGTAACAAGCGCCACTGTCTCCTGACAAAGTAGCTGTCTCAAGAGAAGCTTGAACCTACACACTCTACATTACAAGGTGAGCACTCAAACCCATCAGCTACCACGTCACATAAAACATATTGATGCAATATAACCAGACACTTATGAAGCTCCTAATATGCACCTCTTGAATGCACTACATAAAATGTTTAGCCACATTATATCAAAATGTTTCTGAGTGTTCGAGAAATGCAAAAGGTTTTGTTGTCATTTTTTAACACTAACTTAACAACTAACTACTAACTTTTATGAAAGAGTTAGCAATACAACACGTTCGTCTTAATTTTTATATTTATAATTTTTGTTTAAATAAAAGGAATTCCTTGAAAAGTTCCACAAAGCAGAGGTCATAACAGAAGCGTTTACCAAGTCAAGTCCTAGACCAGTGCAGTCTTTGACAGAGAAGCAATAAGTATTCGTTCACTGATTCATTCATTCAGAGCATTTATAGAGCGCCCCTTCATGTTGTATACCCAGAGGCACTCCCAGCCCAGCCCCTGCGAAAGAGAACAGTTTTCAACTGTTGGTGAAAAGCAAATTTTGCATTCCTCGCCAGAAGGACACATAGATTAACAGGCAGGCCATTCTACGTATAGGGCCCAACCACTGAGATTGCATCGTGCAATGCATGCGAAAGGAACAACAATTTCACCTCAGGTCACGAAACAGAGATTTCCGCGTCCAGGCAAACTGGAAACGGGGCAACAGAGCTCACACAAGTAGGAAGGCACATCCCCAACTGGCATCGCCACACCCACATCAAGACCTTAAATTCGATATGTTGTGAAACCAGCAGCCAATGGAGTACACCACGCATATAAAGCGACATATCGTCAAACTTGGAAGTGCCGCCAATAAGCCTTGCAGCCGTACGCAGCATGATCTTAAGCTGCCCAATGAGCGACAAAGGCAGGCCCACATATATGGCATTACAGTACTCAATCCTACTGCTAACAAAAGCATGGACAAGGGTAACTGCAACACTGGATGAAAGTGAACGAGAAATAAATCGCAGTTTACGGCAATATACGACTCACTAACGACATCATCAACTCTGATGTACTTGTCGCTTTTAACTAACAGCTAAACACATTACCTAGTCTATCATTTCATAACCAATTATTCTTAATTTTTATCCCTGCATTTAAACTTAAAAGATACTGTGATAAACTTAACCTAGTCTATCATGTTATAATCTATTCTTAATTTTTATTCCTTCATTCAAACTTAAAAGATACTGTGATAAAATGCAAATGCATAAATAACAATTATCCGCTGCAACTGATCCAAAGCCTTTCAACACGCAGTCATTTGGTTAGGTACCTGTAAGCAAATGGAAAGAGGTTTCCACAGTTGTACTTAGGCATATTTAGCGCATAAAGCGCCATTGTATGAGTAACTTACATAAATATACAGTTCATCTCAATATTCAATATATACACATCGTGCTGATGTGCTCGTGCAAAATGCAGAACAACGTGTTACTGTTGTATCGGCAGATCAAACCGAGTTCTTGTGACTTGTCGATTTGTCAGATGCTGCTGTCACATCAGACAGAACTTCTCTGCCTTTCAATGCTCTCGTCCGCATACTCTGCATCTGGCGAAACTGTTTTTCGAACGTATTCTGGTTCTCGATTGTTCTTGACTACATCTTCGGTTACAACAACACCGACGATGTTGGAACCCGGAACTTCGAACATCGCATCGAGTAGAATCTTCTCCTGAGATGAAAAATAAGCAATTCTAAATTAAAAGTAACCTAAATGGAGGTAAAAACTGGCCGAGGTATAATAGTCCTGACGGATCATTTTTACCTCTGTGAGTAAAAATATTCAGAAATTAGTTCAGTACAACATTTTTTATGAAACTATAAGAAATCAAAGAAATTTGATTAATCTTTAAATAATCAAAAAAAGCAAAAAAATTTGATTACTCTTTAACTAAGAAATTATTTTTAAATTTAAGATATAGTAATCAGTATTTAAGCAAATAACTGATAGACTAACTTTTTCTATCAGTTTATAAATGTCTTGTTTAGCAACAACTTTACCAAGTCATTAATTTTTAGCCATTTAAATTTGTCAACTACTTATCGTGGACATGGAAAGAAAACAAGTATAACACAACTTTTGTAAAGCTAAATGAAGTTACAAGGAAGTTTTGGTATATAAGCAATTTTTCAAAAGTGAAATTACAGCCCTCAATCACTGAATCAAGATCAAAGATTCTCGCCAGAACACAAAACCTGGATGAAAAAAATCCATAAAACCATAGATAGCCAAGCCATTGCGTAAATAAATGCTGATATTTATGTGATGACAGTATTAACACATGCACTGCGACATATTTTTATTACAATTTTGAGGGTGTTATTAACCAAATCACCCTCTCATCCTCTTAGACAAGCCCACGTACCATGATCGCACGAAGACCTCTTGCGCCCGTCTTACGCTCCATAGCCAGGTGTGCAATTGCCTTAAGAGCATCCTTTGTTATTTCAAGATTTACCTGAACAGAATATACAACTCAATTTGCACTGCCACATCACAACACATGCAAACCTACCTTAATACGTAACTAATCTAATCTAATGACTTCTACAGAGCCTTCACTCAAAGCACACAGCTTCAATCAATGGTCACCTCAAGTTAACATTTCCAAAAATGCTCCAAGGCAGCATTTCTCAAAGTGTGGTCCATGGACAGTCCCTGAGACCATTTCAAGGTGTCCGTGAGTCTAAACTATATTCACAATAATGCTAAAACGTTAGTTGCCTTTTCACTCTCATTCTCTCACGAATGAGCAGAGACAGGTGAATCTAGCTGTCTTCTGTTAAGCCAGACACTAAAGAGATTTGCAAAAATGTGAAACAATGCCACTCTCTTAACAATTTTCTTGCTTTGGAAAATAAAGTACTTTTCATAAAATATATGTTAACACGTAATGGGTTTGTTATTGTTATTAATTAATTAATACATTAATTTCTCAGTTTTAATTTCTAAACTAAAGCTCTATGGAATCCTCAATAAATTTTAAAAGTGTAAAGGGGTCCTGAGATGACAAAGTCTGAGAAATGCTGCTCTATAACACCTCAATAACACCTCAATAACACCTCAATAACATCTCAAAAACACATCTACAATTCCAATTCCTTGTTCAGCCAATGGACAAATGGTGTATTAACAAATGCTAACTACGTACTTATAACACTAAAGTTTATTCACAATATCTGCATAAAAATAAAGCCTCAAAGACTGGAAAAGTCACTAGCGGTCTCTTTGCACAAGTGTCGAAGCCAAACAGATTATGGAGGATAAGCAAGACCAGTAATATAGGGTAAACACTGGAACAATAAAGAAACAAGGAGAAATTCCTTAAGAAAGCTGACCTTGTCCATAGTGAAGAGTGCCTGGTATTGAGAAACGAGTGCATTTTTTGGCTCCGTCAGGATCTGCATGAGGATCTCTTCTGACAGCGAATGGAACGGAACAACAACGGGAAACCGGCCGACAAACTCTGGAATCATTCCAAACTCTATGAGGTCACGAGCCTCAACCATTCGGATCAGACTGTCCTTTTCCTCCTGGTCCTCCTTGGCGCTCTCTCCCTCGCGATACGACTTGAGGTCACTCTGTGCCGCAGCCCTTCTGCCGAGGCTGCTGTCAGTGACCGAATCGAATCCAAGAAACTGCAAATGCAATCAAATGAATTAAATAATGTCTGTGGTAATTAGTTATAATTACTGTCGTTAGTAATTCGTCAGCTTTTAAAAAGTTAAGGTTTTTGTTTATAACAATGACAAATCATCTTTTCATATTTTATAACAGCTCTCAACCTCATTGTCAATCTTGCGTTAAAACTTGTTGTTAAGAGACTTTAAAAGGTGTTATATAAAACCCACACATATACCCAATACATACTAAACATAACTATATGCAGACGGACGGACTTGCATATTATTATTATCGTTATAATCATCATAACATATCTGTCATCAGTATTTGAATGTGGTTTGTGCAATATGTAGGTCTGTTTGGTAGCAACAAAAAAACTACTGGATAAAATCAATTAATGAGGACCGTGCAGAAAGAATGCCAGCTGTGTGGGTATCAAAGCACAGCAGGCAAAATTTCAATTTCAGATTCAAGTAAAGACCACAGACAACGATACACTGAATCTAGAATTTGCACACACTCTTTATTTCTCGACTGCACTTCAGCGTAAAACATCCATCTATGCCTATGATTCCTCAAACAGCTGATGGATATATGACATGCTAACAAATGCATTACTTACTTACTTACATTCTTGGCCGGTAATCTAACAACTGTGGGTAAAAGCCCACTAAGCAGGCTCCACGTAATGCACCGGACAAGTTGCTCACACACACACACACACACACACACACACACACACACACACACACACACACACACACACATGCCTGTTTATGTCACCAAGTAGCACAAGTTGGTGTCGGCGAAAGCTAGGATGTTAACGCTAATGCCTGTGATATACTGGCCACCTATCCAGGACCTTGGGATTCGTCCACTAGCAGCTCAAGGGGCCAAAAACCAGGAAGTAAGTTCCTCCCCTACATTCCACTAGGGACATGGAAGATTCACTAACAATATCTCACTATACATATTCATGAAGCAGCTTAAGACCTATTTGTACCTTCTTGCTTTAGTTGTCTGACCGCTGTCACCTAACCATGCCTACGATTCCTCGATCAGCCAATGGACATTTGGTGACAAACTGCAGGGGGGCATGGTAGCTGATTTGTTAGAGTGCTTGGCTTGTAACGCAAAGAGTACGGGTTTGAGCCTCACCTCAGATGATTACTGCGTAGGTACCTTCAGCAAATCCTTCACTCACAATTGCTTTGCACCTCAGATTCAGATTTACTGACCTTGAGTGTGTATTAAATACAAAATAATTGTAATAATAATAATATCAAATTCGTTTCACAATGAAGCGCATTAAAATGAGTCTCCAGTGTACCTATTTGAACTCTACTTGCAGTCACAAAGAAAGAGGACATCACCATATGGTCAACCCAACTGTATGGTCAACCCAACTGTATGGTCAACCCAATTGCATGGTCGACCCAACTGACCTTCTGATGCTTGCGTCGGCTGATGATGCGGTCCATGCCATTGAACGCGCCAGACGCCACAAACAAGATGTTTGTCGTATCCACAGCAACGCTGTCCCCGCGCAACTTGCGAGAGTTCCTCTCAGGAACATTTACAATCGTTCCTTCCAGCAGTTTCAACATTCCCTACAATGCAGAACATCAGCAATTTATAATTCTAGTCAACAGCAATATGCTGACTGTTCTCATGCCTCTAAAGAAAGTAATAATAATAATAATAATAATAATAATAATAATACTAATAATAATACTAACAATACTACTACTACAGTACTACTATACTACTACTACTACTACTAATAATAATAATAATAATTTATAGTGCCTTGGCACAGCCGAGGCTGAAGAAAAGGAAGCTGTACACAAGCACAATCTTTCAGCTCAGGTGGGGATTTTCAACCTCGACCTCTTGGTTGACAGTATAGCACCCTAACCACTAAACTATCACGCACCCCAACACTTGTTTTCACGCTTCTACAGAAACTCCTGAGATGAGCAGAGGTAAAGGCAACACACTTGTTTCTGTGCCTCTACAAACACTGTGCAAAGGTGTCACCCAAGATCAGAAGATTTATTTGGCTGTGGTGCAAACATGGCCACAGCCATTGAACAAAAATACATTCGTGCTCAGCAATTCACTAACATACTCTATTAAAACTTAATGTCTGGAAACATCGAATATGCGTATAGCCATCAGACTCACAGAAAAAAAAATTTAAATCGACTGCACCTTGTGATATGTTAATCAAACCTCTGTCTCGTTTATTACCTGCTGTACTCCCTCTCCTCCAACATCGCGAAGTTGATGGATTCCAGGTACGCTGCCAATTTTGTCCACCTCGTCCAAGAACACGATTCCTATATAACAAAAAGTGAATTATTAGCTCAGTGCGTAGGCTGTTCCTGTAAGACAGAAATATTACTAATTAGTCTGTAAGGATAGTGAAAACAAGATCCCAAGGCCTTCTGAGACAATCAGAAGAGACCACACCAGACTACATTAGACAAGCCCGGAATAGACCAGGCAGTATTTGGTCATGCCCCGATCTGACTCTGGGGCAAACAACCGAGTTGGCCTCTCAAACTAGTTAAGATGATGGTTGCTTGCTATATAACTTGTAAAGTAAAATGGTCATGATCAAACTGGGAACTAAAAAATTCTTTAAAAATCTTGGAAATGAAGAAAGATGGCCTTGCCACAATGGGACACCTTTTTAGCATCTGCATCCACTGGTGCTGTATGCATGTACGTATGTCTGCATGTATCAGGCCATCTACACAGCTTTAAGAACATCACACGTGACATCATCCTCCAAAGCTGAATTAAACTTAGGATCCACGTACCAACCATGTAAATTGGAATTTCCATTTCAACTTTCGGCATATAAATAAAAATTTTAAAGACAACTCCGTGGATGCGATTGGATCAGTGCACATGCACAACTGACCCTGCTGCGCTTTGTCAACCACGTAGTTCGCATCCTGCAGTAGTTTTCCAATGACTGATTCGATGTCTTCGCCCACGTATCCGGCCTGCGTCAAAGTTGTGCAGTCACAGATGGCAAACGGAACATCGAGGCAACGTGCCAGAATCTGGGCCAAGAACGTTTTGCCTGCAAAAGCCCATTAATAGTTAATTAGTTAGTTATCTAGCCACTTAATATAGCACCTTTTAAGTGTCTGTGCAGCACGGTGGTCTATCGGTAACGTGTTTGATCAATGATCATGCGGTTGGGGGTTCGACTCTGTGTAATGACCCTGGGCAAGTTGTTTTCGCATAACACCAAGCAGTATTCTTTGGTTCCAGTGTAAGCTGGGATGTAAATGGCAAGTCCTGCAATGCGCTGGTTCCATGTTCCAGACCTTGGGATGTGTCCATTGCCTGCTCAAGGACCTAAAGAAAAGGAAATGAGCACCTCCCCTATGTATCATTTGTGGAAAATGAGATACTTTAACTTTTAGCTTTTGTTATGAGTGCCTCATAGAACAGAGTTTATCAGCGAGCAAACAGTGCTGAAAAAGTCGAAAAGTTGCCACAGGCCGGCTCCCATTCACACACAGAGCTGAACTCACTGAGCAAATTCCTCGTGAGATGAATAATTTGTCAAAATGACAGAAAAGACCAATGTAGCTATGCAACATGCATGGTCGTTAACAGAAAACAATTCTGTTTAAATACAAGGTAGACAAGAGTCTAATTACCCTGCAATTTTTTAATAACCCCAACAGAGGAAGCCACCGCAAGTGTCATATTATAATAAGGTTGCGTTGTGAAGAAGTTGTGTTCTAAAGCTGAAATAACTTTTTTTCCAAGCCCTTGGTACCGTACCTTGGTACCTTAATGACGTAAATATCTGTATGGGAAAAGAAAAGTTTCAATTGCAACCTGCTATGCAACATCATGAATCATGATCATTATCAGTTTGTAAAATGTTTGAAAATTTGTGCTGCATACTGTCATACAGAAAGATTCCCATTGTTTTGAGCACAATACAAATTTTCCTATTAATAAGTGAATATTAGGCAAGCCATTCCAGCTCAAACAAGTCTCTCAAACGTAATTTTTTACCTTATCGTTGGAACATCTTTTGATTTCAAAATAAAATAAAAATAAAGGGTATAATACCATCACTTTTCGAGGCACGCTTTCCAGTGTGGCTAAGGACGAGGCCTGATTTTCCTAATACCCTTTAACAGCCCCTAGAATAATTTTATTTGTTTCTGAGGGATTAAACTTACCTTGGGTAAACAAAAATAATAATAATAATAATAAAAACAATCACCACACCTCTTTTACTGAGTCCGGACCCAACACGACATATACAGCAATTCAGTTAATCCAGGCAGGACCACAGCTCTGTTCCTTACCACACTGCATCATTTATATAGCACCTTTCCAAGGCATACAGTGTAATCATGGCAATCATAAAAGTTACGCACCTGATCCTGTTGGTCCCAGCATCAGAATGTTGCTCTTGTCCAGCTTAAGGTCATACGAGTCTGCCTCAAGAACATCGCTTGCATGGCGCGATTCCTCTGGAATTTGGTGTTGATGGCCGTGGGTGGCACCAGGACCGAGTGCACTGCCCTGCGTGATCCCAGCTATTTGCAGCAGTTCTGGATTTGGCACAACACAATACAATACAGGCTGTTAATGCAGCCCTCTTCCTTTTGTATGTACATGTATGAATGTATCTAAGGCTACTGTCATAATGCCTTGTAAGAACCTCACAAGGATGCTAAACTTGGCCATTTAACATATCTAAAAAGTTGCAACTTAAGATGTGTTGAAAAATGTTTCTTGAGCCATCTGTGATGGAAGAGTACACTTGTTTAGTGGAAGACTGCTCCAGAATGACAGAATGCATGAGAAAACACAGTGACCCACATCATCATACGGGAGCATGGGACCAAGAAGTTCCCCATGGCCACTGAACAAAACAATTATCGACCAGGCTGGCTGGAGACACTATGCTTTAGCCTCTGAGATGGTGGTCGAATCATGGCATTTTTCTAAACTGAATCTTGGTGTATCACAAGTAGGAAAATTCAGACACCCCAGTAATATGTTTACAGCTCAGGTGAGATACTTTGACCTTCAGACCAAGGTACCCGAGCTCCAAGACAATATATCAGAAACTTTGCAGTACACAGCCCTGGAGAAAAGTACTTTAACCTCCAAACCAAGGTATTTTAATCTCCATAGCACAGTAGGTTCTTAACCTAGAGTCTTACCCTCCAAACTACATGGTACCTTAACATCAAGGCCAAGGTACTTCAATCTCCATACCAGTAGGATTTTAACCTACACTGTCCCCCAGATCAAGGTCATTTCTTCAACTGTCCTCAAGACCAAGGTACACAGTTTTTATTCTCCAGACCAACATACTTTAATCTCCAGACCAATGTAGGTGTCTAACCTCTAGTCCATAGTTCTGAAACCCCAGTCCAAGGTTGTTAGTTTCCAGACCACCCTTTGCTTCAACTCCAGACCAAGGTACTGTAATCTCCATACTACAGTAGATAATTAACCTCCAGTCTAAAGTTTTGAAACCTCCAGTCCAGTTACTGAACGTTCAGACCACATCGTATTTCGACCTCTAGACCAAGATATTTTGAACTCCAGAGCTTGGCTCTCCTGACTTACAGCCCGCAGAGACATGTAACACCCCTAACTACTTTGTCTAGCAACTTCAAGGTGCATTCAGAAGGGTCTTGCACAAAACAGAATCTTCACAATCGAGCGACATATCGTTACCTCGACTGGAGAAGGGACCACTGTGCTGGACAGTTGTGCTGCTGCTGACACCATCTTGCTTCCTCTGTTGCTGTGACTGACTTTGTGACGGAGGTATGTTATGATAGATGCGCTTGTAGTGGTTATAGACAGCAACCGAAAGAACCTTCTTGGCGAAGTCTTGCCCGATAACAAATTTATTGAGGTAATCATAAATCTGGAATCAGCAAAAACGTTAATGTGCACTGGAACTCTATTGCACTGAGAGAAAGCAAACAAGTTTATGACGCAAAACTCTGAGAATTAACAGAGTATTTGTAACATAGCATTTCCAAAATGACATTACTAACTTCAACTAAAACTGTACAGACCACATAACAACTAAAATATGTGTCACAATTTGTTACCTTGAGATACATAGACAGCAGTCAAAACATCAACACCATTCCCAGTTATATTAAGCACAGTTATTCACAGGTCTGCACCACCATGATTTCATCACAACTTTGGTTTCATTGAAGGGCCTTTACTGTCTTGATTTGACTGAAAGACCTCTATTACCTTGATTTGATCAAAGGACCTATAAGTAAATGATTTGATCAGAATGGACTGTAATACCATGATTTGATCGAAGGGCATACATTACCTTGCGTGGAGGAGGTGGGGGTTTCCTGTCATTTCCATGACGATCAGCATTGCTTTCTTTGTTTGGCTTTGTTTCCGTTTCCGGGACGATTGCAAAGAAATGATTGCATTTGTCGCATTTCACGAACCGTGTGGCTGAACAAAGAAACAAAAATCAAGGCCTTTTAAGCAGAGGTTATCAACATACAAACTATTAAAAAAATTAGGCCATTAACCAATATCAGTGCTTCAATGCCTTTGCCTTCCACGACAATTTTGTTCTGCCAAAACCTGACGAAATTTAGCCATTCTAGATGATATCCAATTTTCTTCAGACTTTTTTAAAATCATGAGTCATCATTTCTACCTCAGCAAAAAAATATATATATAATATTAATTTTAAATAAGTACATGTGTATTAATTACATATATATATATATATATATACATATATATATATATATATATATTATGAATAAAAATATGCATTATAAATAAATAATAAAAATACAATATAAACAATAAAAACAATATATATTACAAATAAATAAAAATAAATATATACGAATTAAAAATAAATAAGTAAATAAGCTTACAGACAAACATGTCAATGTGGGTGCACAGTTCTCCACAATTGGGGCATGTCCATCCTTTATCGCCACTTCCACGAGTTGTCTTTCCATTTCCGCCACCTCCTCCACCTCCAGTCGAAGGTGTCTTGGAGTGGCCACCACCACTAGCTGTTGTGCTGTTGTTTCGATAAAGCTGAATCAACGAAAGCAGAGACACTGGCGCCACCTGCCGTTCTGTCAACTGATAGAACAGCGATGCTCGAATTCGAACAGTGTTAGTTGATGATGAAGCAGTACCTAAAATGAACAGAAAGGTAATAGTAATAGTACGGTAAATTTGGGCCCGGTAGGGCAGATTTTGAAAATAGTCATGGGGTCAAGACTTGGGAACTAAAACAAAAACAATCCAACTAGGACCAAGGTTAATAAAAAATGACCAAGGTTAATAAAAAAAAGTAATGAAAATGAACCAAAATTACGGAAAAGTAGCGAAGAAAAGAATCAAGGTTAAGGCAAGTAAGCCAAAGACCAAAGTCAAAGAAAGACAGTTTAAAGAAAACGATCCAGATAGGGAAATGTAAGGTCAATGACCATGAAAAAGTCAATGACACAACCTAAACTCAGATACAAATAGATATTCATCATTAATCATCATAAAACCTTCATAACTTGACGTATAGACAGAAAGCAGAATGCTTATTGTGCCACTTCAGTGATAAGCGATGTCCTCACAAGGCCAAACACTGCAGGTTATTAATAATGGTCTTGTATTACACCAAGCAGTTCAAGGCTCTCAAATTCCACGACATCATTCAAGTCCAAAGCCAAAGGTCGGTTAATCAAAGTCAAAGGTCCCAAGGTCATGACAAGGTTTACATTATTTTATAACTCTAGGAGTGTACTGACATACCGTAAACTTGCATACACTGACATATGGTACACCTTTAAATTTATGTATATTTGGAGAATCATAAGTATGTTGATAAACAGTGACTGAATTTTAATCAAGACATCAGCAGTTTTAGCCGCTATAAAGACCATTCTGCCACACCCAAAGGTAACGAAGAAAGGTAATCATGATTACACATTTATACAGCACCTCTTCAAGAAAACAACTCAGAAGTGCCCCTGACCTTATCACACAAGACCACAACCAAAAGAATGGTCTTCAATCGCTGGTGAAATAGAGTCAGAAATAGGGTAACGAGCTCATGTCTTAGGTCACAATGCAGGCTGTTCCAGACTGAACGACCAACCACAGCAAACCTACCAAATGAGATTTAAACTGAAAGTAATCAGAATCTTTCCAAACAAAACAGATGAATACCATCACCAATACAAAGGTCGATGTGTTTACACACTGAGGCACTCACACTGAAATCCAAGGTATGTACTAAAACAACGATAAGCGACAGGAAATAACTCAGTGAAAGTGAAAAACCAACTGAATAACTTGTACATCAGAATCTCATTATGCCACTGTCTTTGAGAACCATATCAAGACCTGCCTTTAAAAGGTTGTTTAAATAAGGTCATTTTCTACAACTAAATACAGGATCCATCTCCCTGACTGCATTCTGTGTGAATCTGCACTATAATAAAGCATGTTTTAAGGAGGTTCCAATGTATTCAGAAATCATGGCATTAATTAATAATCACAAACAAACATTCATTCATTACCATACACATTACCACGTCCAAGCCTACAGGCTGATTTAGCCTACGGTCAACACTGCAGCATGGGAGTGTACGACGCCTAGTGGTTAGCATGCTGGATTGTTAACTGAGGGCATAGGGGTTCAAATCCCTGCCTGGGCAGAAAAATATAAATAGATTTTTGCTACACTTGTGCCCCAAAGTGCATTCACCTATAAACAAGTACACTGTCAATGGCAGATCAGACAGCGAGGCAGATGACTGGCCACCTGCTCTATATGCTGTAGCTAAGAAAAATGAAATTGCCAATGGCTGCCTTTGGGGCTTAACTTAAGGACTGCTGTGTTTCTGCCTTTTCCTCATTTTCTTCTTCTTTTCTCCTTCTCTTTAATAAACCAGCAAAAATCATTAAATTCTAAGATGAAGTGATGTGGACAATTGTTTGATTTGACATGGAATCACCCATAAATGAATGAACATGTATGCATTTGAGCATTTATGTAGCTTCTTTAAAGAACCAATCTGCATTTGTTTGTAGGCAGGGATGTGTTAGTTATAGAGAAGGGGCGAGTGTGCATGGAAGACATCGTTGTTTTATGTGATAAAATTATGTGGGCGACATTCTGGTGTTTAATTTTAGCAAAATTTGACCAGGTTTATGCATGTCATGGAAGTCTTAAGTATTTTAGCATCAAGAAATGAAATTATAATAACGGTGACAATGATAATAATGGCAATAATAATGATGATGGTGATGATGATGGTGATAATAGTGGTGGTGGTGACAATGATAATAATAAGATCCAAAACATTGCTTACAGTACAGTGGTCCCAAGTGTACAAATAATGCCACCATCAGAATATAGTAAGTGTGCAATAACAACTGCTGTGTTTTGACATGATATTTAAAAACACTTCAGAGTTGGTTCAAGTTGAAGTTAAGTGCTAGGCCAGGTTCACTTAGTACCTCACAACCTTTCATGCCCATGATGCTACACAAGCAGGCCTCGCCCTTTGATATCAAAACCGTTTTTTATCAGGTAAGTTCTGATTTAAACCTACATGTGTCATCCGACGTAACAGAACTATTGTAACGGCTTGTTGCGCACAACTCACAAAAATGACAAAGATTCCACGTACTTCGCTGAAATTGAACTGCGCGAAGTTTTATAATCATGTCAATAACTGCACTTAGGCCCCTCTTATGGCAGAGCAGACAGCGCAACAGACGCTAGCAATGAGTCACCTAACGCAACAAAACAATCCTAGTACAAAGTGAAAAAAGCGGACACTGGCCCAGCGAAACAGTTGTCAGATGCCACAATGAAAACTTAAAACGCGCACTTTCTAATCCTACGGTATAAAAATGTACTGTCAATTATTACAATCGTCCAAAATCTGTCATGGTTGGTGCAGTAAACGGAAAAAATCTGTCATGCGGACAACAGATGACCGACAGAAACACACCGCCATATTTTTGACTACACAATTATGTAACATGTAATGGTTGTTATCAACGCAAGCAGTCCGTTAAGAAAAGACAGTCTGCTGCGTATACAAACCCTGTATCGTCGAATTAGATCCATGAAATCCTCTGCGAAGTATCCCTCTTAAACCAGGTCTATAACAACAACGCATCGACGACATTATTTTGATAGAATGAAATACTATGATCAGTCGCAGAAGTCTCTACTCAACGAACAACACCTCTTCTGCTTCTCGCTCTTTAGCACAGACTATATAGTCAGATGCACTACTGGGCCTGAACCATTAGCGCCATCATGTGGTTGGTAGTGTCGTTGACTAAGAAAGTAAGTAATCATTAAACGCTCTTAATCCAATCAAAACCGAGTTCATACTATTTGGTACTATACAGCAAATGACAAAAATGTAAAGCGTTGAACTCTGTTCACTTATGCATCCTGTCATATACTGCAGCTGTTTGGCCTGAACTCAAATTGGGTGTTGTATGTATTTAATTCTAACTAATCCTCTTAAGTGAACACATTAACTCAGCATTATGCCAGCCCACTATCACATTCGTCACATCCAAGGGATTAGGTTTCACCTTCCTTGTACAGCTTTGGTGTTTCTGGCAAATGCCCTGGTCTAAATCCATGTTGACTATTGTAAATCACTTCTTAATGGCATATCAAAAGCTAGCCTAATGAAGCTTAAAAGCGTCTGGCTTCCTATATTTGCTGGACCAAAATTCTGGATTTCCCTCACTGTGTCTGTTCATTCTGCTCAGTCACTTCTGTCATTTCGTTCTCAACTTAAAACTTACTTGTTTCAAATTGCTTATCCATCATAGGCTGCCTCTGTCGTGTGGACTGGCCCTCTCGATATCGACCCGATTGTGGCTTGGTTTTGTTGTGCCATCAGTTGATGCCTTGTGCATTAGACACCGGCGCATTAGAAGTTGCTAATTATTATTATTATTATCCGAGTGCATCTGCTTCAAGCTGGCATTCCTCATGTATAAAGCTCGTGCAAATCATTTGCCATCCTACTTGTCGTCCATATTTGCCAACTTACTTATCATCCATTGTTACACCCTGTGGCTCTGTTACAGGCCAATCCTCTCTTCGATCAGCATCATCTGCAAAGTATGTAGTTCCTGGTACATGTCTTGTCTTTGGGCAGCATTCATTCACAGGTGCTGGTCCCTCCATCTGGAACTCTCCACCTGCTAATGTTAGTAACTCTCTTCCCAAGACTATCTTTCCCTCTAAACTGAAGACTTACCTCTTCAAGCCTGTTTATATTTCTTAATGTTTCTTGTTCCAATGGCTTCAATGTGTCCACTTCTGAACTTTTAAGGAGGGCACTATCAAATTACAATTGTATTGCATTGTAACTTACCTTTTCCTGAACTCATTTCCTCCATAGGCTGTCTCTGTGACTTCATGACTCCTCTCTGGCTTTTCGACTTCGACTCACCATGGACTTTGGCCTGGACAATGATTTTGTTTAGCAGCGACCATCGACTGATGCCTCGAGCATTATTACAGTGGCGCTATAGAAGTTTTTAGATTAGATTAGATCACAGAGTTGTCTCTTCTGTTGTATACTGACTTTTTGAGACGAATTAAATGCATGCACATTTAACAAACTAGGAACACTTAACAAATTTAGACACGGAAAACAGTCCTTATTTAAGACAAGAATCTGTAACAACAAAACATTTCTCTGACACGGTAGGCCACTGGTTTGCCTGGTTAGGCAAAATGTGTAGGTTTGAGCCTTCATTGAAGAAAACTGTGTTGGGATTTTCAGCAAGTCCTTCATGCACAATTGCTCATCATCATCTACTTTGTCATTACATAGTAACGCCTAATAAATTCAGATATAATACTTATGTTCATAGCTACTGTTAGGTAAAATTTGATGAGATTCTGTTACAGTCCCCAAAACGTGACCAATGCCGAACAGCATGTGAGTAGTAACTTCTGTTGTGCCGGTGTCCAATGCACAAGGCATCAACAGATGGTGCACCAAAATCAAGCTGTAATCTGGTCAGTATATCCGGAAGATCAGTCCACTGAAACAGAACAGTTCCTTAAGCTAACCTTGATGTGTTGCCAAGTTGGTGCTGAACGCTGCAAACTGGCACTGACCGGTTTCTTTCCACTTAAACAGAGCAAGGGTTACTTATTAGTTTAAAATTTTTTTTATTTGCAATTAATGATCCTGTAGTTAGGCCTACCTACGTTGATACATGTGCAAATAAATGAGATTTTTTCTACCTCCTTTGCCTCATAAATGACCTTTTGACTATGGAGCTTCTACAGAGGTGAGTAAAGAATTACATTACCTTTTCTCAATGTTAGCTCGCTGCTTCATGAAGCAGCAGAGCTAACAATCTAACTGAATCTAACCTGATGACTCCTATAGCGCCATTATCATAATGAACAAATGCACAAGACATCATCTGATAATAATCTAATATTGCCACATTAATTAATTAAAACAGGCAACCGCTTTTTTACATTTATCCATTTATAAGCATATAATAAATTAGTGACAGTTACCTTAATAAATCTCCTAGGTCAATCGTACATTGCTAATTAACTGTTTTCAACCATTCATTTAAATATAAATGGAATATTTAGAATAAACTCTTGTTAAAATTCTACCTAAAATCTAAGAAACATAATTTATGTGGCTGCAGTGAGCAAATAACTATGCTGAACCTTAACAGTAGCCTACCTATGTGCAATGACCTTTGTTGGCATCGACTTGAATGGCGCCACATAAATCGTCTTGTTGTTGCTGTTGTTGTGAATAATTGTAACAATAACTTTTATAAGGAAATTCCAATCGACTTGTTGTGAAGCATAATAGTACACAAATGTTTATATAGCGCTCTCCGACGGTGAAATATTACAGCTGTTTTTACTGGTTTCAGAACAAAACCAAAAAGTGTTTTTCAACCTCTGGCGGAACAAAAACATGATAATTAAGGAAATTGTTAAATTAAATGTACGCACACAGAAGCATTTTCTCAGCCTCGGCATATCCTCTCTCCGTCTCCTACCGGTTCCATTATTAGCGCGCTATGTACACCTGATGTACTCGTTCTCAGGCGTAGCTCGCTAGAGTGCGACGGTAGCCTAAGGTCATATATCTTGTATTTATCTGTGAATTTAGACGCAGTGATTTACAGACATACAATAGTATTTGTATGTCTGTAAATCACTGCGTCTCTGTTTTTAGGAGTCTTTTTACTATCTGATTTTGTCTCTCCATAAATCACTGTAATTCTATTTCTAGGCACCGATAAATAATAGGAAGTTTCTTTGTGTCTATATTTTTACCGCTATAATTATGTGTCCATTGTATATTTCATCGGCATCTATAAATAGTCGCAGGCTACCTGCTTTGCACTCATCTATTTGTTACTTTAAGTCACTGCGGTGTCTCCTTGTATTTCTTTTTTACCACTGTACTTATCTCTACCTGCACCTCTATGTACCACCCTACCTCTGCTTACATGGATGTGTAAATCGTTCACTGGCTCGGTGCCAAGTCATGTGACCACTAGCTACGGCCTTGCCAAGTCATGTGACCAGAAGTTATGTATGGCCACCGGCGGATGCAGAGGTCGGGCTGATGGACGTACGTACCTTCACCAACTTTCCCCCTAATTTTCTCAATTATTTCTGATCCCCAGACCCCAAAAACACAATGCCCCATGTAGTTTCGAGTCCTGCATCAGATCCACCAAGTTTCGACGAAAAGATCGAAACTTTTGAAAATCTAAAAATTTCGAGTCAAATCTGGCAAAGAAATTTCGCTGTGTTTGGCAGTCGGCTGAAACACATGGCAGAGATAGGTTCACAGGCTGTCAATGTATAGTGTTAACGTCGTAGGTATCGCGTTAAAGTCATGGATTACCTGTTCTCTGGTGACGGTGGATGTTTTCCCTACGCCGTAAGTCCATATAAGATATTATTTTCGATGAAATTTGTCGAAAACGTGAAAAACACGTGTTGCGTAAAAATCACTTTGAACCGATTTTTTCAGTTTATGGACATTTCATTTCTCTCTGTCGCCATCTAGCGAATGCAATTGGGTCAGTCGAAGCTGTCTTAATGGACATTTAATGAACTGCGCTGCCACCTAGCGAATGTAAAAGGATGTTTCTCACGGCATTTCGTTTAATAAATTTATTTAAAATCATTTTTACGACAAATATCAATCAAGGATTCTATTAAAAACGCTAAGAATTCAAGCATAAATGTTTCTTGACGTTTTAATAAGCCGTGGTAATTTTAATTTTATTTATTTGTGAAATGTATATAGCGCAAATTCAGAAGTATCAAGCCAAGGGGTGTGTACTTGGGTATACATGTGTATACGACGTATGTGTTTGTACACTACCAAATGTTAACGATAATGATCACTTAGGCGCTTAAGGATGATGCAAGGTCTCAACCAACCGAAAGGGCCGTTCAATGTTTACTCCTAGCAAGCTCGGAGTCTGTGTCTATGTATGTACAGTATGTACGTATGCATGTATATAAGTATATAAATATGTATATGGCTATGTATATATAGATACATGTATTTGTGATTATATCTGCCTGTATGTATGTCAGACTCTCAGTCTGCCTGTCTTTCTGTCTGTATGTTTATTTGTATGTATTCATGCATGCATGCATACACGTATGACCTCTTTTTTTAAAGAGGTCCTTCATTGGTTCTATATCAAATAAATACGCAGAAATGCGTTGGGTGAATATACATGGCTTGGTTAGAGGGGGAAATGGCGGATATGTAGTCTGCTATGGCAACTTCTATAGCGCCGTGTTCGTAATGCACATGACACTTGTTGCTTTGTCATTAGATAGTGGCGCTTAATAAATGCAGAAATCAATTATAATAAAAGCGCCAATGGATGATCCAGAGAGGTTGTCAGTTCCAGCATTGACAGAGTAACCAGCAGGAACTGCTTGCTCTACTCGCTGCTGTTCCAGTCATGAGTCATGCTCGGAGCAACCATGGATTACGCCATAAGCGAACTAGACCTTGTTTCCCGCCCATGTTGTATGCACAGATTTTGGCGGGCCAGTGAGATTTCGTGCCCCTCCCAGTGGCACTCCCTCAGAGGGAGGGAGGTAAACGCGATTTCTTTGATGAGGGTGTATGTTGACATTGTCAAGCACTGATTATGTTTACCAGAAGTTATAATGACGTGTGTCTGGAGATATCTGGAGAAAGTGAGTAAGTAACATTCACTTGCTTGGGATAGAGTAGATGAGTGTATAAAACAGATTACAGTACGCGCCAATATTCATTCATCCATTCATTCGTTTGTTCGTTCATTCCTTCGGTCTCGCTGTTGATTGTCATAGCAACTCTTATGTCAATTTACTGCACGAAACATAGGACTAGGCCTGAGCTTTGGAGGAACTAATGCGTGCGCATCGTGACGGCTCATCATCAGCATCATCATCATCATCGTCATCATCATCATCATTATCATCATCATCATCTTTGTCATTATCTTCATCATCATCATCGTCATCTTTGTCATCATTTTCATCATCATCATCATTTTCATCATCATCATCATCATCATCATCGTCGTCGTATCATCATCATCATCATCATCATCATCATCTTTGTCAGCATCTTCATCATCATCTTTGTCAGCATCATCATCATCATCTTTGTCAGCATCATCATCATCATCTTTGTCAGCATCTTCATCATCATCTTTGTCAGCATCTTCATCATCATCTTTGTCAGCATCATCATCATCGTCGTCGTCATCATCATCATCTTTGTCATCATCTTCATCATCGTCGTCATCGTCATCATCATCTTTGTCATCATCATCATGATCATCATCATCATCGGTTCCCGACGCCTGTCATTTGGCGCCAATGGGTGCGAACAGATGACCTCCATTCTTTTCAGTCATTTGTCAGATCTGTTACTTTAAATCTCATATTATCCGCCCAATTCAGCGTACAATGAAGCATTTATATAGCACCAGGCGTTCGAGAGCTGTAAGTGCAGTCCTCTTCTCCTGCTGTGAGTTCAAAGCAGCCGAAAGAGCAGCCAAGAAAAGTCCCGAAGGCGGGAGTTACCTGTACTAACCCTGACTTACTTCGTTGTGCTATGATAAGCTAGCAGCAGCCGTGGGCAGAGCACCAGCTGCGGCAGCTGGAGAGCTGATAGCGTCGAGATGCCTAGCTGGAGTTGGTAGCCGGAGTGCATGGATGCGTCTGCCTATGGGCCGGAGTGGTGCCAAATCGGTTCCGGCGCGAGGACGATTCCAACTCCGCCCACTTTTGGCACAGCATTGTGAGGCGAATTTTGAAGTAACGTAACGTAAATAAAGCTCAGTTTCAAGAAAAAACTCATTAGTAGCCCTCCCGACCAGTTGAAAAGCCCCGCGGTCAAACAGAACAGATTTCAAGCGCTTGCGGAACAAAGAAGGTGACAGGCTGATTAGCTCATTTCTAGTCTTGTAAGATAGCAAAGTCTTATAAATGTAAATGTAAATGTACACGTTTTTGAATAGCGACCATATGGCTTCAGACTTAAATCTCTTAAATAAGCCACTTCCGATAAGACATTGTAGCGTTCATGATTAGTTCCTGGGCAAGGGAAGTCCTGTGATAAGTCTGCATTTTCTCCACTAGGCTCCTGTAAACCAGGCAGCACATCTCACTACCACCCGTCTGAATTCAGGAACTGTTTTCGCCCGGTTGTCATTTCGCTTCACGCCAACAAATGCATCCACGAAAGATGCGGGATCAACCGGAGAACAGCAGTAGCAACCTCAGAAAGGCCTCCCCATCGCCAACATCATCTGGGATACAAAACATCCAAAACGATGTCTAAACTTAGCGCGTGTGTGTACGTAGTGTGTATGCCACCAATGAGAAACGGCCGCTGGAGCGTCTGCTGCGTGGGAGGTTTTCTTTCCATCGCCGGGCCTCGGCTACTGTGGATTTACAGAGCCCTAGTCGACTTTTCCGAGTAATGTATCGTAGCCCATTCCACTAGGAGGGGAATTATTGTCGAAGGGTTGCGGAGGGTCATCCCGATAACCGTCCACCAGGGTCGTACTGTATTTAAATCAGAAAACTCAGTCACGCATAAGAAAGTTTTCTTACCGATTAAAGCAGGTTTTCCGGATTGTTTACTTTTTTGCGATAGACTTTCGGACCAACTGACAGCGTGATGTACAAAAGGAGCTTAGTTTTCAACAAGTTTTGAGAAAACTTTCATGGGAATTAGCCTGCTTTGAACACTTCGACGATAGCCGACAGCTTAAAAGCAAACTGCACCGTTTGGTATAAGTTTTTGATTCTCTGCATATTTAGTTAGTAACGAAGAGTTTTAATTTGCCAATGGGAAAGGCAGCGAGCAAGGAAAAAGCGGGTGGTGGGTCCAAGGGACAGGTGTCGGACAGCCAGAAGGTTCCCTTGGAAGTCGAAGTGCCTTTTGACCAGTATGCCTTTCCTTTCGAGAACGCCGTCTTCGAAGGAGGGCCTCTCGCGTCTCTTGCTTGCGTAGGTGCAGTACGGGTGAGTAGCTGAATGAAAAATTAATGCATATATATATATATCTAATTATATATGATAAATATATATGTATACATCATTATAATATGCATATAATATATATAAGTATATACAGTACACTGAAACCTTGTATGGATAATTCTGGATGTCGTATATAGTACTGCATATGTATATGAAAGGGCGGATTCAGGATTTCAGCATGGGGAGGGGCAGGAGAATCGAAGGCTTCAATATTTAAACTGAATTTTTAAATCTAAAATAACAAAATTGTTTACAGATATCTATGGAGCCATGTAAGCAAGTGTAGGCCCCAGTGTTGGCCTACTCTTCTTGTGTGTACTGTTAACTTAGGTTTAAGTTCTTATGGTGGCAGTGGCAGAGTTTTCCAAAACTTTATATACTGGGACATATATGACCCAGTATATGAAGTATATACTGAGACATATATTTATACATAGGCTATGTTGCATATATATGCAATATGTATAAAGTATATAGTGGGACATCTATATTATATATATATATATGTAATCCAGCCTATAGTTTATAGGCTACATCTCTTGATATCTGAGAGAGAGAGAGAGAGAGAGAGAGAGAGAGAGAGAGAGAGAGAGAGAGAGAGAGAGAGAGAGAGAGAGAGAGAGAGAGAGAGAGAAAGCAGGCTAGCTAATGCAGAAATCAGTCTTCTGCAATTCCTCTTTCCTTTGGACGGGGGGACCTTCAAGGTTCAGGGTTCATCAGTTAACAGCAATTTGCCATTCGATCTACTCCAAAAAACACGAAAGAATGTAGTATATAAATATAATGTACATATATATATATATGTAATTATAATGCAGTATATGTATATGTGTAATGTCGCTCTATATAGACTTTATTAAGATGCAAGCTCAGGGACATGCACTGGCTTAACTGGCTAGGTAATATAATGTACACATACATTCATTGTTTGCACTATGGAATATCATATTGAGACACAGAGGCAGCGCCTGTAGCAGTATGTCCTTTATAAACTGAATGGAACGAAAATTCGTCATTAGTGGTATTCTCCTTGCATTATTTTACGATTTTTGCATTGAATTCTAGCCTTAGTCTGGGTCTTGCATCACAACACAGCAGACGACGGGGAGACAGACTTAGGTGTGGGTATATGTATGTATGCATGTATATATGCATACGTATGTATATATAGATGAGTTGGGTAGGGTAGGATATGCATGTATATATGTATGCATACATATATATGTATATATAGATGAGTTGGGCAGGGTAGAATGTATGTATGTGTATGCATACATATATATATATATATATGAGTTGGATATGGTAGAATGTGTATGTATGTATGTATGTTCATTTATATCACACCTTCATGAACCTTCAAGGAATTGTACCTTTGAAATATATCCGTAGTTTATCTCGTTTTTAATTTTGTGTTCAGTTCTTGGAGGATGTTGGAATCTGGAGTAAGATCCAGCGCTTGGCTGGCGCTGGAACTGGCGCCGTGATCGCTTCTCTCCTTTGCGTCGGCTTCAACTCACATCAGCTTCAGAACGTCTTGGACACTGACCTTCGAACCTTAGCCCAAGGTATGTATATATATATGTATATATATGTATATATATATAGATATGTATATATATATATATATATGTGTGTGTATGTATGTATATTCATTTGTATTTTTGGATCTGTGTATGTACTTTCTGTATCAATAAACTTTATATAGCGCCTTTAAGTACCTACCAGAAGTGCCTTACTATTTCAGCTACGGTGTAACTCTTGGCAGCTTCTGCTGTATCATCATTTTAACTGTAATTGAAAGTTAGAATAGAGTATTTAGGTAGAGCCTCTGTGAAACTATTATCTGCAAACACTGAGTGTCCTTTTGATTTTTCAAAAAGTTCTATGTAAAAATTATGTGATTACATTGCATTGACACACTGGGTTTATGCTAAGTAAACATGACACATGTTTTGCTGCAACGTTGTGTTAGTTAGGTGTAGCATATTTCTTTCTTATGCCTTGTGTTAATTTATGAGGCAAATGTGTTGCTAAGCCTTTTGTTAATTAAATGCAACATATGTGTTGCTTTAACCTTATGTTAAGTAAACATGGCACATAACTTTCTGAAACTCAGACCATGCCTGTGGAAAGCTGTGCCTCGGTTGCAACATGTCATCGACATTCGGATGGAATCCAAACAGGAAGATTCTCAAGTGGTTTGGAGCGAAGATGAAAGAAGCAATTGGAAAACAAAATGCAACTTTTAACGAGGTTTATTTTAGCCACAAATTATTTATATTTCTTTAAATTTAATGAACTGCTGGAAGTCTGGAGCATTTGCTATCATATTTTATGATCATCTGCATAGGGAATTTGTGTAATACCTCTTGATGTTAGGTATGGTAGTGTAGGATATGATAAATTAAGGTATAGCAGGACAGGGAAGGTAGGTTATGGTATGGAGGTTTGATAGATTTGGTAGGATAGGGTAGGGTATAGTACTACTACCCTACTTACTCTACCCTACCATAAAGTTAGGCTTTAGCAATGTAAAGTAGGGTTGGCTAGGACAGGCTGGGATAGAATAAAGGAGGGTAAGGTTATAAGGGTAGGATGGGGCGAGTGAGGTAATTGGCAGAGCTATGCTTTTGAGCTTTATTGAAAAGGAATAAAATAGAATCGATGCAATTGATGCGTAGATTGAAAAGGATGTTTAAGAATTGGATGTTGTCTGTTGCAGGTGTACCAGAAGTTTGGGAAGGAGTTGTGCATTGTTGTTACCAATGTGAGTCAGGGATGTCTCGACTACTGCCATCCGAAGACCACTCCTCACCTTCCTGTGGTCGAAGCAGTTCGCATTTCGCTCGCCACTCCTGGTAAAGAAAGTAACCTGTGCAGTGCAGTCTTAGTTTTGATAAACTCATCAGTGGGGTGTGTGGTAGTGCACTGGTTGGCCTGCTGGACTGTCAGCCCAAATATCTGGGGTTCAAACCCCTGCCATGGGAGAAAGATGAGTCAGAGTTTCTGCTCCACTTGTGCCCTTAGACAGAGTCGTTTAAGAACTGAGTACATCAACCGTACACTGTCGGAGGGACTGGCCAGCTGCCCTCATATGCCGAGGCTAAAAAACATGATGTTTTAATATAAATATATATTAAAAATATATATTTAAAAAATTCATGCCATGGCTGCTTCTTGGGGGTTAATTTAAGGGACTCTTTTCTTCATCTTCTTCATAAATCGTTTGAATTCTACAAGTACGTTACTTCTTCAGAACCAACTTAATTCGTAATTTCCACATTTCCGCAACACCTAAAGGAAGCTAAGTCATGGGAACCAGCTTATTCACGGGCACTCGGTCAAAAACAAAATCGGTGAAGCAGATAAGGTCAGGGCAGTTCCAGGTCAAAGTCCAAAGGTCAGACAGGTAGACGGGCAGATGATGGAAAAGATGCTGCTCTCTGTTGGCTTAAGATTTCTGTATTATTAATTTTTAATGCTAATTGTTTTTTGTAGGAATATGTTCACCGGTCAAGAGTAGGCTTAATGGCGAAGAGGAATATTTTGTGGAAGGAACTTTCTTGAATGCCTACCCTATTCACTGCTTTGATGGTAAGGAATGCCTATTCCCTGAATTAGTGGATTTTGATTGGGTTTCTTCAACAGATCGCGGTTTTTAAACTTTGGTTTCACTAAAAGCTACCATCAGTTGATGCCATGTGCATTAAGATCATGGCAGAAGTTATTAGATTAGATTGGATTAGATTAGATTATTTACTGCTTTGATGGTGAGGAATACCTATTGTATTCACTGCTGTAGTGGTAAGATCATTGCATTCATCACTTTCTTAGAAACACTTGGTTTGTGTGTATCTTAAAATTTAAATGGCACCTTTTAAGAACCTATCAAAGGCATCTGAAGCCCTATCCTACCCTACTCTAACATGCCATGTGCTACCCTACCATACCGTACCCTACCATACCTTCCCTTCCCCACTTGGGACTATTGTGCCCTACTCTACCCCACCACTTCCTACCCTACCCTAGTTTTATACTTTTTTGGGATTTCAAGGTTCTTACTGGCATAGTTACCAGTACAACTGTATTCCTAAACTTAAATGCTATTTATTTATCTTTGTATTTAATATAAATATATATATTAAATAAAATATATGGAAACATTTTTTGTGACTGATTCTAGGTTGGTGGCTGTCAATGAAACCAGATGATTCATTTCTGAAGAAGCTGACTTCAATGAATGACCTTCCGACCCTCGTGGACCAAAACAATCGATTTGGAACAAATAATAACAAGACCCTCGGTTTTCTTGTTGTGAGTTCTTTCTTTCCAATGGGACAAAAGGAATCCTCCTCACTTTTGCGGTTGGGTTGTAAAATCTGTTGACAGTTTCTGTCTTGCTCTGCATCATTTAGCCCCTGACCAGACTTTCAGTCGTGAATAAACTAAATAATTTCCATTCTGAACAGTTTTAACAGTTCTTTAGGCATGCCTCGAGAAAATGCATTTGGTTTGAAAATTTTGTTTAGTTCTGATAACTTTTAATAGTTATTAACTGTTCTTTAATCCTGAAACAATCTAACAGTCCTGAGCAGTGCATGTACTTTAGTCCTTAACAGTTCCTTAGTCTTAAAAATGTGCATAGTCCTGGTGAAGCAGTACTTTAGTCTTTAGCACTTCTTTAGTCCTAAAACATTTTTAGTTGTGAAACTGTCTTCTAGTCCTTAACAGTTTTTAGTCATGAAACAGTCTTATAATCCTGAGTAGTGCATGTACTTTAGTCCTTAACAGTACTTTATGGCTCTTTAGTCCTGAAAATGTGCTTAGCTCTGAGCAGGGTATAGTCCTTAACAGTTCTTTAGTCCTGATAATGTTTACTACTGAAACAGTGTTTAGTTCTTAGCAGTTCTTTAGTCCAGATAGTGTTTACTTCTGAAACAGTCTTTCATTCTTAAAGACTATTTATTCCTTAACAATACTTTAGTCCTGGGCTTTAGTGGCAAACAGTGCTTTAGCACTAAGTGGTGCTTTGGGCAAAAAATTTCCATGCACCATCATCTGATGTGTATGTACCTCCTGATGTACAACTTCATCGACTATGACCAAGACAGAGATGCAGAGTCTGGTTGGTTCATTTACAGTATGATGAATCTTCACTGCAGCTGATTGCGTCACGGTTGGACGAACGCAATCGCCTTGGCGACCGAATCACTCTACCAAATACTAAACTCACCAAGTGAGTTCATTATCAAAAGAGAATGTAATAATGTTATGTTTTGTTAGGTTAGGTAAAGTAGGGTAAGGTAGGGCAGAGGAGGATGGTGTAGGATAGGGTAGGGTAGTGCAGAGTATGGTAGAGGGTAGCATAGGGTAGGGTAAGGCAAACTAGAGCAGGGTGAAAGTTAAGGTAAGGTAAGATCAGATAAGGTAAGCTAAGACAAGTATTTGGGATAAGGCAAGGGTAAGGTCTTGTGAATGGCCTTTGGTCTGCATTGGCCTTTCACTCAAAACTGAAAACATTCCTCTTTCACAGATCCTATCCTGACTCCCCTTCCTCTTATCCCTCTTTTCGCTCCAATCCCAAACGTCATCCGCCATAGTTGCCCTGCTGTCTTTCTGCTATCGATTTTGTTTTGATTGAGCGCCTGTGAATAAGCTGGTCCCCATGACATGGCTTTCGTTGGGCACTGTAGAAATCTCGGGATTATGATAAGGCGAGGTAAGGTGAAGGAAGGTAGGGTAAGGTGAGGTAAAGGAAGGTAGGGTTAGGCAAGGTAAGGTAAAGGAAGGTAGGGTTAGCCAAGGTAAGATTAAGTCAGGCAAGACAAAACAAGGTAGTCTTTTATTTGTTTGAATTCATTTGCTAATTGTATTTTCCTGGCTAATTTACTGAACGCATTTATCCAATTACGTGTTTAGAAAATGGACAGAAACACGAAATCGGTGCAATGCAGTTCGTGAAAAATACAACAAGTACCGAACAGTTGCAGACAAGTTCCTTAAAGTAAGTTTAATTAATTAACTAATTATTAACTTATTGATGTTGTAAACTGTATTTCTTCAACACCACAAAAACTTACAGAATTATGAAAACCAAATTATTCACTGAAGTATTTTACTTTTACTATTTATTAAGGTGACTATATTCACGTATGATCTTCGATCGTAGGCTGTTGCTGATGCTGTACCAGAAGCAAACAAGGCGATTGAAAAAAGCAATCTTCAGAATGCAATTCAGAAGGTAGGAACTATTCACCAGGCAAAGACGTTAATTAATTAATTAATTTCTTGGCACAAGGGTTAAGAGTGATGCAAATGATAAAAAATTAGGCCTAATTATATAATTAATTAAGTATGACGAGGTTTCACATTTTTTGCTGAGAATTTTGTTTAAAGCTTAATTAAATATGGAATATCAGAATTCGTGTTAGAATGAAATGCATTTCAGTGAGGTTCCACTGTACACAGGAATTTTTCCATTGCAAATATGAAGGTCCTGTGTCCTCTGTTGAGTCTTTATGGAAGGCGCTCATTTCTTTCACTTTGGCCCTTGGGTCGACAGTGGACGAACCAAAGGTCTTGGACATGGAGGAGAGTACATCACAAGACTTGTTTATTTCCCAGCTTAGGCTAGTTCCAAATTATACTCCTTGATGATAAAGGAATGTCAGCTAAGCCTGTGTCATTACACTGAGTCTGCTGAGCAGGCTTGAACGTGCAACCATTAGGTCACACACCCTGCTTGCTAACTAAGTAGACCACACTGTCACACTGTACACAGAAATTACTGTTTTAAAGATGTATTTATAGAGGAGTGTTTTTTAGGTTTGGGTGATTTCTGATTTCATTTGCAGGACACGACTTTGAGCGTCGATGACATGACTGCTCTGTTTGGAAATAAACATTCAGTGGACGATATCTGGAATTTGCTGAAGTCCTTCAAGAAAGATGCAGTAAGACAGAGTTTCCCTTGAATAAGGCGCCTTATTCACTGACATTCATTAACATTTCATGTTTCCCAGTTTCACTCTTCATTGTTTGATGGAAAGGCTGCTTTTCATGTTTGACAGTGTGATGTCATGCATATGTTATTTAAAACAACAGAATTGAATTGACTTGATTGGTTGACTGACTAATTGACCGAATGATTTACTGAATGATTAATTATTAAACTGTAATTGTAATTTTAGTCAGATTTATGTAGCGCCACTCAGATGATCAAATGTTTGTTGATGCGTTGTGTGATCAATTTTTAGGTGAATAAATAAATGTGTGTTAAATGCAACTGGTAAATGTAAACAAAATTAATAAAGCGTCTTTTTTACTTTTATGGGGCTGTCAAGACCACTTGTTGTATTTATTTGCAATGACTGCTTCTTGCAGATTGTGCAGGGGGATATCGACTCCTACTTTGGCCAGCGATGCCTTGCGATACAAGCACAGTATCGTTCTCTGATGAAGAAAGATGTGAAGTCGTTGGTTGACTATTTCGAGGCACTGCAGGCTGCTTCTCAGGAGAATGCACGGTCTGCAGTTAAGGTCAGTTGGTCAGTTCGTTTGGTCAGTTGGTCAGTTCATTTGGTCAGTTGGTCAGTTCATTTGGTCAGTTCATTTGGTCAGTTGGTCAGTTCATTTGGTCAGTTGGTCAGCTCATTTGGTCAGTTGGTCAGCTCATTTGGTCAGTTGGTCAGTTCATTTGGTCAGTTGGTCAGTTCAGTTGGTCAGTTCATTTGGTCAGTTCATTTGGTCAGTTGGTCAGTTCATTTGGTCAGTTGGTCAGCTCATTTGGTCAGTTGGTCAGTTTATTTGGTCAGTTGGTCAGTTCATTTGGTCAGTTGGTCAGTTTATTTGGTCAGTTGGTCAGTTCATTTGGTTAGTGGTTTTTGGGGTAGAAAAGAAGTTTTTGGAAATTCTTATCTTCAAGATAAGATGATGGGTAACAAATAAATTATTTTTTTTTACCTGAGGTAGGTATAATCCCTCAGGTGGTGACAAAAATAGTCTGGAGACATTAATGAGCATCTAGAACGGCTAATTATTATTACTGTTGTTGTTGTTGTTGTTACTGTTGTTTATTTATTAACTTTTTTTTATTTAAAGCACTTATTATGTGTGCAACAAAAATTTTATTACATATGCAATGAGTAAGTCTGGTTGTTAGGTGCAAAAGTAAGACTTTGTCTGATACTTATTTTTATTAGTTTTTCCTATCATCATCATCTTCTTCATCATCATCATATATGGGCTGTAAAAGTTGTTGGAATGTTGGAAAGTGGAAACAATGTAGTCTAATTATAGGTACCTGGTAACCATCTGTGTTACAATAATGGTGCGATAGATGTTTTCAGATAAGATTAGATTTGATTTAAAGCACGTGATGGCTTTTTCAGAATGAGGACCTTGATCGAACGATTGGAATAAACGTCCGCTACATAGCTGGACTTCGTCGAGGTCCGATCGAAATTGCTGATAGAACTTTTCTCATTGAGGTCTGTCTTTTTTATATTTTTTATGTTTATTGTGTACTTTCTATTTATTTACACTTTGTCGACTGCATTTTGAGTCTTATCTGTTTCTGGGCAGGACAGAATGTATTGTAGTGTAAAATATTGTAGCCCATCACATTGGATTCTGTTGTGTATGTATTGTATTTAAGAGGCACTTATGTCGAAGGCAATGGCCTCCACAGTTTTGCATAGTTTGACCATATGTCAATTTAACACGATGTGCTCAGAATTCAAACCCGGATTACGCAGGTGAAAGGACAACATGTTTGCTGCTCAACCGCTTTGCCACTTTGATTTTATTGTTATTGTTGTTGTTGTTATTATTTTTTTTTTACCCAAGGTATATATGATCCCTCAGAATTTAGAAAAATTCTCAGGAGAATACAAAATTCTGGGACGGCTAGAAATCATCAAGATCTGGCAGAGCAAAAGTACCGTCGAAGGCAACAGAATTGAAGTGTTGAATTGTGATAGCAATGCGCTGGAAAAGATAACTGGTTTCTCTCGTGTCTCCGGTTATACAAGAGAGATAGCGCCCTAACTCTGTTATGAAGAGTAGGCCACTGTTGTTGATTGGGCCGAGAGTCTCAAAAGCCAAAGGTACAGAGTGGTATTTCTGTGCCAGAGTGCTGTATTTCTGGCATTTCCTATCTGCTGCCAATTCGGCTACGCCTGCAGCTGAGGTTGATGTAGATGGGAGGTAAGGTGCGGCCACGGTGTCTATTATAGTGGCATCCCAAACCAAAGCGCGGACACCAGCCACAGAATGAGGGTTAGACCAATATTATTATTATTGTTGTTGTTATTATTATTATTTTATTATTGTTCTTATATTTTTTATCTGAGGTACTTATGATCCATCAGGATTTCAGAATTGTTGTTGTTGTTGTTATACTAATGTTGTCAAATATTGTATTGTAATAATTGTATTATATTGTAAAATATCATATTGCATGATATGGATTTTTACTGTAGCACATCATGTGATATTAAATTTTAAAAAATTGTATTGATTGTATTGATAGCAAGGTAAGCTTGCAGCCAAGGCCTACCTTCAGCAGTTCATCAGCAAAAGTGTGCCTCCGATCAAAGATGCTCCAAACCGTCGATCCTTCTGTCGGGATGATCTTCCGAGTTTCATTGATGATGAGGTTTCTGAAATAATTGACGAACGCGACTACATGGAGAACCTCATTGGCCGCGTTCTCTGAGCGACTTCTTGGGGGTCTTACTGCAAGGTCAGAAGAGTAGCCAACAACTCGCCACTTTGGAGGAGCTCTTTTTAATGTTTGAGACAATACACTGGAACCTCCCTGTAATGCTAACTTGCATGAGTTTTTGCTAAAACTCTAGGTTCCCAGATTAATCCCTTGGATCCTGACCTGGGTCTGGAGCTGACCCAAAAGACAGGCTCTTGTGGACTTGATTTTATGTAGAACTGGTGAATAAGCTGGTGGTTGATTTGGTTTTAAAGTGGCACTGATAAATTTAGGAGATTTGCATTTATACTTACGTCATATGACCCTAGTTCTCAGACCTAAACATTGTTTCCTTGACACATCCAATACAAAACTGTAAACTGCTTAGCCTTCCTACTCAACATCCAACCACTCCAATCTGCTCGTGCTTCCTCCTACGTTTAACTGACAGCTTTTTTGTCACGCCAAGAAATTTCTGCCATTTTCAGTAAATTACAATGATGTCATTGAGAGCTATATCAAGTGTCACATCATATTATATTGTAAAATATCGTATTGTATGATACCGGATTGTGCTGTATCACACTCTAAAGAGATTGTCATATAATGAGGTTGCTTTCTAAAGCTTAACTATAGGTTGGAACCACATCCCTGACCATGTTGCATCAGAATTTATGTTATAATTAAGCATGTTACAAGGAGGCTCTGGTGTACTTGAAGAACGTTTTACTTAGAAAAGCAGCAAAAGACGATAAATGAGAAACCAGTTATATTTTTGTGCAAGGTAAATCATGAGTGTGTTTCTTTTACTCTGGAAGTAAATACCAAGTAATGCATACTCTGAGTATACTTATACTTTGGTTAGTGTGTACTTGTTGCGTACTCAGTGCATACTTGGGGTGTACTTGAGTTGTACTTTGTTTTATTTACTGAGGTTGAATTTTGGTGTACTGAAGGATGATGTTGAATGCACCCTAACAGGGACATCTTAAATGGCCAAACTTCTAGCAAACTGTTACTTAAAAATTTATTACTTAAAATTGTTACTTAATGCTTATTATTTTGTAATAAACAATAGAAGAGTCCACAAGTAATTGAAAGAAACTTTGTAATTTCAACAAAATGGAAAGTATTCACTCCATTTATTTTTTAATGAAACAATTAAACATTACGTACAATACAAATGCAAACATTATTTGGAAACAAAACATGTCTTTAGCGGTGACGAAATCAGCAGAGTTATAAAAATCAGAATACAAAAATATAAAAAACTTAAGAAATGTTGGTAGAAAAACATTCAAACAAGGCATCTATTAAGGGTCAGTTATATGAATAATCCAGTCATGGATTTAATAACTATTGTAATAATAATAATAATAATAAATCCACATCCAATCCCAAATATAGTAGTAAAAATTAAAAATAATAATAATGTTCCTGAGGGATCACATAATAATATTATTATATAATAGTAATAATAAAAATATTAGGTTTGATAAAATCCCAAAATGGCTTCCGGAAAAGTATGAATGTTTAAACACTGACTAAAATGTACTTGAAACAAAGTTTGACAAGTTTAGCAATTAGCAGTTGTGCCTCTAATGCATCAAATACTTACATCAAGAGATTTTCTGTTAAATTATATATGTAGTATGAGTTTTATAAACACTAAGTAACGCATCATAATATCTGAATTTGCAAAGTTAAAATATCATGATTATAATTTGATTACAAACCCTTTCGTAAAACATTCCCTTGTCCACTCAGTTAGAAAGTTTCCTAATCAACTAAATCTGTGCATATGGCAGTTAAAGTTGATGCATATTTTGTTTTAAAACTAACATAGATCCTTTAAGAAAACACGAGGAGGACGTAACAAAACAACACGAGATCCAGGAGACCAATCCGGCCATGTCTGCTTTTATTTTTTTTTGGGGGGGGACAAGTCATTGAATTGCCCCAAAATAGTTTGGGTAAGGGTAGTCCATTAAACTGGTAAATCTTTCAATCTTTTTCGAAGCTCAGATTCTTTTATTTTTAACTGGCATTCAAACAGTTGGATATCTAACTGCCTCAGACTCGCATTTCTGCATGACTTTGTTAACGTTACAAAATTTCATTCATAATAATAATAGTAGTAGTAATTCTACTACTACTATAATAATACTAAATATAATAATAATAATAATTAACCAAGGGGTTGGTTACTTGCACCCTGCTAACTCCTGGATCCGCCACTGTAGCGCTGTTGAACAAAAAAGCTGAAGCACGAACATGACAACAGCAATCTGACAACTGACAACAGGTTGTATGGCTGGACAACATGATCCAAACCTCTGAAGTGTTGAAAGCTTACTGCACATCACCTAACCATAGCTTATGTTAAAATTGACTAATTGATTGATTAATTAATTAATTTAATTTTAAAGTAAGTTAATATAGTCTGAATAAAATGACAACAAAAATGCAGTAAAAAATGCAGTAAGTAACAAAAAACTAAATTATTTTTTTGTAAATTATGGCAAAACCTTCAGCTCACAGTATTACATTAGCTACGTATATGAACAGACATTTATTTCACTTCTCAGTAGCCATAGCAACAAACCAGTTCTGATTATAAATTCCGTTTGTTACGTCATCAAAGATTAACCCAATTACCTCACAAAAGGCATTACAATGACGTCATCAAATGTTTACCCAATGACGTCACAGAAGACAGATTTACAACACAAAGAAAGACATGCACATATGACTAGACACTAAACTTCTCAGCAACAACTTACACATGCAGTTGCAGATGACAGTAACTATTTACAAGCAAATTACAATTACAGATTACAGTTATTTATAGCAGTCTTCTTCGAAAGACGTGCAGCCTGCGAAGACATCGATATCTCGAAAACTTCAAACAAGAACAACTCTAGCAACAGTCAACATGTTTTAACAAGATAATCAGTGCAAAAAGAGCTGCAGAATTTAAAAAATGCTAAAACAGTGTCATTTCACTAATCTTACCATTTCAAAAAAAAATTATCTAGTGCCTCGGCGATAATAAAACAGACTCCACGGGCATCAGCCAATCGACTGTCCCAATAAATAAAATAAACAGGCAAGTCAAAATTTGCATCTGACATCCAGAAGGTAACCCATGGAGAGCAGGTAACAGGATTCAGTTTACTTACGAGCCAAGATTAAAACCAAAAACACTTTGGACAAAGTATTGGAGGGAAAATGTTAACAATGGACAATTGTTTTGGCCTTTAAAAGTCATACGGAAGAATGAGATGTCTGTACAGAAGGAGACAGATGGCAGTTGGAGAGTATGAATGTGAGGAGCTAAAAGTCATTACTATTTATTATTTCTGCATTTATTAACCGCCTCTACCTTATGGCTAAGCACCAGCCAGTGGCGCTGAGCAGTTGAGTGAAAGACTCGCTCAAGATCCCTACACAGGAGGCTCGAACCCGTGCTCTCCCTGTTACAAGCCGAATGCCCTAACCAATCGGCTACTGTGCCCCACACAAAGCCGAACCAGACTAGTACTGGTTTGAAGACTGATATGGGGTTAGAACTCCATAAGGAGAAGTCTGCCGAGGCTTTCACACGGGAGTGGCATATTTGGGTTTGCCTTATTTCCTATATTCCTTAAAATTACAACTATTAACACCACTCTGATACAGATGGGGACTGATATGCCTCACACTTATGGCAGAGTGATAAATGCAACTGACCCAACCACTCTCCTAACATGATACCTAGACAATGCTGCTTGCTGCTGCTGATCTACTCTAGTCTTATCACTTCAGCAGGATGGGAATAATAATGCACAGTGATTAACCAACGCCTACCCACAAATCCAATTCAATGCAGGTCAGATCAGTGGTAACAGAGAGACAGATAGACTGACAAAGTTACAGAAAGACTGAGAGAGATAGAGACTGAGATAGAGGGAAAGAGAGAGACAGAGACAGACTGAGATCAGTGGTAACAGACAGACAGACAGACTGACAAAGTTACAGAAAGACTAAGAGACAGAGACTGAGAGAGAGAGCAAGAGAGAGAGAGAGAGAGAGATTCCAATACAGAGACTGAGACAGACACACAGAAAGACAGAGAGGCTGCCTAGGACTAGGAAAGGTAAACAACCAGAAACAGAGGGTCTTAAATCTAGGTCTCCAAACGCCAACAAAAAAACGCCCATGTGATGTCGGCAACAACGATGACATACATCATCATAATCATCATCATCTCCAGTATCTGGTGACACAATATCCTTTACATTCTTAAAAGTACTGTCTGCCAAAGCGGACACCAATGTGGCTAGAACTTTCACATACACCAACCATCTGGTGTCAGAACCCATGACAGATCCAGACGAAAGGGAGGGGCAACTGAAGTCTTTATGTTAAACAGTAATGGAAACTTTCTTAAGTGGACATAGTACAGAGTAGTTTCAAGTTGCTAAAATTTCTTCAGACCTGTATTTCTTTTCTGCTTTTCAAGTCCTTTGCCACTTCCAGAGCTTATTTAACAGTTCAAGTTGTTGAAATAACTGATGACCTCTTTTGTTAAAGTCGCTAAAACTATTGAAGACTGAATGACCTGAAGTTGACAAACTTTCCGGTGGCCTTTTTTGATCTTAAATATTTTTAAATTTGCAATTTTCGTGGGCAATCCTCACCTAAACCAGTTGGGGGCAACTTAGTGGCATGTTCCCTCAATCAAATGGGGGAATAGTCAGATTTGCCCCCTGGATCTGCCTGGGTCAGAGCACAGTCAGCATCGCCTGCTGCCAGACAGTTTGTCTAATTACTACAGAAGGCCACATCACTGGCTTCAGGCAACAGTGACTGCATTACTAAACCATTGTGTGTATGCATTCTGGCTACAGCAGTATCTGCTGTCTCCTGACGTTAGTTTTAAGACAAAGGACCACAGTGACTGTGCTTTACTACTAGACAGTTGATGACTATGAGCATCCAGGCCACATTAATGTCTGCTGTTTTCAAGGTGTTACTTCTAACAGTGTAACTGTTGCAATTTCAAGTATTTCAAAAAAAATATTTTGTCAAGTGAGCTGAAGTTTTACGTAAAAATATTCCCAATTCCAACCAAGACAAGTCTCTTGGATAACCTCTGACAAAATCAGATTGATTTAGAGATTTTCATCTAAAATAACGCAACACAATGCAGGATTTACACTGCCGCTACATAAGAGCCAAAACACATCGGCCATCACACATCAGCCATTAAATGCTTTCTGAGTTTACATGTCCGTAAACCAGTCAAACCTGGTGCACCGCAGAAAATGCAGAACTTATATAACATGTATGTAAACTGTATTTACGTAACAGTAATACACTGACTACAAACATAGATTGCGAACAATGTAAACAAAAAACTCAGACGTCTGTAAAAAAGAAGTAAACAGATATGACCGATTAGCGAACCTGCCAATCGATTTCAGATCATTGCCAGATGTGTGTTGCAACTCAATACAACCAAAGTCAGACAACCGTGCAACAGACACAATGTAGACTTTTTGTCAACTAAAGTGGAAACAAAATCCTGGCAAATGATGTAAGTAGTTCTTAAAAGGCAAGAGGTCCCTGATAGCCAATGTTTGTTGGGCCTATGTTGGGTCCACAGCTGGTACATGGTGCATCAGCCATGGGCAAAATGAACATGACTGTCTGGGTTCCCTAAAGGCGCTATACAAATTCTCATTTGTGAGTATATAAAGGCTTATGGATCAGGTCACTGCCTCCTAAATCGGGCAGAATACATAAGAGAAATGGGTTCATTCACCGCTATAGAAAAGGAGCATTTCAGAGCTTTCTAAAAGGCGCTATATAAATGTCCAGATACATGCATATGTTAAGGGTTAACAGGCAAAGTATATTAAAGCAGCACAAAAGAAAATAATCAACAACGGTGGCTTATGAAGTAGGAAGGCTGACGGTATAATCTAATCATATCTATTCTAATCTAGCCTAATCTACTGCTGACTAATCTGATAAAATAAATTGTCTAGGGTCAGCACCCAAATAAATGCATGAGGTATCATCATTTAGTGGTCCGTAACCCTACCCCCATATCAGGCAACCACTACCAAGGTTACTCAAATAGGTCAAGTCAAATAGGTTCATAAGGAAAACTGTGCCCAGAATTAGTGTCATGGGCAAATCTTATTTTTGATAACAAAGCATTTTTCTGTTAAAACAAAGAAGTAAAATTCCAAAAGCAGGAAGGAATCGTTCCTGTTTAAGGGACAGAAATCGAAGGAGAATTTAACAATGGCTTTCATACTGTGCTGTACGGAATTTATGAAATTTATATACAGCTTCTTCAGAAAACTTTCACAAGATGTTCAACAGGACGCCATCAACTGCCTGAGAAATTAGTCGAGTATGCATACAAAAAATGTCAATGAGGCAGTTTTGGATTGAATTATAAAACTCATACTGAAATAAATTCCAAAGCCAGTTTTGAACTGAATTCCAAAAGCCAGTTTTGAACTGAATTCCAAAAGCCAGTTTTGAACTGAATTCCAAAAGCCAGTTTTGAACTGAATTCCAAAACCCAGTTTTGAACTGAATGCCAAAACCCAGTTTTGAACTGAATTCCAAAACCCAGTTTTGAACTGAATTCCAAAACCCAGTTTTGAACTGAATTCCAAAGCAGTTTTTCGGCTGATTTCAGAAACCACAACTTGCGCTCAACTCTTAGCCAGAGTCTGTGCTTGCGTATCACCAACGACAAAAACATTAAAATGGTCGAAAAAACCAATTCCTCGTCTAAAGAATGCACAATAAAACAATTTGAATCTGATAATATTCACAACAATTTCTCACCAAGTATCAATTCAATGCCTTTTAAGAGCAACTGTACAAATCAACTGCTGCCTCAACTTCTGTACAAACTCACGCTCACATTCGTCAATGCACATGAGATATTATTTCATCGATCCACATATGACATTATTTCATCAATGCACATATGAGATATTATTTCATCAATGCACATATGAGATATTATTTTATCAATGCACATATGAGATATTATTTCATCAATGCACATATGAGATATTATTTCATCAATGCACATCTGAGATAATATTTCATCAATGCACATATGACATTATTTCATCAATGCACATATGATATTATTTCATCAGTGCACATACTGAATATCACTTCCCCAGTGCAAAGTTGAATATTATTTCCTCAGTGCAAATACCAAACACTGTTTCATCAAAAAAGCAAAAACCAAAATTTGAATAACTATTACCACTGTTATGACTGAGTATCATTTTAAGGATTTTTTCTACCACACCCGTTTTAGTTCAGACAATTATCTCTGTTCCTAATATTAATTTAAAATAATTATGAATACAGTAATAATCCAGTTTTTAAAAAGGCAAAATATTGCCTTATGCATTACTACAAGAATGCTAAAGAAGCTCTAGTAATTTTAGTAATAATAACAATAATAAAAAATAAACAAAAAAAATAATAATAGTAATAATAATAATTACTGCAAATACAGAAGCAGACCTTAAACCCTTTTGCAACAATATCTGATCAAGCCACAGAAGTAAGATTTTTAATTTTCTAATTTGCCACCATTTCTTGAGTTTGGAAAGGCAAGCAAAAATCTAAACAGCTAGCTTGGTCTAACACAGACTCACTCGTTCACTCATTAACTCATTCATTCACTTATTCCCTTGTTCGCTAAAGAATGCAAACAGCATTTTCAAATCTCAGCCTCCTCATTTTCAGCATTTTTAAAGTCAAGCCTCTTAGATCAGTGTTAGTTTCGCAATTCCTCGTTCAGCCAATGGATATATGGCAGGTCAGCAAATGCATTACTTCAACACCTTTGCAAGGTTATGATTAGCCGCTATATAAATACCCAGATACACACGTACCATAAACTGGATTTTGCCAAGTGGCAAGAACTGAGAGTAGCTCACAAGTTAACTAGTTATCGTAATACTGCTAATCAAATTAAATCTTAAACAGCTGTAGCTCTGACAATATTAGTCATCAAACTTTACGCAGCCATTTGATTGCTCACAAACTCAACTGCTCCCTTAATTCATCCTATGCAAACAATCAAGTACTTAATTTGCTTCCTCCACCCAATGGAAATTCCACAGGCCCACAGAAAGCTTAGGACCAGTTCTGTCTCATGGTCTACCCACCGGTTTTCCCCATATTACCTAAATAGTAACTGCGCATAAACGCACGTGCTCACACAAACGTACATCTCTTTGCTACAGTCCGTAAAGCAGAAGGAGCAATTCAAAGATGACTATTATCATTTAGAAATGGTGGCAGGAACGTCGTAGGAGATAAGATGTCGACGTCATGATGTCACACAACATTTTGAACAGATCCGTCTCCTTCCAGCGGTAAAATATCAGCGATGTCATGAAGTTCCTCGGATTCGCTTAAAGAAGACTCGGCCGTGAAACTCTGTAAAGTAAATGAACACAGTAAATTAGTTAAAATAATTAAATATACGCTTGTTCCCTTATTCATTCAGTTTATTCATTCACTCACTTATTCATTACCTCATTCATTCATTCATTTATTCCTTTGTTTACTAATTCAGTTTTAATTTTAAATTAATTCAGTCAGTCATTCAGCCACTCACTCACTCAGTCCCTCCCTCCCTCCCTTCCTCTCTCAATGCACTAAGGCATTCACTAATTCATTCATTCATTTACTCCATTTAAGCATGCAGATCCACAGGAACCCATTCCAGATAGATGACCCAAATATTATAGTGACGTTGCTCTCTGCCACATTTCCTCCACATAAATTCCATTTGCCTTTACACCCTCACCGGAACTGAGAGGAAACGTGATGAATACTTCATCTTGTTTTTCATCTGCTGCACAATGTTCTCCTTTTCCGACAGACTGTCAGACGTTGAACTGATCATCAAGTCCATGTTGAAGTTGTCCGACCCAGTTGATGAAACCAGTTCGTCCGGAAGATTGTGGACGAAATCTCCAGTGACGTTACTCTCTGCCACATTTCGTTTGCTGGAATGTTGAATATGCAAAGAGTTCATATTTTACTGTAAATCATTTATTTACATCATGCTAATTTACCTCAAAAATACAGGTAGGTGGAGAGAGATAAGTCTTCAATATCATTTTTGGAACAAGATAACAGAAAGAGAAGGGTCTCGTAAAATCCAATGATGTATGAATGCACAACAGGCAGAAAAACCACTTACTTATTTACTCACAGAAAAACCAAAATACAATACTGATCATTGCAACAGGTTCCCAGTTCACCAGCCAGAATATTTGTCTTTGATTTCAAAGCAGAAGTTAAGTAAACCAGGCAAGGTGTCACAGCCTATGGCTTTGAACAGTAAAAAGACATGACACAATACAATACAATATTACAATAGCATAAAAAATACAATATGACAATACAATCATGCAATACAACTTGCAAATTCTAGCGTCTCTCAAGTGATCAGAGGCAAATTCCACTGTCATCGCATGATGGTGTAAACAGTGATTGAAAACTGATTGAAAGAGCAACTGTTTTCCAAGTATTTATTTACCTTTGCACTTCTTTCACAGAACTGCTCATGTCACTTTCTGCGCAGCCGTTCAGAACCACCTGTCAAACACGTCAGATTCAAATCTTCAATCTCAAACTCAAAATATCACAAGGTGAGGTAAGTTTAGGTCAGGGTAGGTAAAGTCAGGTTGGGTATGGTAAGGTAAGGTCGGGTAAGGTAAGATCATGTAAGGCATGGAAAGGTATGGAAAGGTTGGGCAAGATATTAAATTCTACATTATTGCCACTAAAAGCAGAATCAGGATTTACTGTCTGAGGGGACAAAGCTAAAGTGGAATTTGGGTTCAGTGATAAAACAATTACTTTTAAAACTGGCCTTTCCAGACATCATTCCAGACACTTCAGACAATTTTTCTATCTCCTGAATAATCAATCAAAAAATAAATAAATCAGCAAATTGTAAGCCTTCCAAGTTTAGAGCGGGTGTACATCCCCTCTGATTTCACCACTGGCCACAGTGCTGGCAACACATCACAACAAAACCTTCATTAACAGTAGGAAAAACAAACAATTATCGTGGTTAATAATACCTCTTTTAAATTTTCCTTAGAAGCGGTCTCGACCTTCTTCGTTGGGCTTCCATCCAGAGCATTCCCAAAGCTCCCAGCCCGCTTGAATCTTCTCGCCCGACTTTTGCTTTTCAACGGTCCATCCGTCAGTATGGTTACTACTGGCGAGTCATACAAACCATTCCCATTGTCTGAGTCATAGTCTCGATCGAGATGATCAAAATGATTGTTCTGCTTTGCAGATCCAAGATCATGTTCCGACAATATTTTTCCTGGTCTGCTACCCCAGTAAGTGTCACAGCTTAAGACGTCGGTATCAGAATTCGCGTTTGACTCTGACGTCAGTTTGCATGCAAATTTGTTTGCCTCGAAACTGTCTCTGCTGTGAGAGGGAACCTTGGTAAGCTTTGGAGATTCTGAAACAGTCCGTGTGCTAGGTAGCATGCCCTCTGTTTCGTTTCCCACCTCTTCCAGTCGAACATCGTGCTTCTGTCTCGCCCCGAGGGCACGAGACGGTGTGACTTTTGGTGAGCCACTTAATTCTTGTCGACCAGCATTGGAGGCTCGTCTGGGACTTTGTGACTCATTTTCGAGGGCAAACATGCGCGGGTTTCTGCTCGGACTTGATGTGGCACTCTGTGGAATATTCTTTGCTTCGGTGAAACGAGATGGCCGTGGTTTAGAGCGACCCCTGGATGGGGAAGACGTCATGTCAGGTCCTGCATGATATCGACTCCTGTCAAAGTTCGTTGATGCCGCTTCTTTGGAAGGGACAATGTCGCAGCTGAAAATTAAATTTAAAATGAAATTCATTACTCACGTGTAAACAAAATCAGAAAACACAGTTAAAATTATTGTTAATACTAATAATAATATATAATATTATTATTTTTAACCCAAAGACTAAAATCCAAAAAGTGGAAAAAACTATTCTATGCAAGGGACAGTGCAGCTCTGGATGTTCGGCTGACAAAAATAATTGATAATAATAATTACTATTATCATAATTTTTTGTAAAAGTTTTTGATAGGAACAATACTCTCATGCTGAGGAATTATTCCTAACTCAGTTAATAAAAAATAAAAATTATACAATTAATTATTTCAAACACCTAAAAACAAATGATGCTTTCCATAGAGACCTCTGACGATCCAGTAAAAATACTGACCTAGAGGCCGATTTAGCCAATTGTTTTGGAGACTGGAGGTCACGGGAATCAAGCATTTCCTGTGCTCGTACGATTGGCTGTACGATGCTCTTTCGGCGCTTATTTCCGCCATGAAGTAACTGCTCTCGCCTGCCAACAACATCAGACGAAGGTAAGGTACAGAGTGGTATGGTATGGTGACGTAGTAATGTAAGATAAGGTATATGAAGGTACAAGTGAGTTTAGGAAGGGTAACCTCGAATAAAACCAGGTCAGGTAAGGTGAGGCATGCTAAAGTAAGGTAATGGGAAGCAAAACATGGTAAGAAATGGTAAGGTAAGTTATGGTATGTTTTCATAAAGCAACATAAGATCTATCCTAATCCAATGACTTCTACAGCACCGTTATCATAATGCCCAAGGCATAGATCGATGGTTGCTTCAAGTGAAACTGTAGGGAAAAAATCGCAATTCGTTGGAGAAGCCCGGTCAAAATCCGACGAGTCAAGAAGACCAGAATTCAGGCTACGGAGGCTAAGCAAGCTGAAACAGATGAGTCTGAAGTTTACACCTGAATGATATTTAAGGCCTACCAAAATGAACCAAACAGGGCACTGAATTCCAAAGCTTTGGAAGAAGAGGTATGACAAAGTTAGGACAAATAAGGTAAAATAAGACGAAGTCAGGTTAGGTAAGACATGCTATAGGTAAGATAAAGTGAGGTAAGGTAAGGTAAAGTACGATAAGGCAAGAATAGGTAAAGTGGGCTCAGGTGAGGTAAGGTAAAGAAAGGTAACAAAAGGCATGGTAAGGTAAGGAAGTGCTAGGTAAGGTAGGTAAAGGTAAGCCATGGCAAAGAAAGGTAAAGAACTTCTGCATCTTTGTGAGGTTCTTTAAATGCAATACACAGGGTAAGAATGGTATGGTAAGATGGTAAGGTGAGGTAAGAAATGTTATGTAAGGTAAGATATGGAAAGGAAGGTATGGTAAAGAAAGGTAAGGAAGGTATAGCAAGGTGATTGGTACTATACCAGTTCAACTGGTACAGATCTGAAATTAACCTGATCAGTTCTTGTTCCCTCTTCTCCAACTGCAACATGCAGTTCGTCAGTTCTATGTAGAGGTTGTTCGCACGTTCTAGCTTGCGCTCATAATGTTCTCGTACATCCTGTGCATGTCTGAAAAAATGAACAAAGGTAAAATTCATTCATATAGCACTACTATGTAATGCTTAAGCATCGATGACATTATTAATTAATTAACACATTATTATTAGGCTGTTGATTAATCACCATTAACAGGTGCGATTAATGTGCTAAAATCTTTGCCATTACAATTTTTAACGCAACGATTAATGCATTAAGAACTTAGTCTTTCTTTCTCACTGCAAGCACTTGTCAACCGTAATTAGTACGATAAAAATTCATTTAGAAAATATTCAATGTTTGTCAGGGTCAAAATTCATGATATGTGTGGAAGTACTGTTTCCGGTTCTTTTGTGTGGTTTCATCTATTCTGTGAATTCAATTGTGATATTGAATTCGGGCGTTAAAAATTAGGTTTTAAGTAAAGAATGGAGTCAAGCAAATAGGACATAAAATATTGGACAGACAGTTTATTTTTAAAATGGATGACATGGTTGTTTGTTCAAGTATTACAAAAGAGAGTTTAGGTATCACTGTAGCAACTCGTTGTTGGCCTGCATACCAATCATGTGTTTACTGCTACTACACGTGATAAGACATCAAGGTTATTTTCAGCAGATGATAAAGCAGAACCTGCATTATGCCAGGAAACCCTAGGAACCCTAGTTCAACTGCAGGAGATGGCTAAATTGATGAACCATGGCAAATACAAAGTCATAAACAACGCCATCGCAAAATGGATTGTGATGAATGGCCGACCCGTCAACACTGCAACATACAAGGGCTTGCAGGACGTCATATGTATTGCCGCTGGTAATTAATCAGTCCTACATGCTTCTCTCACCCTCAGTCATCAGTGTTCTCATGGACGATTTATACCAACGAAAGAAGGAATGAATTTGTAAGATGCTTGCAGATGCAGTCTTTGTTGCTCTGACGGTGGACTACTGGTCCTCTGTGGCTCACAATAGCTACTTAGGGGTGACCAGCCACCTGACTGACAAAACCTGGGATTTTAAGTCATTTGCACTTGCGCTATTCAATGCTGAAGAACGACACTTTTCTTAATCCTGTGCCAAACACTTCACATCAGGGACAAGTTTATTTATGACAAAGTAACAACAGTTGGGACGGACAATGCAAGAAATGTGACGGCTGCAGTCAGTTTGCCACCTTTTCAGCATATGCCATGCATAGCACATAGCCTACAGCTCTCTCTGAATAGAGCTATCGTTGACTCCGGCGTCGACTGTGTATTTGCAAAGCTGATGGCCACTTTAAACACAGCCCAGCAAGTAATCGAGTTGAAAACTTCAACTCTATCAAAAAACAGAAACACTTATCCAGGACGTTTCACCACGCAGGAACTCAACAGATGGTGGACCAGCTGCTGAACAACAAAGAGGCTGTACTGCCAACACTGGAATAACACCTTTTGTGTGCAAGGTCATTGGGGAACATGCTTTTAGTTTGGCCTTGCCCATGATTTGGAACAACACTGCTTTATCAATCAGGTCTGCTCCATCAATCTCATTCTTCAAGTGGCAACTTAAAACTTCTTATTTTGTTAACTCACCTATCACCTAGTTTTTCCTCCTTTGCTACTGGCTGTCTCCCCCTGAGTGACTGACTGAGCCTCTGATTCAAGTTTTTTATGCCTGGCATGTTAATCTCTTAATATTCATTAATTCAGTAATTCAATATTCAACCAAGCAAACAAGCTCACACTTCCAATGTTTGCTGAACGGAAGAAACTTAACCTTGCACGGAAAATAAACAGAGTGTTGTCTCTATGCAAATGAACTGCTGGGTGGAGAGCAAAACACCTCATGCTGGACGATTCTTCCAACTCTGCCATCTCTTTTGTGAAATGAAAATTTTCGACGAAGACCCAGCATACATTGTGCGATTCAAGGACATGTTCAGAGCCAATCTTAAGCATCAACAACAAAACCTCAATCTGTCATGGTTGAACACTGCTACAGCACTTGATCCACGTTTCAAGCAACTCAAGTGTATGCCAAAAGAAAGGCGCCAGGAAGTCTGGAAGGAGCTTCAGACACTTACAGATGTCAGCACCAGGAATGAAACTGTGGACAAATAGCCTTAGAACTGCCAATGAAATGAATTTGAATGTAAGAGTTATCATCTGATTGGGAAGATGAACCACTCATGCCTAAGTCAACAAACTCAAAAGCAGTTCCGCAACAATACAAAGCAGAAGCACACATTGAAACTGACAACTGTCCACTGGAGTGGTGGAAATCACATGCAGGAGCATATCCCATCTTATCCACCATGGCTAAAAAGTATTCGTCATCCTCAGCAATGACTGTCCCTTGTGAACAACTATTTTCTTTGTCAGGACGCATTGTTAATAAGAAAAAGGGATCACTGGACCCAAGAAATGTAGATAATGTATGTTGTTGGCTTGCACAGGTAGTCGCATTTAAAAGAATAAACATTTTAAAGCTACTTCCTTAACTTTGGGTGTTGCATATAAATTAGAAAACTTAAATATTCTAAAGTTGCAATTCAACTAAGATTGCTCATTTTTCTAACACGTGATTAAATGGCGATTAAAATTTTTAATCAATTTATTGAATAATTGCTATTATAATTTTTAAGTGAAATGGAGCTCTAATTATTATAATTAATAATTATTAATTAATTAATTTATAACTTCTGCTTCAAAAGGTATTGATGGCACACAAAACCAAGCTGCAATCAGGTCAATATCCAGGTCAGTTTACTAAGACAGAGAGCCAGCCCGAGTTGGATAAGCAATCTGAAAAAGGTAAGTCTTAGGTTCAGAACGAAATGACACAAGAGACTAAGCAGAACAAACAGATACAGGAAGAGAATTCTAAAATCGAGGTCCAGCAATTGAAAAAGCCCGTTCACCAAAAACAGTGCTAGTCTTAGGTATCACCAGAGAAAGACAATCAGATGACCTGGCTGAACAACGATAACACTTGGCTGGGATAGTGGAAGGTAAATCTGGGGAATGATGATTGATTTAAGTAATGCTTTATAATCTGTATGAGCCCCAACTTGGAACAAATCCTTTGCTGAACAGGAAGCCAATGCAGAAATTTAAGTATAGGAGTTGTGCTCAAATTTTGACAAGTTAGTTATGGCTCTATCCAAAGAGTTCTGAACTCTTTGGAGTTTCTGCATGTTTCACTTTATGGTACCAGTAAGAAGCAAGTTACAGTAATCAAAAGCTACTAGAGACCAATATGTCTGCCAGATATCCTTGAAGACATGGGGACATAATGCCCAATTCTGTGCAGGTCACGAATATACCTGTATGATGACTTACAAATGTCATTTACAGTCAATGAGCGACATAGTGGAATCAAAACTATGCCCAAGTTACGAGCAGCATCAACCAACTCAACAAGTGAGTCAAACAGTTTTAAAGATTCAAGCCATTCAAACTTCTTAAGTTGCTGTGGAATTCCAAGAACTAGAAAGTCAGTTTTTAATGGGAAGAGGAGGAGTTCATCAGCCACCAGCCAAGACTGCATCTCCTTAAAGCCAGTGGACAACAACCACACAGACGAGTGACAAAGACAAACTGTCAAACGAAATGTAAACTTTTAAATCATCAGCATAGAAATGATATCCTGGAGAAAACAACTGTCAAGCAATGTACCTAGTGGTGTGGCATATAATGTAAACAAGAATAATGTAAACAAGGGGACCAAGCACAGAACCCTGTTGGAGGCCACAGGTCAACAAAGCACTAGACAAATAATTACCATTTAAATACACTGACTAAGTGTACACACTAAGATAAGTAGCAAACCAATGTAGGGTGGGACCAGAAACCCCAAAAACCAGTGCCGGGACGATCGACGCAAATGAAAAGAATGGTCCACAGTATCAAAAGCAGCAGAGAAATCAATGACACTAAACAATTGTGCATGAAGGCCTCGATCTAGATTCAAGACTCTGCTTAAACAAGCACATTTACCTTTACATTTCAAGTAAAACAACACAGTAATCATCTCAGGGAAGGCTTGAACCCATACTCTCCATTTTACAAGCCAAAGGCTCTATCCAATTGGCTATCGTGCCCCACAAGAAAACATGGAATGCTGCACGAGACTGCGTTTCATCCTTCACTATTTTAAATAAAGGCATATAACGGTAAACAAGTGTGTCACAGTGGTGGATTTAGCTATAGGCATGGGGAGCGGTTTGCCCCTCCGAGCCACTCTTGGTCATATGATGGCGCTCCTCCGACCATAACTGTGCATGGTGGACTGCCAGAATGTGGCGCCCCTCCGGAAATGCTTGTGTCCCCCCACGCAAGCAATCCTGGAGCCGCCACTGATGTGTTATCTTAACTTTTTAAGAAAGAAGCATGATACCTTTACCTGAGGTGCATAAACAAATGCGTTACTTTTACCTTTGAAGACAGAAGCACAAATAGAGGAGCCATGCTTTTACCTTTCAGACAGAGGCACATAAATAGTCGTTACCTTTACCTTTTAATCCAACATTAAGACCCAAGAGTCTAGCACCCTTCTGTTTCAAGACTAGGACAATACAAGCAAATCGTGACAGCAGAAGGCACACTATAGATCGAGAGGTGAACACGAGAGCAAGAGAAAACAACGCAAAAGGCCGGCAGTGCGCAAACACAGCCTGAAAACTGAAGAAGATCCTGATGTCATAAATATGTCAGCTGAACTACCGCAACAAGATTGCCAATAAAGGCGGCACCAAGAAGAGGCAAACACGTGAAGAGAACGAGACAAAGGAAGACAGACAGAAATGATCTTCTGCAAAACATCAATACCAACACGATTCCGATTAGGAAAAAAAATTAGCAGCCGAACTCAAGTCAACCATAAGCACATCTGCCACTGTTTACCTTGCAAGTGAAATCGTTTCTGCAGCATTCAGAGATCTACCAGTGGGTTTACTAGTCATCCATTTGTATGCGAGATCATGTTAATAGCATTCACAGAGCTACCAGGTTTAATAATGGAAATAAACACTATTATCTGTGTTAATTTTTAAAAAAGAAAACATAGTGTGAAGCCTTACTTATCTGGGTTGGGACCCTGAAATTCTGTCTAGCAATCAAATAGTGCTGATACCAGGTATACTGATGATTAAATCACTCAGTGGCTTGAATGAAGAATATAAAGGTAACACACTTGTTTAAGTGCCAGCCTTTTGAATTGAACTCCCAGAGACCTCCACCGGTTCACTCATTTCCCATTCTCGTCTGTCAATATGAGCACTCCTCTGCTTGCCTCCTGCAGCTTTTCAATCAAGACCAAAAACCCAACTTTTCAAGCTATCCTATTCTGCTTCTGCTCCTGCACCATCCTATAATTTCCACCATGGTGCATTTTGTCTCCCTGGCATGCCTTGCTCAGTTTCTTACCTGGCATTAAAGTTGACCAACCAACCTATCTCATGCAGACTTGAGTCTTTGTAGTGCTGGTACATAAGTTAGTCTCCCTGATATGGCTTTTGTGTACCGTTGAGAAATTTAGGACATTTACATTTACAATTACTCTGCAGAAAAACCTTAGAAGCATGGTCAAAGGTTTGAAAGAGCAAACATGATGCCAGCAAGCCAATGACAGGACACCCATTTGAACCTCCCCACTGTGTCAATCAATCCAATGGCAGGACACCCATCTGAACCTCCCCACTGTGTCAATCAATCCAATGACAGGACACCCATTTGAACCTCCCCACTGTGTCAATCAATCCAATGGCAGGACACCCATCTGAACCTCCCCACTGTGTCAATCAATCCAATGACAGGACACCCATTTGAACCTCCCCACTGTGTCAATCAATCCAATGGCAGGACACCCATCTGAACCTCCCCACTGTGTCAATCAATCCAATGACAGGACACCCATTTGAACCTCCCCACTGTGTCAATCAATCCAATGGCAGGACACCCATCTGAACCTCCCCACTGTGTCAATCAATCCAATGACAGGACACCCATTTGAACCTCCCCACTGTGTCAATCAATCCAATGGCAGGACACCCATCTGTACCTCCCCATTGTGTCATGCAATCCAATGACAGGACACCCATCTGAACCTCCCCATCATGTCAGTACTCATTCACCAACCATAGGGAGATGGCAGGTGGAATTAGCATAGATAGCAATGGATATTGCTTAACTTCACAACATCTACCAGCTGCATAAAATTCAACAGCTTTTAGATGATTTTGATGTAAAGAGACAAAATGGTGACCGACATCAGGAGTATCTTTATCAACTAACGTCATCCACTGACCTCAACTCTTCCTTTCTCCGTTTGATCAGCTCCTCCTCCAACTTTGGATACTGACTGCCTTCAATCTGGATGATCTGCAGCTGCTCCGATATTTCTGTTTTCCAAGTGCTCTGAAAAACAAAACAAAACAAGATGATACTCAGCAAACTGAAATTTAATGCCGGCAGTGTTTTTGTGAGGTACTTATATTAAGTGTCGAGATACTTATAATTATACTTACTTACATAATGTAATATAACATAACAATAAATTTAAGATGGCAATCCATAGTAAACCTACTCTATTTTATCTAAACTAAAAACTTCATCCATGGCAGCATGCTCATATGGGGCCCATGAAATGTTGCAATGCATACTGGCAGGGTTATGTTTACGATTCCTGAGGATCATTTCAACTTCAGGTAAAAGTAAATATTAAATAAATGAAGTGAATAAAGTGAATTACCTGCAACTGATAAAACTCCTCCTCCTTGAGTGCCAGCCAATCAGGTGACGCGATTTCCAAGTGCATTTGAATCTGCCTGAAAGATGGACGATTGCGTGGCTTTGCGCTCCTAAAACATTGATTAAACATTTGGAATACTTTACGGAAGAACTGAACATAGAATACTTGACTGAAGACAGAATACCACAGCTCTTTTTACATATCAATCTTTTATTTCACCAAACAATGGTACCACAAAAACAAAACACAAAAAAATAAAAAAACAGCAAATTGACTATGACTGCACACCTGCCTGCTTTTAATTTCATTCAGGTCTAAATTTAAGACCCATATGTTTCAACTTGCTTACCCATTACAGCCTGACTTCTGGATTTTCTGACCTATTGGATTCATAAGCTTTTTGAATACAGTTTCACTTGGAGTTACCATCGACTGATGCCTTGTGCATTTTAACAACAATGATACAGATTAGCTTAGATCAGATACTTGACTGAAGATAGATTAAGTGACTGAAGACAAAATCATAGACTTAAAATAGAATATTCACATATCAACAGTGATTCATAAAGAACATGAAGATTGTATACTCATTTATCAGCCAAAAATCAATTTGAAGATAGAATTTGAAGTCATCGTTTACCACAACAATTCACGAAATCAGTCTGAAGAAAAAACACTCCTAAAGAAAAATCAACAACCATTAGCAATGATTTGCCACGAAGTGAGAATATTTATACATAAGCATTTAATAATTATTACTACTGATATAGAATAACCAGCATTATTTACCAGCACTGATTCATAAGGAGTTTGAAGCCGTCCGGACAAGTCGAAGGAATTGGAAGATGGAGGCTGTTGCTGCCAACGCCCCAGATGATGGCAGAGGAGTCGACATCACGATATGGAATCTCGTGGTTCATCAGCTCCCACAGAACCACACCATAAGACCTGCAGAGAGTTTTCCATACATGAAAAATTTATCCCATCCAAACAATCATTCGATTGGGTGCAAAGAATCGCCAAACATCAATCAATTTCTGACACCCGATAAAAACTACTTTATTTACTCTGCTGTAGGGTGGTCCACAGTTCATTGTTGGCAACGCTACACCAGAATATGAATGACTACACCCCAAGGTTTACTATGTTTATGCCGTTGACTGGGCTCTATGAGCATGTGAGAGCACACCAGTGGTGAATTTTATCTTTGTCTACAGATAAACATTTTGTTCTTAATGAACCAGAACACCTTCGGGGCTAGTGTAGCCTGCACGTTTGCGAGTTACTTAAAAGGTGCTACATTCATTGTCTGGATACATGCACACACACAATCATACATACATACACTACATACACATACATACATACAGGTATACATACACATACATATATACACGTACATGCATACATACATACATACATACGTACATAAATACATACATTGTTACATGCGACAATCTATCATAGGAAGAGAGACATAGGGATGATAGCTTGAAGCAGGAAAGAGACGACCTCTAGTGGCATAGAGTGAAATGCAGAACGTTTGGTGTCTTTGGTCTGGTAGGATTGTTTTTAGGTTTAGTTCATAGGACCGTTTTCATGTGTTTGGTCCATGGGACCATTTGATGCTTTGATGTTCTCATTGGTTGAAGTCTTCTTGTGGTTTACGACTTCGTTTTGATACCTCATCGAGGTTTGATTTGTGTTTATTGTATTATAGCATCTGCAAATATTTCACATAAGAAATAAATACTTTTAACTGATATTTGATGCTAATGTTCATTTAGAAGTTCCCTAGGCTTTTGAATGTAACAACAAGCATACATACATATATGTGAACATGACCACAGCAAATGTACAACAGGGCACTTTGAAAAGATGTTCTGTTTCTGGAGTACTAGGTGAAAGTCCAAGTCATCCCTTTAACTCTATAGTGGTGCTAAGTAATGTAATGACCCACATCATATTACTTTACATAGTGGAGGCATACAGTTAACACTGGAGCGAAAGAGCTGCTACTGCATCCATTTGGCAATTAGCCATGACCCATATTAGCTGCTAAAACAACTTTTTAAAACACTCCTGGAGCTACACAAGGACCTTTGACCCCAAGTCCAGCAGTCACCTTGATACCCTGGAATCATGTTATAGAAGTGGGTAAACAAGCATGCCATCTTACTTTAGCCACTTTAGTTAGTTACCTAGACACAATATGGGAACTTTTAATTACCTCATCAAAAAGCTTCCTATGCTAGTCCAAATGGTGTTAAAGTTCATCAAGAACAAAAGTTCATCTTTAACCAAACAGTGTTCAGAGTCAGCACTGGCTGCTATACACAACGCAGTCCAATCTGAGCTGCTGTCTCTCTGCCAGACTTTTGGATCTTGACCTGGAACCGAACCCCTTTTGCCTATCGATTTGGTTTTGACTGAGCGCCTGTGAATAAGCTGGGCCCACAAAGAGGTCCTGGACTGCTCAGTTGTAGTACAATTCTAAACATACAAAAATTATTGGGGCAAATTCTGCACAAGATAAAATTTAAAAGTAATAATCAAAGCAAAACTGACCAGACGTCAACTTTTTCTGAGCATGGCTCATTGCGAATAACCTCTGGTGCCATCCAAGCGACAGTTCCAGCAAACGACATCTTTGTGCTCTTGTCGTTCCACTCACGACTTGTTCCAAAGTCTGAGATCTTCACAACGTCACTGCGTGTAACAAGAATGCTGGAAGCAGAGAAAATTGCAACAAAAGCCTTATGAACACTAATTAAAAATTTGAAGTAAATCAACAAAGTGTGAAAAGAATATGGCAAGGGCATTCCTTCAGAATAAACTGATTTATTAAAACTATCCACTTTGCAACTGCCTACTTTTCAATCACCTACTTTGCACAATCCTACTTTGCAATCGCCTACTTTGCACAACCCTACTTTACAATCACCTACCTTGCAATTGCCTAGTACATTACTGCATGCCTCTGAGCTCTGCTGTTGGAAAGAAGTAATAAAGGAGCAATTTTTTACCTTTCAAATAAATAATGTCTTGATTCCTCAAAAGCCTGGCATCAAAAAGATCAGCAACTCTGTTAATACCCACCTAATCCTAAAGGAAAAGTAGTCTGGCTGTTCTATCACTTCAACTTCAAGGATCATTTTTCCTGATAAGGCATCGAAGAAATGACCTGTTACTACCTGACCTTACTCTACTTACCTACTAAATCTGTTTTTTCCTTCTTAGTTATTACGGAATTCATAGCCTAGATGAACTTGAATGTGTTTACGTTAGCCTGGTTTTGGTCTGGGTTTATGCAGTGTACATATCGTTTATGTTTTGCATTAACATCTGCCTAAATTCAGTTGCTATTGTGCTAAGAGGGGGTACTTCTGGGTGTGTCGTTTGCATCCTGTTGAACTATACAGCATTTGTAAGTTGTATTATACTTGACTTGGGACCGATAAAAGAGATGATGGTGATGATGATTATGACGATGATGATGAGAATGATGATGATGAAGAAGAAGATGTTGATGATCATGATGATGATGATCATCATTACGAAACGAAAATCAGTAATCAGCTGAGCGTGACTGACTTGGGTGACTTGAGGTCACGGTGTATGATCTTGTGCAGATGGAGGTACATCATTCCATTGCAGATCTGTTTTGCCCAGTTGAAGAGCAGTGACTGTGGAAGTCGCCTGTCATCTCGCAGAATCTCGTATAGCTGACCATACGGACAATACTCCATCACAATACAATAGCATGGTGCCTGTGTACAGACTCCCCTGAATGACAATACAATACGAACAGTGGCACGTTACACTTGGAAGCCCAAGAACTGAATAAATCATGACCTACATAAATTACATTCCATTAGATTCCATTAGATTAGATTACTCAAGAAATAATATTAAATAATATAAGAAATAAGAAATAATAAAAATATTAAGAACAAAAATAAAATTAAATTAAAAAAATAAAAGTAATAATAATAAAAAGATAAGAAATAATAATATATTATTAAAAAATACTTGATTCCATTCGATTCGATCACTCTCAAAGACAGATTAGAGTACAGTCGTTTAGAAAGTGGAAGAAGTAGTGTGGAAAAATATGCAAGACAACCAATATGCACTGCATATACCGTTTCAATGCACTTTAACGTATTGTAACACAGTGAGGTGAGATAATGTAAGGTAAGATCACGTAAGCAACAGATGAGGTAACAGAGTTGAAAGAGACCATTACTTGAAAATTCCCAATCTCATCACATTCCTGGTCAATCCACATATATTACATTTACATTTACCTCACATTACTAGAACAGGAAAGAATTAATGAGAGAAGGACTGAACAGGAACCTAAAGAAGAGAATGGTCAAAACACTGATATGGAACGTGGTCTTATTTGGATCGGAAACATGAACCATCAGAAAAGAAGACATCAGATGAAGACTGGAGGCTCTTGGGTTATGGGTATGGCGCAGGATGGAGAAGTTTAGCTGGACAGAGCATAAAACAAACAAAGAGGTGCTTCAACAGGTGAAGGAGAAAATATCTGTGATGGTTACAATAAGAACGAGACAGAGGAAATGGATTGGACACATACTGAGAGGTGATTCCCTTCCGAGAAATAGCACAGAGGGAAGAATAGAGGGAAAGAAAAGAAGAGGAAGACCTAGACAAATGCTACTAGACTGGATGATGGAGGACGGATATGGTAAACTGAAAGAGGAGGCCCAACAATGTCAGGAATGGTGCCATTGGCTGTTTGAACCTGCCCCTTGGGCAGAGAACTTGAAGAAGACTAAAACATTGCATTACAATACCTCAGAAATGAGAAAATCCTGTCTCACTTGAACGAGATGATGTTCGGGTGATTGAGTTTTCGTAGGTGCCGGATGTCCGTTTCCTTGATGTCACGCACTTTCTTAACAGCAACCTCCTCTTGGTTCAGCCTTCCAAGGAAGACCGCCCCCTGAGTGCCACTTCCAAGCCACTGCAGATCGGAAATGTTCTCAAATGGAATTTCCCAGTCGTCTGAAATTTAGAAACATTCAACAATTACGAGTCATACAGAAAGAAACTCAACATCATGCACGAACTTCTCTGCTTCTTCATTCCTTCCTTCAGCTTGTCCTTCCTTTCTTTCTGCCTTCCTTCCTTCTGACCTCCCTTCTTCCTCCATTTAAACTCACTATTACATCTTAAAGTTTAGGAACACAGTTTATGATTAGTCTTAGAGTAAGGGTACATGGTTCAGAGTTAGCATAAGGCTTTAGGTTTCATGGTTTAGAGTTAGGATTTAGAGTTACAACACAGGCTTTAGGGTAAGGGTTTAGAGTTCGGGATTAGAGCTAGAGTAAGGCTCCTGGGTTAGGGTTTACAGTTAGGGCATAACCTTTATGGCTAGAGTTTAACGGTTTAGACTTAAGGTATATCTTTTATAGTTAGAGTTTATAATTAGAGTTTAGAGTTAGGGTTAATGGCATAGGGTTTAGGATTTGGGTTAAGAATTAGGGTACAGGGTTTAGGGTTGGGGTTTAGACTTAGGGTTTCGAGTTATGACTTTAGTATTAGTGCTTAGAATCAGAGTTGGGAATAGGGTTAATGTTTATGATCATGGCTAGATTCTAGCTAGATGACTAGCATCCATCTGGTGTCATGAACCTTGACTTTTTAGTTCCGCAGCTGTTGCCTTTCCGATGAACGTCAGAACCGGCCGTAAACAACCAAAGACACCGTCAAAGAAACCCTTGCGACTTCCATTGCCGTACATGACATTGACAGTGCTGCCATCTAGCGGCATCGTCGATCTCACTGGTGCCGACTTGGTGACGTAAGTCGGCGTCACGTGGTTAGTCAGTGTGACTTCGACATTCATGCCGTCACTGTCGAGGCGCAGGAGGCTGCAACAGCAAAGAAATGACAACCATCAACAGAATCCAAATGTTGACATTTCGTGTAAAATGTCATAATTTGGAGACAGAGGGCGCCAGCATGATAGACGCTGGTCAGAGAGCTAGTGTTTGTGCTTCGAATATTTGGACAGGTTTTGCATCTATTGTGATTGCACTGTTGGTCAATGGAGTGCACCGTAGCCTGGCTTACCCACCATAGCCTGGCTTACCCACCGTAGCCTGGCTTACCCACCATAGCCTGGCTTACCCACCATAGCCTGGCTTCTGGCTTCTCTGACCCAGCTTGTCCAATGGTATATGATTTTTGAATGCAATTTTGACTTGAAGTGACCATCGACCGATGCCTTGAGCATTATGATAACGGCGTCATAGAAGTCATTAGATCAGATTCTATTAGATTGCACTATTCGGATTTTATCTGTAATATAAAATCTTTATTTTAATCCTGAAGTTCTTAAAAGGTGGTATATTAATAACCAGATACATACATACATAAATGCATGCAAGCATGCATGCATACAGAACAATCAAAAAAATAATAGCTGGACTTTCATATGAAGACCAGTGGCAAGCTGTTAACCTAATGTGCCTAATTTTTTCATTATGTTTCATTTTGTAGTCTTATTATCATAATAAGTATTCATAATTATTGTTGATTATTATTTTGTTATTGTTCTTATTAGTATTTGTTATTGCAATAACATCATCATCATCAATTCATCATCATCATCCACTCATTCCAGCATTTATATAGCACTTATTACCATTATCATTAATTTATCATTAATTATTATTGCTATTATTATTTTTATTATCAATTGTTGTGGTAATAACATCATCATCATCATCATCATCATCACCATTCATTTATTCATCCATTCATTCATTCATCCATTCATTTATTCATTCTAAGCACTTAGATAGCACCCCTCCAAGACATCTACTCACAGGTGTTCATATTATGATGAAGCCGATGATGATGACCATCGTCACCATCAGGTATTTTTTATACATAAGTTAATCGATAAGCATTGAGGGGTCAGGCAATAAGTAAGCAAGTAAGTAAGTAATGCATCTGTTGACATGCCATATGTCCTTGACTGAGCATGGAATCATAGGCAGAATTTCTGGCACTGGAACAAAAATTTTCAGCACACAGGATTTCTATCCAGTGCAGGATCTGAATCTGGAACCATAGGAGAGTCTAGCAACAGCCTTTAACCACAGGGCCAAAAGCAAACTGACACAGATTCAGCATCTCAGACTTTGGCACCATTCCTTTGTTCGGCACAAGTGAAAGATGCAGTGTATGGCAAGCCGCCAGTAGAAAAACTCCAGACGAATCGATTTACATTCCAGCACCAACATCAACACTCCTTTGCACACACCAGTAACATCAACACCATGAAAAACAAAGAGGTAGACTAGTTGCCCCAGATCTCTTTAAAGTAGTGTCTAGGTAACAGCAGACACTAATATGGCTTAATTACTAGTGACAGCAGATACTTAATGTCTGATCCCAACAGATACCTATCTGGCTTAATCTTTATTAACAGCAGACATTAATGTGGCTTAATGTCAGGTAACAGCAACACTACTGTGGCCAAAATGTTCAAAAACCACCTCTGAAAGATGCCATGTTTCAATGTGTTGAGAAGCTTTTTAAGATGCACTATATAAATGCTGACAAATATACATAAATACAAGCTCACAAATGTGATGCAATCATTTATGTAGAACCACCAGAGGACACTCCTCAGCTGCTAAACCACTGAGTTAAAGCCAACAGACTCACACACACACACACATATCCACCTATGAAGAGCCACAAATGCAGACACACGTGCACAGACACAGACTTTAACACATACACACAACCATACCTAGATGTGCACATGCATGCTCACACCAACATATAGGCACAAACACATCTACATACATACATAAATACATATAGAAACATGCAGAGGCATACACACACACACAGGCACACACACATACACCCAAAAACATGCAGAGTTACCCATACACACATGCACACACACAAACCTACAGCTGCAAACACACAACTATATCCAAACATACACCTACAAACATAAACACACACACACTGCCACAAACCCACACACCTTTTAACGGCTTTCCGAGCCACGGTTTGGTTATCCAATCAGTTCTGTGAAAAGTTTCAGACCTACAGAAGTCGATGTTTTACTTCCTGATGCCCTTCTTATTCCCAGTTCACTTGATTCGCCTCTTACATGACTGGGAAGCGATAGCAAAACCTTTACTACTTGAGTCGAAGGCCACGTGATAAGACACATGCAGTTCTCGGAGTTCTTATTAACCAAATATTCTGCTGCCATTGGCTCCATGGAACGAGCGGTTCGCCTCGTGAATCAAGATACCACGCAAAACAACAGAATTTTTGGTCCGAATCCATGGCAACCGGATATGGCAGCCTCCATAATAAACACTAATCTGACCTCATTTTGAGAGCTGAAGTAGGCCAGCAATTCCGCACTCTAAGCAGTTCAGTTAAACCATGCAAATGGTTAAAAGTGGTTCAGTTACACCAAGCTCTAGTTTAAAGAGGTACCAGTAAACCATGCTGTTGCTCAAAGTGGTTCCATTATACCATGATGTGGTTTAAAGTGGTTCCATTACTCCACGATGTGGTTTAAAGTGGTTCAGCTACACCATGTTGTGGTTTAAAATGGTTCCATTACACCATGCTGTGGTTTAAAGTGGTTTTATTACACCATTATGTGGTTTAAAGTCGTTCCATTACACAATGTTGTTGCTTAAAGTGGTTCCATTACACCATTATGTGGTTTAAAGTGGTTCAAACCTGTTCTAACCTGTTTTATGTGGCAAGGTAAGGTAAGGCTAGATAAGGCATGTGTCAGGTAAGGTTAGTAACGATAATCACTTTTTATTATATGCTTCTATCAACATCATCCTCAGAGGTGTGATCTGTGGGTTGAGAGGTTCTTAACAGGTGCTATCTAAGTGTTCAGATACATAGACCTACACACATACATACGTATGTACGTACACACATAATATCCTAAAGCAAAGAGTGGTTTTGCATAAGCATACATCAAGAACCACGATGACGTATTTATCAAGACGTGTGTGAGGTTCCTAAAGGACAGTATACAAGTGTTTAGTTACACAGGGCTACGCACAAAGATGTGTACGCACGTACATACATATATATCCTACAGCAACACGTGTCTTTGCACAAGCAGTCCTTATCTGCAATGACCAATTTATCAGGACTATTTCAGGTATAGCGATTCCAAATGAATCCAACTGTAAGCAGATCTAAGCCACGATTTCATGCAGCGACCCAAACAGACAGACAGTCATTTGTCATCGAGTGTCAGTCGATTGACACAGTAAGACTGCACCAAAGTAACCCGCAACACAGAATGATCCAGATCGATAAATGATCGAAAGGAACAAAGCCAGACGGGGCAAGCGGTCCATGAAAAGACCCAACAGACAAGCGGTGCCTGTTAGCAGCTGACTGCTTTTCAGTCCATTGTTACAAGTAATCGTATTTCAAGCCTGTACATGCAGAAGCTCTGAGTAACAGAAGTGCCAGAAAAATTACGCATAATCGATGGAGAGATTGACAAAGTATTAGCTACTGAAATAGTAAATATTACGCTTTCCCGGTTATGAAAAACTATTGATGTTGCTCTGGTTTAATGTTTGATGGATGATAGCATGATACATATTTGCTTAACAGTCTGTTGCTTGCAAAACAAGAATGGAATTTTTTTTCGTAATGTAAGGCATTCTGAAGTAATCAGTATGTATGCAGTTTGGGATTTTTTAAATAAGATAAAGTATTTGGTTCTTCTAGTTAGCTTCTATGGATATTAGTAATCAGAGGTCCTGAGGGCTGAAGGATCATTTTCTTTCCTGAAGGATTACACTTAACTTGGGTGAAAGAATATAATAACAACAACAGCAATAGCAGCAGCAGCAGCAACAACAATTGAGAACGTGGCCTTGCTCACTTTGTAAATCTGTGTTGAAAACATCTCAACCACACACAGAGCAACCAACTTCATGTCCATGAGGAACATAGGGGAGGCACTCATTTTTCTTGACCCAGCGGTGGATGAATCCCAATATCCTGGACAAGGGGCTAGTGCATCGCAGGACTTGCTGTTTACTTTCAAGCTTACACTGGTACCAAATCATACTGCTTGGTGACAGAGGCAGAGCGCGTGCAAACAACTTGCCCAGGGTCGTTAAATGGAGTCAAACCCGCAACCACATGATCACTGACCAAATGCAATGTCGACAGACCACCATGTCACACCAACAGCTGATGCCTGTCTCGCTCTCCAGACCCAGACTACTGGCTACTTCTGAACTATTTATGCTTAACTACACAGGATGCAGATCTTCATACGTAAGCACCCTTAACACAGAGTGTCACGCTTCACTGGCTTCGAGCGTCACTCAACTAATCAGCATAAGCAAGAAATACATCTAGCTACCAAAACCACTGCACAGCCTCAGTGTTTGATTAGACCTAGGGCACTACATGTGACAACACTGATACTAATATCTGGCAGGCAAAGGGTTAATAATAATAATAATAATAATAACACTGGCCAACAGAAAAAATTTTTTTTCTTGTTGCCTTCGGTTTTAGACCTGTTCTTGGGGTAATTTTGGGCGCTGATTCAGAAAATGTCATTGGATTGAGTACATCAGGTCTAGTTTCTGAGATATCGTCGATTTTGTAAAGAAAACCCAGTTCACTCTTTAAACGATGTCTTTGGCAAAACTAAAATGTCATAATAAGCTTTATTTATGGCTAATTATAATTTTTGCTGATTCATATAATGCCTACATCCTTATAATGTAAAATCAGCATATCTTGCCGCGTGCTGAGATATTGCTGATTCAACGAAATAACTATTCCGTAGCCTACAGCTTACTCAGCACTAAATTCATGACCTCATTTAGAATTTATTTGTGCTTATACAGCGTTTCATGGTTTCGAACTATGTAAATAGATTATGCTGAAGTCAGCATTTATAGCCTATATAAACCGCCTCCTGAAAGCTAGAGCAGCCGCAATCGTCTTAGGGCATATTAAGAGTTGGTCGCAAGAACAATCTGTGAATGTGAGCATTAAATAACTACATGTTCTTACTATTTTTTAGGTTAGTCATTTAATTCCTCAGATGCAAACATCCTTAAGGTTATATGGCTACTTCCAGACGGAGCTGCATTAACCATCCAGACATATTCTGCTACATTTGTGGGGAATACACACTAAAAGCAAACAGGAAACCGATTTCTGAGTTTGTAAAAAGAGCATATGTAGGTTATTTTGGTGTCAAACTTGGAGATCAAGATAAGCAATGGGCTCCTCATACAGTATGCAAAACTTGTATTGAACAATTGCGCCACTGGACAATTGGAAAGAGAAGCTGCCTGAAATTTGGTGTACCGATGGTTTGGAGGGAACAGATAAACCACTTCGACGACTGTTACTTTTGTATGGTTAATATCATAGGCATCAATCGAAATAATCGTCACAAGTTGTCTTACCCTGATATACCTTCAGCCAGGAGACCTGTTCCGCATTCGGATATTGTACCAGTTCCACCTTTTCGCGAACTACCTCAGCTCTCAGACGATGAGACTTGCATGTCCAATATCGGACAAGATGACGAAAGTGAAGAAAGTGGGGGCAGTGACAGTGATTTCCAATCAACTTCACACAGTGAACGTTTTGACCAAAAAGAGTTGAGTGATCTGATCAGGGACTTAAATCTTTCCAAAGAGTCCTCTGAATTGCTTGCATCCAGACTAAAGGAAAAGAATGCACTTCAGCCTGGAACGAAAATTACAATTTATAGAAACAGAGAAAAGGATTTGCTGCCATTCTTTACCGAAGACAACAACCTAGTATTCTGTAATGACATCAGCAACTTATTGAAGAAAATTGGTCTGTCGGATTACAGCCCAGATGAGTGGCGTCTTTTTATCGACAGTTCAAAACGTAGTCTGAAATGTGTGCTTTTAAATAACGGCAACAAATTTGGTTCTATTCCAATCGGTCACTCCACCAGGATGAAAGAAGAGTACAATGCCATCTCTTTAGTACTGGAAAAGATAAAATACAAAGAACATCAATGGGTAATTTGTGTAAACTTGAAGATGGTAAATTTCCTCCTTGGTCAACAAAGTGGCTACACAAAGTATCCCTGCTTTTTGTGTCTTTGGGACAGTAGAGCCAAGCATGAACATTGGACAAGAAAAGATTGGTCTTCGAAGAAAGACATGGTGGTTGGAGCTCAAAATGTAATCAAGGAATCTTTGGTGGCACGAGATAGGATCATACTGCCACCACTACATATAAAGCTAGGCCTGATGAAACAATTTGTCAGGGCTTTGAATAAAGAAGGTTCATGCTTCGAATACATAGTACACAAGTTACCAGGAATTACAATGGAAAAATTGAAGGCTGGAATCTTCGATGGTCCACAGATCAGGCAACTTATGAATGACCCACTTTTCATACCATCAATGAATGAAATCGAATCTTGTGCCTGGTCTTCCTTTGTTCTTGTAACTAAAAATTTTCTTGGCAACAAGAAGGCAGACAATTATGCACAACTAGTAGAGGATATGCTTCTTCATTTCAACAAGCTTGGCTGCAACATGAGCATTAAAGTCCATTATCTCCACAGTCACTTAGATCGCTTTCCAGAGAATCTTGGTGACTTCAGCGAAGAGCAAGGTGAAAGACTTCACCAAGACATCAAAACAATGGAAAATCGATATCAAGGAAGATGGGATGCACACATGATGGCAGACTATTGCTGGAATATTATGCGCGATTGTTCCGGCAGATGCCACACTCGGAAATCGTACAAAAGGAGCTTCTTCGGTGTCGAATGACTTGAAATTTTTATAACAAACTTGTTCTGTTTGGTATCATATAAGTACAGTTTCAGGTACTACCATTTTCTTTTAAGTATTTGTATTATTATGTTTATTTAGTGTATCACATAATAAATTGAGCACTACATAATTATAGCTATAGCCTTATGTTTTATGGGCGAGCAGAGGCAAGGACTGGTATATGGCATAATGGCAGGCAAAGGGTTAATAATAATAATAATAATAATAATAAATAGTATAGCATTTAAAAATCAAACAAATAACAATAAGCTAGTGTCTAACACGCAAGGCATCACTTAATGGCCCATCCAAAACAAACCGAAAATCAGCTTGACATTCAAGAGGCTTTCAACACCCTTAGACCAACCTGTTTGAAAAGTCCTCCCTTTCCATGCTGCAGGTGAGAACGTTAAGCGTTGAAGGTGTGTTTCGACTGTGAATTGGCTGGTCCTTCTGGCTCTCCGTTGAGCTGAGGACCACCAGCCCAGTTCCGGTACCAGTGACGGTTGGAGGACCATTGTTGTTGTTGTTGTTATTGTTGTTGTTAGGGCTCGTCTCTTGTGGCTTCGGAACTTTCGGTTTCCGCTCTAAAGTCATTTGAGATAGCTTCCTGTGTTCTAGGCTTAACGTGAGGAAATATGGCGGATTTTCTAGTAACGAACCCTGAAATTTAGAAATAAAGTTTTTAATGCCTGGCAAATAACAGTAATGTATGAATCAAAGCATAGTAATATATAAATTTTAATGTAAGGTAATTACAAATTTATATATTGCCACTTAAAGAACACTTGCAAATTTTAAATACCTACCAAAATAATATGTTGATTTTAACTGCAGCAGTAGCAGTACCATTAGTAGTGTCAAAGCCTTTATATAGCACCTTTACAAATCTCATTTAATGAAAAATTACATTTTTATATAATGCCAATTCAGGGAAACTTCTCTGGGTGTTCCCAGCCATACCGCACCAAACCACCTAAACTCAAAACCCCAGACACACTGGTGAAAGCTCATGGCATCAACACTTGTTCACAGAGACAACAAGCAAAACTTAAAACAGACACAAATTATAAGAAAGTTCAAGATTTACCAGGGCAGCTTACTTTAAACAGAACCCCTGAGACAAGAAGCCAAGAAGCCTCAGGGGCAGATGAAAGGGCAACCGATTCATAAACAAAGGTACAATCTTGGCAAAAACTGAATTAGACTTAATCGCTTCTCCCGTGTAAAATCAAGGGTCCTTGCTATTTGTTGAGTTGTAAATCCAGGGTATCTGCCCCACACACCCCACAATAACCCCTCTAACTGCAACCCTCTGGTTTCTGTCATAATGACGCTGCACACACGCCTACCACGTGCCCGCAATGTACACAGAACTTTTTCTAATATGCTGTTGTTTTGCGATAGATGGAGTTGTTTATCGACACCACGGAACGATGCCACATATTCATTGCCTCGATCAATGGTCTCATGCTGACTCAGTCACATGCGTGTATATATATAAGTATATATGTACATATCTATTTCTATGCGTGTATATATATGTGTATATACATGTATATGTATGTATGTATGCATATATATACACATACATAGTGAGCCATGATGCTAGACGAGGAGAGCCAACAGCCGGAGGAAGCAGAGCAGGCAGGAAAGACGGCTGGAGGGATACAGTTATGACCAATCGAGCTCAGATGAATGTGCGGGATTCAGTGCATCGGCGCACATTCTCCAGGGCCGCTGCAGATTATAAATCCTTAATCATGTCACAAGCCCGGACGAGGACCCACAGGCAGAAGAAAAATAAAACCTTCATCGCAATAGGACAACGCCAGACACCACGACAATCGGAGGCCTGACACACGGCAAAAGAACACTTCAGGCAAACGCCTCGGCTCGAAATGGTGAAACCCAATAACCACTTGACAAATGGACAGCATTTCAAACCGTTTAAGGCCAGAATACGTGCGAAAAGGTCTCAATTTTCACGAGGAAACTTCATTTCACGGCCTCGTCTGCTGACAATAACATGAATAAAAGCACCACAGATTCCGAGGCAATTGGTCTTGACCATACCAGCCGGCCAAAAACAATCAATACTACCGCGGCGTCTGAGCTTTTGAAGGGCGTCCGTTTCTTGGTAATGGCGGGTGTTCCTGCGTTAAATAAATTCTGGCCCGCCTCTCCGCCTGGCCGGCGCGCAACGCCTCCGCGGTGACAAAGGCTCGGGCGTCTCTCGCGAGTCTCGATGGTTGTCTGAGAGAAGGTATGCTTGTCGTAGCCTGGCCACCGACGACGCGTCAGTTCCAGGAAAAGCAGGGATATTTTCCTGAATCTGGCAGAAAACGAAACGGCGAAATGCTGACCGACGTTGGTCAGACTGACATTATGGCTCTATGGCTCCTTGACCATAGCTGGCGCACTGGCTCTTGTGGCAAAAAGGCTTCGTGGCTGGTCCTCAACTGATGGCTATCTAGTCAGCACGGCTGATCAGATAACTGAAAATTGGACGGGAATTCTACCAGTCGAAATTCAATAATCTGAATTCCAATCGGGAATTCATCAATCAGACGAAATAACAAGGCGGCGATAACAGAGGCCATTAAACCGAAGATCTTCTGCTTGGAGAACTCGTAAAATGCACCACAACAAGCATATAGCAGAAGACATCAACGCAAACACATCTTTATCATGCTGAAAGATGTGCCTATCTCGTATGCAATCACATTCGATTCGGGATAAGAACATCTTTACATGCACACACACGTATGCCCACGTGTATCTGCGTAGAGCAGTATTGCAGCTTGGTGTTGTGGATAGGACACTGGGAAGTACAGTTAGTGAGGTTAAAGCATGTCAGTGGGTTGCAACAACGTCTGTGCCACTCATTTTGATGGTTGGCAAGTGGCTACCAGCGCAAGTTGGGAGGTTAACAAAGGTATCCAGTTGGATTGCTATGGTCATGTTTGCACTTAAGCCAAAAGATCCTTTACAGACTGGTACCATGCTTGTGAGAATGTGTCGTATAGTTACCTTTCTTATGCTTCTAATTTCACAGATGCCGAAATCCAGTTCATCTGCAAACACAAACAAGCAGCTTGTTTAAAAATATGATCCATGGTCATGCATCTGCTTATCTCTGCCAGGCCTTAATGTTTTATACCATTCCACACTTGACACACATTTTAGAAAACAGAAAATGGCCAACAATAAAACGGTGCTCTATAAATTGTTGATGGCAAAAAGCAAATACAGCTGCATTGCCTGCATTTCAACCAAAAAGCTCCTTCAAGCTAATACCATCACACCTCCAAGGCCTATTCTTAATAGCCATGTAATAAATGAGTACTTACCTTACCTTATCTAAACTGAAGTGGCAATGCTATCCTGTAATTGCCAATGGTAGAGACGAAGCCACACTTGTTTTCCGATAACAGTGACTGGCATGAAAGACTACTTCTTTCTCCGAACACGGCCAGGAAATAATTTGCAAGACAAGATGAATGAGAAAGCAGGAAACCAGACGAGTTATGGCTAGAAATACTTCAAAGAATTTGCACTGAAAAGAAGCATACAGAATGAAGACTACAGCAGGTTAAACGCTCGATAACCATTTGCCGAATCCAGAGCAACTGGTGCACGCCCCTCCATCTGCAAATACTGTGGGGCTTAGAGTGAAACACATCCCATCAAGTACATCAGTCTGCGATCGGGCAAGATCCTGGCCGCTTACCACATGTCTGCACCACCTCAAAGGATGGCTGCCATAAGATTCCGGTGATTTACGCGAAAAGCACGTGTAGGCCTGAATTGAAAATCCTCCAGATAATCAAACAGGAAAACGGTTTGTGAAAATTGTTCAGAAAATAAATCTCCAGGCTGTCAAAACAAAAACAAAATGTCCCCCCCCCCAACCATGCATTTGACCTCATTCTGTATCCCGACTGGAACAAACTGTATTTAAGTACTTTTATTTTTTAAACATCTTTAGACTATTTCTGTCAACAGCAAATACTATGCTTAAAATAAGTAAAATACCAAACAAGGTAGAGTAAAACTGAAAATGTTAATGCTTTCCCATTTATCATAATGATAGGCCCGAAAGAAATGCCTGCAATGGAATTTATAAACATTTGCTAAAAACAACTGATACTTCAAGTTTAAAATTCAAAGATTAAAAACTGTTATGTTATAAAATACATTACATTACATTACTAAGGTGTCTGTCTACGGGCGGTAAATGTGTATTACCCTTCCAGTCATATTACATTGTTAAGTGTATGAGTATGACCCTGTTGAGCTGGCAGGCGAAGGACTCTCGATTTTTAGTGGCTGATATCCGAGTTTGCTAATATGGGAGATAATCGAGCACACACGGCTTTTCAGGGCAATAAAATTGTCAGGATACACGGCAAGATTTGATAGCTGTCAGTGTAGCTCTTATTTGCTGGAATACCCTGGAATAACAGTTAATAGTCATGTGACCAAAACAGATATAAACAAAAATAATAGTTTCACTGGACGTAAGAGCATAGCTCTTGGACCACAAGAGATAAACCAGGAGCCTGGGTCCAGCAATCAAACAGAAGTGCTTCAATAACAATAAGCAACCCTGTTTCTACATCAAATAGGGCACTGATCACAACAAACAGCTGCAGGGTAGCCACAATGAATATCCCTATTATAGCCACAATAAACACAGCCTCGTAACCACAGCCTTTATTTATACCATAGGAAACAGAAACCAGTACAAATATCTCCAACCACACCCCACAGCCCTTCTGCTACCGTGCATATATCTGTAACCACAGCATAAAGCCCTACGAGCACAAAGAAATTTTCAGTACACGTAAGTTAATACAATACAATACAATTATAATTTAATAATGCCCCCTTACAAAGTTCAGCAGTGCACATTGAAGCCAGGAAACAGCAAACATTAAGAGCCACAAAAAGACAGAAAGAGGCAAGTTTTCAGCTTGAAGTGGAAGACAGTCACAGTAAAAGAGTTGCAAATGTGAGCAGGTAGAGTTCCAGATGGAGGGACCAGCAACAGTGAATGAACACCGGCCAAACACAAGAAGTGTACCAGAAACAACATACTTTAAATCCACTGAAACCCTTTTCAGGACCAACAACATACCCAACCCGGTCACTGCTATGTAAGTGAAAATGCAGATCCAGTTGGTTAAGCTCTTTGACCCGGAATGACCTGGAAGTTCTGTAGAACTGAGGCACAGTACAAGAGTACCGGACACTCAGGACATTAATGCTGCAAATGGTATATCCCCAGAACACTATAATTCAGATTAAGTATAATATTCATTCTACTGGCAACAACTCGGAACTCTTATTGGAATACATCTATCTTGACCTCATTTTGCATCATCGCAAAACACAGTTCAAAAGTTCCGTTACCACTGGCAAATAATTTTTAAAATAGATAGATACTAAATAGAATTAGAAGTATATAGATACTAAATAGAATTAGAAGTATATAGATACTAAATAGAATTAGAAGTATATAGATATTAAACAGAATTAGAAGTATATAGATACTAAACAGAATTAGAAGTATATGGATACTAAACAGAATTACAAGTATATAGATACTAAATAGAATTAGAAGTATATAGATACTAAATAGAATTAGAAGTATCAGTCTGACTTATGGTGGAATATGCAAAACAACTGGTCACATGAATGTCTTGTAGCCTGGAACATACAGGTTTCAGCCTTTCCTTGCACAGTTGCTTATCACCATAAAACTAGTGCTATGTAAATATGAGAACTAACACTGTTAAGTCAAGGAAAAGTTGTTAACCATGCTGCTGTAAAATTTGCTTTTAGCAAACGATCGTTCATTCCAAGAACTGTACCTGTTCAAGAAGTTGTCAGCAAAGCTGTGTAATAGATGAGCAAATTTTGCATCTGAATGAACAATTACCTTACCTTACCTAATCCTACCATAACTCCAACTTATGTTACACAGACTGAAGAACAAACAGCTGTCAGTTAGAATCACTTTGTGTTTCTTTCTTCTCCTCTCCCAAAAGCACATCTGCTGAGTCAGTGTTGACTTGCACCAGCCATTCATGCAGAGCCTGGATTCTGTCTGCGGTCTGTTTGCATGGATATCTGTGCCCAAGGATATTTTTTACGATTGCAATAAACAAAAAAGAAAAACTCCAACATGAAACTACCCTCTTCAGGTCCATCTTTCTGGTCCATACAACTGGTACTGTTTTTACACACGTAAAATATGACACCCTATAAAACAGCCTGTTATGGTATAAAATCCTCTTACACTTACACTTGACCTATGCAAGAATGGAGACCCTATAATTAATTACACAGCTTCACCGAAGAAGGCTTAATTACAGCTGACAGATTAAGAAATCCTAGCCACCTGTGATGCTCTTTTACATCTTGAACATTGAACCCCTGGTTAGATTAGGTCCTCAGAAACTAATTAAGACAACAGATTGAGGTTAACCAATATTGATAGCATTATGTAGCAGAACAAAAACCCTGGACAGAGGTTTAAGAGAGGTCAGCAGCCTTGGGTGATTAAGTTTGCTTGTAAGTGCTATCACATCCCTCTTCTTAGAAAAAAGTTATCTCCTTAGAATAAACTTTTCAAGAATTCTGATAAAACCATTTACTCAGAAACTTCAAAGAATCTACAACATCGTGATGAGACATAAGATAAAAACCAGTTGTTAACCTGAGGCTTAAATTTTATCTTCTGTTGTTACAAGTCCCTGTAAGGTCACAGGATGTCTCCCAGTGGCAATAGCCTCCTGGTTTCCTATTAAGGTCAGAATGCCTTCGCAGAATGTTGGCAACAAAAATGGTGGCAAATTATAACAGTCTAAACCAGTATACCTACTGAGAATTGCCTGGGGATAATTAGCCAACCAAGATTCACAAGAAAGAAATCTTGAATTGAATATTCTCCCAATATGTTTTTCTTACTGCAGTCAGGCAAAAGTGGCAATGTAAAGCAAACAAGGCTGTAACATATTTTAAACGCAACACCTTGCATGGATTGAGCCTACTTCCATGCTTCTGACAAGTAGGAGCAATGTAAATACTGAAATTCACTTGCGTCACACAGTAGATTAAATACTCAATTCCTCAGTGCCTACTACGTCAGTGCTGTTCATCAGGGGACTGGTCATTGAGTGAAGGATCCTTTGGCTAAAGTGCAAATGTGATGGACATCAATTTAAAAACCTGACAAGTATTTCTCTTAGGAGTGGCATAACTCAACACTAAATCAACAGTTTCTGTTTTGTGATCCACTGACGAACCCTCAACTGGGCTAACATACCCTATGTTGTGTTGGTAGGCAAGTAAGTAAGTAGTAACCTTTATCTGCAATAAATTAGGAAAATCAGATTTCCTAGCGATCGCTCTTGGTTTACAATCCAGTGGCAACAATTTATTTATTTATTTATTTATTTAGGGAAAACCTCTGGCTAACCGTGGTTATTTTTAACTATGCGAATTTAACGCAGTTTGGGACGTTCGCACGTGTTTAGCGAATGAGCTATAAAATATTGATCGATAGATTGATTCCGCGAAATTTACTGGAACAAAAAACCTGATGACTCGGGCGCTTTTTAAATGTAACAATTAGAAAAGTGGTAAAGTGGTAAACAACATGAAAAACTAAAAAACAACATAAACTGGGTCATCCAAGCGATATTGAAATTTTACGGAATACTCGAAAAGCCTCATACAAACTACCTGCTTTGTGAATTCTTTAAAAAATATATACATCTTTAACCCGTTATTATTTATTTTACCCAACAAAGATGGTAGCACAACAACAAAAAACACACATAACTAAGAACAGAGATGCTGCTTCTCACCAAGCCAGCAGCATCACATTTACATCAGCGAATCGTCGCTTTGTGTTGAAACGAACATAAAATTAACTCACCTTTCAGCGGCGGTTTAGCATGTTTAATTTCCAGACCTTGTCCTATTCTTTAACGTAGAATTTCCTGAGGAGACGTAGTTGACTTAGTCAGCTTTTATAGAAACGCCACGAGCGGTGAATGTGCCTGCTGCGGGCGCATATATTTATAGCAAGCCTGAACGGTCAAGACAAGATCGAAACACACGAACGCCCTGTCGCATCCCTCTATCGACCTCCTTCCTAGCACCACCACCATCACAGCAGCAGCCGGCAACAACCGCAGCAGCCGGCAGCAACGTCTGCATAGCCAGGGAAGGGACTAATCGCACCCTGTAAAGGCAAATGTAGAACGTTCGCTCCACTGAGGGCAGTTAAGTGGTTCCCCGCATCAGCGCCAAGAGAACGACTATAAACCGCATCTGGTGCAAAACACAGTAGGCCCTAACTTGGCGCGGCAATTGATGATGATGGTGGTGGTGGTGGTGGTGGTGGTGATGATGATGATGATCGTAATCGTAATCCCGAGATTTCTACAGTGCCCAACGAAAGCTAGGCCTACGTCACGGGGACCAGCTTATTCACAGACGCTCAGTCAAAACAAAATCGATAGGCAAACGTGTTCGGTTCCAGGTCAAGATCCAAAAGTCAGGCAGAGAGACAGCGTTGCAGTTCCGGTGGGTGATGTTTGGGATTGGAGCGGAAAGAGGGATAAGGGACTCTGCCTCAACCCACACCTTTAATACTAACTCTTCTGTCCGGAATTTAGGTGTTATTTTCGACCAGAACCTCACTTTTTCTGATCATATCACCCATCTCTCCCGCTCTTGCTTTATGCATACCCGCGACCTTCGCGATCTTGGCTTTAAGACTAATAGCAGAAAAAGCAAGGCGAAAGAATAAAAAGGTATACAACTGTTTTGTAGACTTTAAGAAGGCATTTGACAGTGTAGACCAGAACGTGACATGGGCCGTTCTACAATCGTATGGGGTTGACAACAAACTGATTCAGTTGTTACGAGACATAAATGGTACTTCACAAGCGGCGGTCAGGACATGTGGCAAGTTGGGACCGTGGTTTAGAACCAACAGGGGTATGAGACAGGGCGATCCAATATCGCCCATGGTGTTTATAACAGATTTGGAAAGAGCAATGGACAGGGTCAAGAGCAAAGGAATATCAGTTCAGGGAATATGCATAAACAATTTACGTTTTGCAGATGATGTGGACATATTGGAGGAGGGACCTACAGAGCTGGAATGCACAACACGAATGCTGAATGAAGAAGCAAAGAAATATGGACTGTACATGAACTTTGATAAGACAAAAACAATGGTATTTGGCGACAAAAACATCACCCAGCAGATAGTGGTTGAAAGAATGCAGCTGGAGAATGTAGAGAGGTTCACTTATCTTGGAAGTAATATGACATATGACCTAGATTGCAAAAAGTGAAATAAAGATACGAATAGCGAGGGGAATAGCAGTGTTGAAAGCAATGGATAAAACTTGGAAGAGCAGAGCAATCAGCATGAAAACAAAACTGGAGGTATTAAAGACATGTGTATTTAGCACCATGATGTATGGATGTGAGACATGGGTCCTGACAAAAGACTCACGACGGAGAGTCTTGGCATTTGAGAGAAAATGTTACAGAAAAATCCTAAGGATCGGATGGACTCAGAAGATTAGGAATGAAGAGGTTTACGAAAGAGTGGCTATAACCGAGAATCTACTGCAGAAGGTTATTCAGCGAAAACTTGGATTGTTTGGACATATCTGTAGAATGAAGGATGACAGAAATATTAAGACTCTGATGTTTGGAATTATGGAAGGTACGAACAAGAGAGGCAGACCACATCGAGAGTGGGTGGATGACATTGAGGAGTGGTGTGGCGCGGACTTGCAGAGACTGGGACATGCGGCTCAAAACAGAATCGAGTGGAGACACATTGTGAAACGGGCATCGGACACCTGCGGGCATTGAGCCCACGGTTGTTGATGATGATGATGATGACCTTCGCAGAATCCGCCCCGCGGCGCAGCTTTCGTTGGAGGCTGGAGAGCAGAGGCAGATAACAGGAAGAAGGGGTGTCAGGATAAGATCTGTGGAAGAGGAATGTTTTCAGTTTTGAGTGAAAGGCCGAAGCAGAAATTGCAAGCGGTGGAGCATCGGGGGCGCTGTAGAAATCTTGGGATTACGATTACGATTAAGAAGAAGAAGGGGGTAATCTATAGGTCATTCTTCCACTGCTGCCCGTCACAACGGGTAGAAAAGGATACGTGGCGCCTAGTCCTAAGGATATCATGGATGCAGTAGTGAGCAGACCTACGTATAGAATTAATGTGTTCACTGAATGACAGGTTGAAGTCAAACATAACACCCAAACTGAGGGCTAACAGCTGCATTGTATGACAGAAGTGCTCAGGTGCACTGAATTCAAACGGTTAGATGTATTCAGTTGCTGTGAAGTTCCAAAGAGGCGAGAAAGACGTCAGATAATAGAGCGAGTGAGCTGGAAGAAGAGGAATTATTATCGAAGGAAACACAGAGTTGAGTATCATCAGCGTAAAGATGGTGCTTCAGACCACTTTGACTCAGTAAAAAGCTTAGTTGGGTGGTGTATAAGGAGAAAAGTAAGGGGTCGAGAACAGAGCCTTGAGGGACGCCGCAGGTTATTGATACCCGGTCCGATATTGCTTCATGATGTAGATAGATTGAGTACTGGGAGTAAGACATGATTTGAACCAGTTTAGGGCCAGACCTGATATACCGAACCAGTGTTCAAGGCTATGGAGCAAGATAGCATGGTCGACAGTGTCGAAGGCGGGTCAAGAAGAGCAAGTGTAGTTGCTTTGCCACTGTCCATGGAGCAGATAATGTCATTGTGGACAGATAGAATAGCTGTCTCAGTGGAGTGGAATTTGCCATATGCTGACTGGAAAGGGAGAAGTAAGGAGTTTGAAGACAGGTTTGCCTCCAGTCAATTTTTAACAACACGTTCAAGAAATTTTGACATAAAATTCAAGCTTGAGATTGGTCGGTAGTTTGACATAATGTCACCATCTAAAGATGGTTTCTTTAGCAGAGGGCGGACTATTGCATGAGAGAAACATGATGGGAAGAGGCCCTCAGCTTGCGACCGATTGATTAATTGTAATTGTAATTTGAGATTTATAAAGCGCCTCTTAGAGGATAAACTCAACAGAGGTGCTTCCGACCCGAAGGAGTAAAATCACTGTTAAACAGTACAGTCTTCAGGCGCCTACGGAACACTGAGAGGGGGAGAGAAAGGAGCTTAAGTCGCAATTTTTGAGGGAGACAATTCCAGCAAGTGGGACCAACATATGCGAAGCTTCTGGACTGGGCAGTAGCGGTGCACAATCTAGGGACAAACAGGAGATTCTGAGTGGCCGAACGAAGGGTGCTACGGCCCGGCAACGAGGAGACCAAAGTGCAGAAGTCAACGAGGTAAAGGGGAGCAGAGCCAAGAACACAATTGCGCATGAGGGAGAGGATCTTAAAGTGGACACACTCCTTGACTCCAGTGATGTCAAGATGGTGGTACCAAGCACATCAAAGCAACTTTGGAGAAGGTGTTGGAACTGCATTTAGGAGGCACTGTTTGTCGGGAGATGAGATCGAAACAGTTGATTGAATTTCTCTCAAGGTTGCGGGAGTTAGAGAATCGAAAATAAGTAGGGTGGGCGATCAGGAGATGAAAAACCATTTGATAGAGAAACACCAGAAAATTTCAGCTTGACGTTGCATATCTTGCCATCAAAAAATCTAATAAAAGCATCAGCCAGAGCGGATGGCGAGAGGTTTTAGGTAGCGTACACGGTGTTTATCTATGGAGTAAATAAAATATGGAATAAATAGATATCGTGAAAAGCTCTGAAACTTATTCCTTCTAGTGCGAATATTTCAATTCTCGGCAGCAGAGGCAGAGGCAAATTCAGTGGATGACGTCATCTCGATAACGAGGCCGACGGATTTAGTAAGTGCCAATAAGTAATGAATATACGGAACTCCCAATTGCTCATAGCATGCCTAGCTTAAAAAATTCCTGCATCTTGTGCTAACTCAGTGCATAATGAATAATAATCTTCGCGGGGCAGGAGTGACTCCAACCCAGTTCTACGCTCAGAGCCACCCACATGATTGCTCCTTCTACTCTCAGCGTAAAGTGGCCGATCTATGCCATCTCTGCGTATAGTGTCCGTTCTCTCGAAGGAGGGTCCAGGATTGGCCACTGTCTGTGAAGCTCTATCTCAGAATCCGATTCTGCCCCTTCCGCGGTCGCCGTTTGTTCGCGAAGTTCGCGAAGTCCGGAGCGCGATCGCCACACAGAGCAGCATTGAAATAAAGCTGTTATTTATAAATCCTGTTCATATCACAAGCCTTGTGGCCAATCCGCCACAATAACACACATTTTCTTAATTATTAACTGCAGTCCAAGTTGCTCCGCAATCTGGAATAAACGCCCTCCAAAAAACCAAAGCGGATTCCTTTTCCCCTTACTTCTCTCGCCGCTCCAATATTCGAAGCACTGTCCACCGTAGCCTTTTCCCTGTGCATTTAAAACGTTGAGGGTCCATAAATGAGTCTATGCATCAGGATAATTAAACCAAGGCCTTTAAGATCAGGTTCGGTTCCATGTTAAGATCCAATGGTCATGCAGACCGATTGATAAATAGATAAATATCTACTTCTCTACATTTACATTCCGATTCCAAAGCTGTACCTCTTGCAGTCTCTGTGCAGGTCTTCACTGAAAACAAATTATCAATTTTGTTTTTACTAAGCGCCTGTGTTTAAGTTGGTTCCCGGGTCTTAACTTACTTTGGGCGCTGTAGAAATCTCGAGATTACGATTACGATGGCGCGTCGTTATTACGTCATTACAAGTGTAAAATCTATCCTGAATATATAATCCGTATGCGGCGTACAATGTTCTATAAGTAAATAACTGGATTTTGTTTTTAAAAAAACTTGGTTATCGTTGTTGTGATTAGAAGTACGGTTATCGTAATAAGCAGGGATTAGTTTATTGGAATAACCATGCGTCTTTTGAAACCGAGCTGGGTTGCTCACGAAGGTAAAACTTTCAGGCATTTTTACGTTATGCAAATATTAAATATTACTGGCGTTGTTTCATTGTGTGAGATAAAACACGTGAAGTTTGTTAAGTCCTGTACAAAAGAAACCAACAGCTTTGCTATAATTTCATGATTTGATTATAGTGCGGTACGATTATGGTCTAAGAGAATTTCAAATGTGCGGCCCTGCGTAAAAGTTGCAATGGCTTGGCAAGGTTGTGGAACTGATTGAAGTAAGACGCTGACATCGTTTCACCTTTAAATTCTTTGATACAAGTTTTCAGATTCAGCTCTCTGTTCGCTTTGCTATTAAGAAAAAAATGTAAGATTTTCCTGTGCATTTAAAACCTTGAGGGTCCACAGATGAGTGTGCATCAGGATAATTAAACCAAGGGAAACATGTAGAATCGGCCGCTTGCGATCGCCCTGCTTAAAAACAACATGGCCGCCTCAGACTGCGAGAGAAATAGAGCGCTGCCACGTACCGAACGCAGTCCCAGTTAATAAATAAGTGAGTCGTCCGCGGCAAGCATCCGTAAGTAACAGACTAACAAAAAGTTTATAAAATACTTCTGTAGGTGAAAGAAATCATAAAGTAACACAAAGGTATCAATAAATCAAGAAATTTAGTAAGTTTCTGTGATGCAAATAAGAATGTTTGTGAAAACGTAATCGCGTGGCACAATCATTCATGTATATATAACATATACAGTATATATGTAATGCAAATGTTAAGGAACTCTTCAAAAAGACAACAAACAAGAAGTGATGCAACCTCACTGTTGCAGTGATTCTTTTGTGAAAGTGCAGAATTCAACACTCGAATATGTTTTATTCTGCTGCGCATACAAATAGTTCTTATTACGCTGTGCTTGTCGTTCCAGGTGACTCGCTTACTTATTAACTGGGAGTGCTTCTGGTATGCAGCAGCGCTGTAATTTCTCCTGCAGTCTGTGGCAGCCATATTGTTTTTAACTGAGCTATTACAAACATTAGATTCTACATGTTTGCCTTAAAACAAATTTCCAAGCTACAGAAGTTTAGTCTGCTACATTATTGTAAAAATACTTTATAGTGCAAGAGCAAGTACACTTTGCAGTAAATGTGGTGTGCTACACTAAAAGATTACCAAAATGTGATTATTAGTATTTGACTGATTAATCAAATATCTTATTTGAGTTGTATTCTAAAACAATTTTCTGAGCCTAATGTGCTGAAAAGATTGTCCAAAATAATACAAAAGAATTACCAACTTTTTGCAGTTTTGTTCTAGCAAAGGTTTGCCATTTCCTGACAGAAATTGTTTTTTTGACTGATTTCAGGAAAACCAATATTTTCCGTTGATATACATCCCGATGGATCACGATTTGCAACTGGAGGACAGGGTATCATTGTGTCACTGAAATTTAGTGAACTGCATTGGAGAAAATGCATTAATGGAGGGCTAATTTAAAAAAGTGTTGCTAGAAGAATGAATTCAGTGAAGTGCCTTTCCAGCAGTTGGGCCATCTAGTCTACCTAGAATAGCCTTTCTGTGGATCTGCATGTCCTTCTGGCCTGGGATACTACATGTACCTTACATCAATGCTGTAAAACTGTTCTATTGTGTTCGGGTTTTGACTTGGAGTGTCTTGAAGAGGTGCTATATAAATTGCTGAATGAGATAACAAATTTTCTCCAAAGCGTTTCACTAAATTTGCAAAATACAAATGCCTATTGATTATGGAAAGTATTTGTTTAGACTCCAAGTAGACATGATCCAGTGGCATTAAAAAATTAGAATAGTTGCAAATGAAGCTTCAGGAACGACCATACCTTCTTCACAGTGAAGTCTGCAAGTGTATTGTTATAATGTATTTATTTGTAAATACTATTATTATAATTGGAATTGCTTAAAAATTCTCTGTAACCTGTCTGCTGGTTGGTCTCTAAGGCCTCTTGGATCCTGACTGACTCTGTCTAGTGGATTGCGATTATGAAATTCTGTTTTTGCCTAGAAACGACCGTTAGTTGATGCTTTCTGTGTTCTCAGCATTACAGAAGTTTCCAGATTAGGAATAAATCAAATTATCATTTTTTCTACCATATTTATAAGGTTTAGAGGCATGGAGATTCTGCCTATATTAAGTCCTGTGATAAATAATATTAATATTTATTAGCTGTGTTTCTTTAATTGTTGAGCAATTGATGGGTAACATCGTTCTTGAAGCCTTGAAACGGAATTTATATATCGTAAGTAAGCATTTGTAAAAACACCTTGTGTTCATTTTCTGAAATAGGAATATGTAATGAGGAATGCCTTTGATCCTGCTTGTTTCTTGTAGGCGACAATTCGGGCAAAGTTGCCATCTGGAACATGGAGCCAGTCCGAGAGGAGAAGCACGAGAAAGATGAGAACATTCCAAAGCTCCTTTGTCAGATGGACAATCATCTGGGTAAGGTGGGACCCTGAGTGGTAGGAGCTTGATCCAACACACTGCTTGCCAAGGTTGGCAGTTATCCAACCAGCTGAAATATCACATGTTATACAAACAACAAGAACCCTTACAACACACTTCTTTCTAGCTTGTTACAATGATATCAACTAATATTTTCTTCCTTAAAATACCCCATGTTGGATCAGTTAGATCATCACTTTGTGCATCACTTCTGAGAGGTACTTAAAGGTGCTATATAAAGTGTCTAGATACATACATTTGCAATATAGAAATGGGGCAGATTGGTCTTTCATGTCGTACAGAGGGATGGACAACAAATTCGGGTTGAAAGTAGTTTAATCGACGTCCAGGATTATATCCATGTAGCTATTGACCTTTGACCTGAATTTTGATGACCAGCTTCATCTTCAGCATTCGGATCCCTCTTCTGCATTCGGCCTTTGCTCTGTGTTTGGCTTTCACATCTGCTTTTGGCTTACTCAACTTACTTCTGCTACTATTTATGTAAATTATAGGGCTTTAATTAATTTGAGGAATTTGTGGGTTGGCTATTAATAGATAGACCTGTTGAGTGCTGTATTTCCTCAGTGCTGAATGAAACTATTCAGTTTCTAAAACACACGCTTTGTCACACCCTGCTCTGTTTGTGTGTTTTTTAACTCTGTCATATTACTGCTTCTGTGTGGGCAGCCCACTGGTGCTCTTACACAGCATTTCATGAAGGATTATGATGGACAGAGTTGCTTGATTTCAGCATGTGTCAACTGTGTGCGTTGGTCTCATAATGGCATGTACCTGGCATCAGCTGGTGATGACAAGCTGATCATGATTTGGCAGTCAAGCCGGTGAGTTACAGTTTCAGTTTCCTTTTTAAATCTAAGTGGGCTAATTATTTTATGTCTCTTTAAATCTAAGGCACTGATGTCTACTTGAAGCAAATGCTGCTTTGATTCACGGTCCAGGTTCATTAGGCTCGTCTCATATTGATCTTCCAGTGTTATGCCTAAACTTATCTATTACGATCTACCAGTAATCTCAGATAATAGCTTCAGTGGTCGCTTCAAGTGAAACCACTGTCAAAATCATTATCTGATGGAGAAGCCAGTTGAAACGCAGTTCAGTTCTGTGTTTGATTCAGCAGTTGTCATTGTTTATAATGTAATGATTTGTAAAAGTGATGGGTCATTCTGTGTCAAATCACCCAAAATCCAAAAACGTCTTCCCTCACCATCTCTGAATTTGATGATATTAGGTCAGTTTGTAAAACAACATGTGGTAGGAAACTGTGCAAAATATCAGCTCTTAATGTTGCATGATGTTCAAGATATGACCAGATTTATGTGGGCTGGGTAGCAACAGCTTGTGAATGACTTAATTCTGGGACGTTTTTGATTATGAGTACCTTGTTGCAAAAGAAATGCCACTCTCCATATAATCGAAAGTCTTCTTTGCATTTATGTAGATTGGTGAAATTCTTATAGTTTTTATACCCAGCTGCAGTGATTACTCTTGTATTCATATTCGTTTCTAGCCAAGTAGTGTGTTAAATTATAATTATTCATATTCAGCTGAACAGTAAAATATGTTATTCAGTATTGCTCTGCTCTGAAGACTATTCTTCATGAGGCTGTGTAAGGATATGTAGAGAGATAGACAGCGATGCTTCATTGTCTGCCTTGCCATTTGCTGCTGAAACTTAAGTATTTAGTATTTGGATGTGTTGTTGACATCTTTAGAAGCAGCACCATGTCAGCTGTTTTTGGGAGTGGCGGGAAGCTCGTCAACTACGAATCCTGGCGCAGCATAGTCACCCTGAGAGGACACTCTGGAGGTCAGGTTTACTGCCAGTACAATTTTACCAACTTTACTATTTTATGACTAGTACTACTATACTTTACTGCAAGATTTACTTTACTAACTGTGCTACCACCAATACTACTTTGCTGCACTTCCACTTTACCACTTTACATATAGATTTTGTACATTTGCTCTAATTTACCACCAGTACTAATTTACCAGCTGTACTACTTTACCAAGAGTACTGTGTTCCCAGTGATACTTTACCACTTATACTACTAGCAGCTCTAAATGTTTATTCTGTAAAACTGTCATGCCAAATTTCACAGATTAGAAATATTGACAGTTTCTAAATACATTACTTTTGAAGAAATTTCATTAATTATTTTTATCTGTGCCTGATATTCAGACTTACTATTTTTACTCATGGTATAGGTACTTTAGATGAATGACTAAGATTTATTGTAATTAATAATTATTATTATTTTAATCTGTGAATGTCTGACAGATATACTCGACGTGGCCTGGTCTCCGCACAGCACCTGGTTAGCATCATGCAGTGTCGACAATACCATCATTGTCTGGAATGCTGTCAAGTTTCCAGGTCAGTTACGAAACACAACATCAATTGATTAATTTTCTCTGCCTTACTTTACCTCATCCTACTATAATGGTCCTCACCTTACTTTAACTTACCTCACTTTAACTTAACTTACATTATCTGATCATACCTTTACCTTAACTTACCTAACCTTAACTTTTACCTGCCTTTCTTAACCTTAACTGACCTTACCATTTACCTCACGTTAATTTACCTCTTATTTAACATATCTGATCATACTTTACCTTCACCCACTGTAACTTACTTAATATTGCTTTCCCTTAACTTGCCTTACCCTGCCTTTCCTTAACTTTACCTTCTTTACCCTACCATTTGTAGTCTTTGCTTACCCATTTTTTTTTTGTTTTTTGACTACAGAGCAGTTGGCCGTGCTGCGTGGTCATACGGGTCTTGTCAAGGGCCTTGCGTGGGATCCCGTTGGCAAGTATCTGGCCAGTCAATCAGATGACAGGAGTGTTCGAGTCTGGAGAACTTGCGACTGGCAACAGGACACGTGCATCACACAACCGTTCCATGAGGTAGTTCTACAGATGTACTGTACAGAGATGTCGTGTAATGTAATATGTGTAATGTTGGATCATTCTATACAACGGAATTGTGCTGTAAGATAAGTATCAGAGTATGTAAAGTGTTACATAGGTAGTCAGTATTTCTTTCATTAGACAGGTTTTATGTAGTGCATTTATTATTAGTAGACGTTAAAATTTATAAAGCTCATTTACTGTTGATACTCAGATTAAAGAAACTATTCAGCTGAATACGATTGAAGTATTCAGAGCACTATTTGGGTCAAAAGCGAATCGAATACCAGTATTTAGTACAGCTCTAATACACACATAAAAACACAGGCATCTATGCATACATACATGCATACGTAAATGCTTCTTCTTCTTCTTTTCAACCGTCCTCGGTATGAGGGTTGGTCGCATTGTAGACGATTCTTCTCCATCCACTCCTATCCTCGGTTCTTCTCAGCAACTTCTCTGTGTCCATGCCGGTCCATTCACTGATGTTGTCCATCCACCTCTTCCTTGGTCTTCCTCTTGCTCTTGCTCCCAGAGCTGTTCCTTGCATGATCTCCTTCTCCAAACAATCACCCTGTTTCCTCATTATGTGTCCAAAGTACGACATCTTTCTTCTTTTGATTAATTCAAGCAAACTCCTTTCCACACCAGCCGTCTCTAGAACCCACTCATTTGTTCTTTTTTCTGTCCATGATATTCTAAGTATTTTCCGAATGCACTTCATTTCGAATGCCATTATTCTAACCTCATCCCTCTTTTTGATTGTCCAGCTCTCACATCCGTACATCATTACTGGCCAAATAAGCGTCTTCATTAATTTTAACTTTGTGGGTACTTTGATGTTATGGCACTTCCACAATTTCGCCAGATCTGCTCCTACTCCTTGTCCTTTTGCAATTCTTACTCTTATCTCCCTACTACACTCAGCATCTTCTGTCACGAGCGATCCCAAGTATACGAACGTGTCCACTTGTTCTATCCTGATGCCTTGCACCTTGATGTTACATTGTGCACCTGCCATTGCCATGGATTTTGTTTTCCCTATGTTGATCTCCAGCCCCTTCTTTCTGCCCTCTCTATCCAATCGAGACACCAAGTCCTGCAATTCCGCTTCTGTGCTTGCCATTAACACTATATCATCCGCATAACGTAGATTTGTTATCTTTCTTCCTCCAATTTGAATACCTCCTTTGTATCCCTCTAGAGCTTCCCTCATGACCATTTCGGATAATATGTTAAACAAGGTTGGTGAAATCACACACCCCTGTCTCACTCCCCTTATTCTAAACCCGCTTGACAATATGCCTCCAATTTTTACCTTTGCCGTCTGTTTGCTATACATTTCTGCCATCAAGTTTATAATGTGTACTGGGTAGCCCATCTCCATCATTGACAGCCATAGCTTCTCATGTGACACACAATCGAAAGCCTTCCTAAAGTCGACGAAACACATGTACAGCGGTTGTTGATGCTCTCTCATCTTTTCCATTATAATTCTAAGGTTTGTCACCTGATCTCTTGTCCCTTTTCCACGTCGAAACCCTGCTTGAACATCCGCCAATTCCGATTCTGTTCTACTTCTTATCCTTTCCAGAATGATCTTGAGGATTATCTTGCTCGCGTGTGACACCAGTGCTATTGTCCTGTAGTTCTTACATTGTTTCAAATCTCCAGTTTTTGGTATTGGTATATATATTGATTCCGTCCAATCCCCCGGCCCTTCCCCCGTTTCCCACACCTCGACACATATCCTATGCATCCTGTCTGTTGCCGTGTCTCCCGCAAACTTGAACAACTCTGCTGGTATCCTATCCGGGCCCGCACTTTTCCTTTTAGCCGTATCTTTTATTGCACGCTCAACCTCTGATCTCAATGGGGCAGGTTCCTTTAGGTGTTCACCCTTTATTTTGCATGTGTCCTCCCCTTCATATAACTCCTCACAGTATTCCCTCCATCTTTCAGCAACTTCTTCTCTTTTTGTAATCTCCTCATCTGTTTTTGATTTTACACAAGTCAGCTGTGGTCTGAACTTTCCTGTAAGCATCCTTACCGTTTGGTATACTCTCCTGATGTCCCCCTTATTGTTTGAATCCTCCAAGTCCTCGCAAACGTCCTCGATTTGTTTTTGTTTATCTTCTCTTATTCTCCTCTGTACCTCTCTCTTCAATTCCCCGTACCTCTCCTTGTCTCTCGTCTTTGCTTCCCTTTTTTCCATAATCAAATTAAACGTTTCATTGGTTATCCAAGGCTTGCACTTTTGTTTCTTCCTGTATCCCACGGTTGCCTCTGCCGCTTCAAGTAATACTTTTTTTTTGTTTCTTCCCACAATGCATTCGGTTTTCTTTCTTCCTTCCACTGCCCTAATTCTTTGAATCTATTTTTAACCTCCACATTGTACTCCTCCGCCTTTTGGTCGTACAGATCCTCTATATTCAGCTTTTTTATCAGCTCCACGGTCCTCTTTTTTATGATTTTGATCTTCAAAGTTGCTATTATCAAGTTGTGATCCGAGTCGCAGTCCGCTCCTGGATATGCCCTGCAATTTCTAATGCTGTCCGCCCATTTTTTTGCAATAGCAATGTAATCTATCTGGTTTCTTGTTTTCCGATCCGGTGACGTCCATGTATATAACCTCCTCGGATGTTGTAGGAACCACGTGTTACTTAACCTCAAATCATTGTCCAGGCAGAATTCAACTAATCTCTCCCCTGCTTCATTTCCTGTTCCCAATCCCCCTTTTCCCACTACTGCTGCATATTCATCCGTTGTTTGTTTCCCAACTTTCGCATTAAAATCCCCCATCACTATCAAGATGTCTCTTTTTGGAACTTGTCTTATTGTCTTTTCCACATCCCCATAGAAACATTCAATGTCCTCTTCTTTACAGGTGGTTGTCGGTGCATATACTTGTATAATGCTGATGTTCCTAGGTTTTGCATTGACTCGAACCATCAGTATTCTGTCATTCACTGTACAATACTCTTCTGTATTCCCTCCTATCTTCCTACTTATCCAAATCGCCACTCCTCTCTGACCTTTATGTCCACCACCCGAAAAAACTATTGTGTGCCCATCACTAGTTGTAAAGTGCCCCTGTCCATCCCATCATACTTCAGCTAATCCACAAATGTCCACTCTATTCCTCATCAATTCCTCCCCCAGTACTTGAACCTTCCCCAGTTGTAGCATGCTTCTCACATTCCATGTTCCAATCCTTAACGTCTTTCTCATTTGTACTTTCTCATTCCCTCTTCCAGTATCCAATTTTTCGTCTCTGCCCTGGTTGCTCAGCAGGTGACGCGGACCTTTTTGACCCGGGCGTCGTCCGAGCCGGTATGAGTTTTGAATTGATTCGTCCATAATGCTCATTGGGAAAATGAGGTGGTAGATTCCCCTGCCTTTCCACCTCGCAGTGGCGGTCTATCGTGTATTTATCACCATATACCAGCCTAATCATTGATCAGCCGTTGTCGTAATTTTCGATCTTCCGCCCGATCTCCGATGCAAGACCCGCTGCTGCCCAGGCCTTCGCCGCCCACGTTAGCCAGTTTTTCAGGGTTCCTGCAGAGCCTTCCCACCTCGCGTAGCGCCCTAGGTGATACTTCAGCATACGCCTTCATCACTGATGGTATAGCCTCTGCAGGCAGTCCCTTACTTGACTGTTACACCCCCTCACCACTGTGAGGTGTGGGTCGGACTTTGACTTTTAATCGACGAGAATTCTTTTGGTTTTTTAGTGCAGTGGTACAACGCACGTTCTTCGGCTGAATTGGTCGCCAGATGGCCTCTACCTGGTGTCGGCACATGCCATGAACAATGCTGGACCAACAGCACAGATTATCGAAAGGGACGGGTGGAAGACAGTGATGGATTTTGTGGGCCATCGGAAGGCCATCACCTGTGTGGTCTGTCCGATGTTTCAAATTTGAGAATAACTTTTCAACACTGTAATCGATCGAATACATTGCAACTGAAATGTGGTAATGCCCCTTTACGCTGTTCAGAAATGCATATTAAAGCTGGGCAGTGGGAAACATTGCCAACAAAAAACAATGGAAAAGGTAAGGTTTCAGATTAGAGCAATAGACAGTCATGGTAAGAGAGTCACGAACTTGAAGAGGGATTGAGTTCCAAACGAAGGGACCAGCAACTGATGGCTTGCCTACATAATGGTATTTTTAGAGTTATTAAAGTTCACAGTTTTTGTTATGTTTACAGCGTTTCAGCTCAAGAATCTACACAAGCTCAAAGAAATTAAATAAGGTGTGTTGTACTTGAGCACTTTTGTTGATAGAGGCATGTGATAAATGAGTAATCATGTAACATTAGATTACATATATGTTGCATTGTATTGCATTTGTCAATTTATGTAGTACCTCATACAGTACAAACTGCTAAGGGGTAAGTAAGTAAGTAATGTATTTGTTAACTTGCCATATGTCCATTGGCTGAGTGAGGAATCATAAACGTGGACAAACACGCACAAAAGTAAATACATCATAGCAAACAAATAAAAGAAGATGCACAGGAACAAAGGCAGACATACAAAATGACACTCAACCACAAAGACAGACATACAGAATGGCCCTTGCTCCCAGCCTGAGTGCTCCAAGGAAATGGGTGAGTTCTTAGGCAACAAGTTGCAACAGTCCTGCCTCCCACAGCTACCTAAGCTCAAATAGTAAGTTAAGTCTGTTTCGATACAAAAACCTTGATGAAAAGCAGAATATTTTACAAAGCTCTCACAACACATCATATGCTAAACCAGATGTCATTTTATTGGCCATGACATCACACACTGCATTGTAGGGGTCAAGAGGTTGAGCACTTATTAAGAACCTGTTCTTAAGAACATTTTTCTCATTTTTCAGTCAGGCGAATATTCCTGCTGTGCAATTGGAAGTAAGGATCGTTCTGTCTCAGTTTGGGTGAGTAGCCTGCTGCCTCATACTACTGGTAGCATGGATAGTATGTTCATTCATTCATTCAGAGCATTTATATAGCTCCCTCTCACAATGCCTACACAGAGGCACTCCCAACCATACCAGGCTAACAGAACAATGTCTTAAGGTGTGTGTGTGTGTGTCTGTATAGTGACAAATTTTCCTTCTAGTTGAGGGTCACACCTCTGAGGATTATTGTTGTTAAAAGGACAAGTAATTGACCTTAGAGTACTCATTCAGTACACTTATACCATTACCTTACTTAGTATTACTTCTACAATTCATCAACTTTTGGACAGTGCTTACAAAGATGAGCGTTGATTCTAATCGCAAAGCAACCAGTCAGATGTGTTATTATTTTTCCACTTTTAATGGGGAGACTCAACCGTTGGCATCAGGCAGTTTTGTGTATGTATGCATGTACGTATCCATTAGACGGCCAAGTTCACAGCACTTTTCTGAAGTCCTTTAAAGGCAATCTACAGAAGCTTAGAAACATGCTTATTTACTTGCATACATCTGAGCATTTATATAGCGCATTTTAAGAAAATCCCAAAGGCACTGAAACGTGGTATGCTGGCTTGTCGAGGTCCTTGCACAGGGACTGACTTAATGAGGATCTAACCTGCACTCTGCATTAAAAAGCAAGCGCTGTACCAGCCTCTTACTGTTCTGAATGATTTGTATTTGTAGGTAACGGCACTGAAGAGACCTCTGGTGGTGCTTCGAGACCTATTCAGCAGTTCAATACTCGACATATCATGGTAAGCCCAGCATTGCTGAGGAACTATCTTGCAGATGGTAGATACTGTTTTAAAACTACTAATGTAAAATTGCACATATAAACAAGGTGAGGTAATTGTACAGGTATGCAGGTAATGAATAGGTAGTCTAAGGTAATGTCGCTGAGGAATTTCTGGAAAGTGACACTACATTAATGTCTGATTTGGTTGCACTATATCAGGGTTGTCCAACATACGGCCTGTGGGCCACGATCCAGCCCGCCAAATGGGTTCGTGCCGCCCACCAAGTCTTTCAAAATATTGATTTTTTATGTCTAAAATAGCTACTTCAACTGTTTAAGCAAATATAGAGTACCTGCGTAAACAAAAACAATGTCAGGTATCCCATTAGTGCAAAAAAGTCAGCAAAAATGTGAATATGTGGTGTCTGATCTTAAGGTAGACAAATAAAATTATTGTTTGTTAGCATGTGTTGCGTTGTTTTAATTATTGATGAAATTTTGTCTTTGGCCCCCAAAGTCTTTAAAAAGTGGCAATGTGGCCCTTCACCCCAAAAGATTGGACACCCCTGCACTATATCACCAAAGATTGTCAAAAGATAACAGGTTCTATGCTGGCTGCCTCATCTTCCTTCTTCATCCAACCTTTCAGGTTATTAAGTTAATTATTACTTGCATACTTCCTTACTTATGCAGGTAGACTGTATACAAGGGCTGCAGAGTCTAGCGACACCTAGTGATGTATTGTTCCCCATTATGTTGATGATTATGATATGTTAATGATTACAATATGTTAATGATTATGATACAAGTCATGTAGAAAAGGTTTTACATGGTGCTGTGTGAACATTTTATTTAATTAAACTTACGACTGCTCTGTTGTGACTTGCTTTCCCTCCATAGCCTGACTTCTGGTTTCTCTGGCTTTTCGGATTTTGACTGGGCTTGTCCAACAGATTATGATTTTTTACTTGAAGTTGCCATCAACTTATGCATTATGGTAACAGCAATTTAAAGTCATTAGGCTAGATTATATGATATTACATTCATGTTGTGCTGGTGTTTCAGGGGAAGCAATGGACTGGAGTTGGTCTGTTGTTCTTGGGATGGCACAGTCGCCTACTTTGGTTTTACTTCGGACGAGATAGGTTCTGCCCTGTCGGACGAAGGAAAGGTGAGATGAATCTGTGTATAATGTAGCCTTAGACACGTTCTTGGTCCAGCTGTGTGTATGTGATGGTGAATGTGATGGCAGGTAATATGAAATTTGTAAAAGGTGTTCATTTGCTGGTGCTCTTTGGAAAGAAGGTTTGTTTAGAAAAGGTGGTGTGCTGGGGCAAAGTTGTCAAAATCAGGGCAGTTTTTGGCAGTTTTGTTCATGTCCCATAGCAAACAGGAATTAGCAAAGGATTCCCCAGAAGGAACATTTTGCCAAACTAGTGTGAAGTTGCTTGTCACAAGAGAGGCTAGGAAGTGTCTTACGTTACATTACAGAATGAGTTCTAATTAGGTATTGCCAATTTGTGTTACCGATTTGTTACATTCCATCCTTGGGATTATGTTACAATACACTGGAGACTCGTTATAGCATGCATCATTATAAGAGGGACTCTGATGTAATGCAGGATCTCAAAATTTGTTGAGCTATAGAAAATGAACTTGTTTTAATAAGAAGCCGTTCTTGATATCACTTCTTTGGACAGTATTTTTAGGATTTTCCAGTGAAACTTATTCATTCATTCATTCATTTATTCATTCAGAGCATTTATATAGCGCCCCTTCAAGTAAAATACCCAGAGGCACTCCCAGCCCAGCGCCGGCAAAAGAGAACAGTTTTTAACTGTCGGTGAAAAGTGTATCTAGCACCCTTGTTAGAAGGAGATGCAGATTAAGAGGGAGGCCCTTCCACGTAAAAAGGGGCTACATCTGAGGTGGTTTGGTGGACAATATTTGTTTATGCACTTAACCCTCACATCTGCATAAATGAAGTTCAAATCCAGATGGTTTGTATGAAATTGATGAAGTTCTTATCTGATGTTCTTTTCCTCGTGAAGCTCAAAGTTCAGGAGCAGATCTATGGAAAGAGCATCTATAACTCGGAGAATTGCATCGGCAATCGGATAATCGAATCAGCCGAGATGCTGAGCATCCAGGAGGAGAAGGATCATCGAGAGAAGCTGCGATTGCAGCAGCTGGAGCAGCAGCAGCAGCAACTGCAGCAGCGTACCGTGACTCAAGCACTGCTCATCTCAGCCGACTCCAACTCGGTCAACAAGGTTTTCATTTTTGGCATCTATTAGACACAAGCATTGCGCTACGCCTTTCAGTACAGGATAGGTTATAATTAATAAAATAATAAATGATTACTAAATAAACAAATCAGTGAATGAATGAATCAAGAAATGAATTAATAGGCAATTAAAGGAATGGCCAAATGCATGAATCAGTGAGTGAATGAATGATGCATTAGTGAATGAATGAGTGAATAATTGAATCAATTATTGAATCAGCGATCAGCAGCTGATTAAGTTTATTGTTGTTTCAGCCATTGAACCGGCAGATTGAGACAAGAACGAAGGATGGCAGGCGACGCATCACGCCAATTTTTCTGGCTCCGCAGCCAGATGTCAGGTAAGCCAAACAGATTACAAGAAACAGTTGTCACAGTCAGTGATGAAACACACTGTCTGCTAACTGTTGAACTTTTGGTTCTTAATGAATGTAACACAACTTAGGCTAGTGTCAGCAGCACTTTTTAAATGGACTTAACTATGTAAAGTGTCTGGATGCAAAAATTTGTCAGAGGTATATTGTTAAGTCATGCTGCTGTTAGAACATTGAAGTTGCTTGATTATGCAGTATTGAGGCCACTGAGACAGCAAGACAATCTGTGGTCTTGAAATATCAAATAGTGCTTCCAAGTGACGTGTCTCCTGTTTTCCATTGAAGCGAGATGCCGTTGCCGTTTACGAGTGGAGGGGCAGCACCTGTATTTTCATCGTCAAAAGAGGTCAGCCAGATCGTTGTTGAGAAGAAGGACGAAATGACGTCACCCGTGACGTCAGCCAGGTTCAAGGACAATTCAAGGTCGACCATGGACATGAACAGTTTGCCATCAAGTGCAAAAGCACCCGTCTCCATGTCAGACAGTGTCGTAAGGTCAGGCAAACAGGATCTGCCACCTGCCTCAGTTGCCCACCTGACTTCTGTGACTTCTGTGAAACCTAGCGAAACGCCTGCAAATGATGTGCCTGCAAGGTATTTCTGGGCTTTGGAAATTTTTGTTTTTATGTTTAGTAAATTTAATATAGTAATTGTCTTAAGGTCTGTATGCAGTGTCTAGTTTGGTCTTGTCTGATGCATTTTCTCCTCTCGTATTTTCTCCACTGATATATTTTCTCCTCTGATATACTTACCAAGTTTGTATTAAGTTATAAGCTTGCATATTGTTTACAGTTCCTCTAAGCACTGTAAAAATGAGCAATTAACCTAATTTATAATAAAGTTTATAATAAATTACAAGCTTTGTTGAATTACAAGCATTTTGTTAATCTTGCAACCTCTCTTGTTAGAGTTACTAGCTTGTACGTTAAATTTGCAATCTTCATGTTATATTTACGAGCTTTTATGTTGTAGTTACAAGCTTTTTAGATGAAATTGCATTTCTGTTTGTCATGACTACATTAACAGGTTCTGTCTGGATTTTAGATAAGCTGTTCTTGTTTTAGTAGCAAAATGTTTTTCAAGTTTTCTATTATTACACCAGAACCTTGTTATCAGACACTTCCTTTTGTACCAGACAATAAACTGGACCTTTCTTATGACGTGCATCGTGTAACAGGAATTCTGATATAAAACTGTTAGGAAATTTTTCAGTGATAGAGGAAGAGAACTACAGACACGATCAAGAATGATGTATGTATTTATCTGAACATTTATATGCTGACTTTTAAGAACCTCACAGAAGCGCTGAATGATAATGTTGAAATAGATGATGACTGATGAGTTGAGTGAGCAGAAAAGAAGAGGTAGAGGACTGCAAAATGTATCATCATTGCAAGTGCTCATTACAAGAAGATCAAGTACCACATTAGCCTTGATGAGGTTTCTAAAAGGTGCCATATAAATAGCCAGATACATACATACATACATACATGCACTTATAGTGGGGTTCCATTGTGACAAGGCCTTGTAAAGCTGTATTAATGTTTGGATCTATGTTACAGAATGTACTATATCAGAATTCATGTTACAATGATATGTGCTTTGAGGAAACTCCGGTGCACATCTGCGAGTTGTGTGAAAATGAAGGTGGCTCACTCTCTTATCAGACGTTGTGGTTTAGAGTGCACGCTTGTTTTCTTTCGTTGCTGTTCTTTGTTTGGAAATAACATTGCATGCCTAACTCACACTCTAGGATGAAAGCAGTTGACCCTACTGACAAATTAAAAATGAATGTCAGGGTCAACTTGGAACTGCTCGAGGACGCTCCTAAGAAGAAGGACGGCCGAGGTAGGCCTCGTAAGGAACGCGCCTCCGAACAGTTGTCACAACAAATGGTCACGACAGCTCAACCAGTTGCGATGCCAGCGGTAAGACCACTTTGCAGTGGTAGTTGTAATCATAATCGTAATATTAACACTTTGAATATTAATGCTTTTAATAAACTGAATATATGTACTTGAATGGTATATATTACTGAATATGACTGAATGAATAAACTGAATATATGTTCATAAATCTACTGAAGGAATTAAGTGTGTAACATATTATCAGAATTATATGCCTCTTCAGTCCAATGACTGATTGTCACATTCAGTCATAGAAAAGTTTAATAATAATAATAATAATGATCCCTTGGTGTGTGGGATGAAGTCTCATTTGAGAGGCAACGGTGACAGGTACTTTACCATTTCCTATTTACGAAATACCTCGATCACAGCTGATGCTGCAGCTGAGCAGGCAGGAGTTCACAAAAATGCTATATACAGACAACAATTAACTTATTGCCGCTTACCACTTTGTTCCTCTGGCCTTTGAAACCCTCGGTCCTATAAATAATGCTGGTCTGGACTTCTTCACAGCACTGGGACAGAGTCTCAGTAATGTCTCTGGAGAAGCAAGAGAGACCACATATTTTTCAGTGCTTGGCATTGACAGTTCGATGCTTCAGTGCAGTTGCTTTCCACAACATGTTCTTTGTACTGGAACTTGAGGAGTAGCAACATTTCCAGAAGCTTATCCTCTTCAATAAATTTTTAAATTTTTAGGGACACAAAAATAATAATGTTTTGTGACATGTAGTCATAGTTCTTTCTAGTTGATTAGTTGTATGTAGTTTTACAATGTAACAGGCAGCGGTTCGTGATCCTATGAATGTCATTCCGCAACCTACTGGACTCAATCTTCCGAAACTCGGCATCCAGAAAAAATTAAATGTTCAGGTGAGTCTTCAAAACATTATTTTCATTTCTGTGCTTCAGCCAAAAGATCTGACAAACCTGAACTATCTTGGGTCCAGAAAATAAATTCAGTATAATATTTAATTTAATATGATAATATAATAACAGTATCTGCAAGATATTGTCGAATTTTAGTCATTTCAGAACTTATTTATGCTTATAAGAATTTTTAAACAGAAGCTGTTTGCTGTCATTTAATTCAGATTTCTGGTTCATTGGATGTGAGTGACTGCCTGGAAGTGGAGAACGGAATGCAGGCTGGTACCATCACGCTTCATCGAGTAAGATGCATCCGAGGTGGCAAGATTACTTGGGAAACAGTGTTTGCTTCACGTGTCGCTGCTGCTGTTGGCAACAGGTAGCTACCCCAAACAAGAGTCCTGCATCTCTTTCTTGATCTAACAAATTCCTTGTTTTGGTTATCATCAAAGTATACAGCAGCTGTTGGCTTACCAGAAGTTCTGGTGAATAGCAGCTGTTGTTTGTTATAGTTGTTTTTAATTGTTGTCTGTTGTGGCCATTTGTCTTTGGTTGCATATTTTGTTGTTGATTGTTGTTAGCCATTGCATGCATTTGTTTCCTGAACATGAATATAGCTGTACTGAAAAAAGTTTTGCTGAGAATAATTTTATAAAGTGAAGGAATAAACCTTACAAGTAGGTCCTGAATTAAGTTGCGAGTGCCACCAGGTAAGTATCTTGAAGGGTTGCTACGTAAATGTAAACGCATTGAACGACCAAGCGAACAAATTACGCTGGAAACTCTGTACTGTGCTACATTGAGGACTCAAATTGAAGGCCTTGTTAAAACAAAGTTGCATTATGATGAGGTTATATTCAAAAGCTGAATTTTGATCCATATTTTATGTTCATCAGAATCTGTGTTAAAATGAAGATCGTTGTAATAGAGCTGTTGTGTATTTTAATGAAGGCAAGTACATTCTCTATGTGTATATGTATTTGCACTTTCTTGTACTTTCATAGGACCTCTCAAGATGTGCCTTAGCATAAGAACAGAATGTAACTCAGGCTGAGTTTGAAGGAACAATACATTTGTTAGCAGGAAGACTGATGTTTGTTGGTTTTTATTTTGATAGTTTCTTGGCTTGTGTTGCCTGCGAGGACTTCAGCTTGAGTGTGTTTTCGATGGCAGCGGGCCGGCGATTGTGTCCAGCAATTGCTCTGAATGGACCTGCTGCGGCCTTACAATGCAGCGGAGTCTACGCCATGGTCATTACTTCACGAGGCATAATAAATGTCTGGTGAGAAATGCCTTTTATTCTTTCTGAATAAAATATTTAGTATGTATCTATGTATGTATGTGTAATGTATACACGGTATGTATGTATGTATGTGTGTGTGTATATATATATATATATGTATGAAGACTGTAAGATGAATATAGTGCCTTTTAAGTGCCTTAAGAGCGTGCCGCAAAAACGGCTATCTGATTTGATAGAAACAAATGTGTTTTAAGACAGGTTGATAAAATATGCTGCACAGAGTCAAATGCAAGAATACTGATAAGTACATGCAACAAAATTCTGTTACGGGGAAGGTCCAGCACAAGAGAAGGCAGACTATTTGTGTAGAACTTTAGCTGATCAGTCACAGTAAACGACGCTATGATGTACAGTATATTTGATGATGGATTAACGTGTGGTTCAGAAAAGAAAAATCTAGAAATGCCTGGTGAATAGAGCATTATTTATTCCATTACAGGAACTTTCAGTCGATGGCCTGCACTGTAAAGAACGAATCTCTTTCGGCTTTGTTACCAAGTAAGATCTTGCTCTTAGTTTGTCAGATTCTGTGGATATAACTTGTCTAAAAGATTATTGATTACGGTTTTACGCCCAAGTGACCATTGATTGATGTCTTGTGCATTATGATAATGACTCTGTAGAAGTTGCCAGCTTCTGTGCAGTGCAGAGAAATTTGGAGATTTACATTACACGTATATTACATCTTGTGTTTGTAGCTGTGCACTTTTGTGTTTTGTAGACAGTCCTATTAAGTTGGATCAGTGTTCGTTGACAGAACAAGGTCTACCCATCGTCCCATTGTCAAACGGATTCACTTTCACCTACAAAGCAGAACTCAGCTGCTGGTTTGTGTTTCACTGAGATTAATTAGTTAATATTTATCTATTTAATTGTTAAATCACTTTTAACACGCACAGTGTCTGTACACCTGATGGAATCGTACAAAAGCCAGGGTAAAGTAGTGAGTCTTAACAAGTTATATTACCAAAGGTATATTTTTAAAATACAACACAAGTTTTTGTGTGTCTTTGTAGCTGCACTGGGCTGCAGTGAAAAACTTTGAAACACGTTAAAGACGATGTAAATTAGCAGATAAATAAATAAATATGGAAATAAATGGTTAATAATTAAGTTAAATTAAAAGTTAATAAACAAATAAGTTAATTTGAGAGCAAATAAATAAATTGAAAGGCTGCAGTGAAAAAATCAATGGTACACATAATGTAACATTGGACTCGAGAACTTGCAGTTGTTAGTATTCATTCTTAATTGTTTCTGCCTGTGGTTTCTTTATGTTGAAGGGTTCGACTGACATCGAGTTGCGACAATTTGTTTCTATGTTCGGATCACAAAAACTGTGTTCCAGAAAGTGCTAGAACGACTGGTCTGCTCACTAGTCTGCAGTCTTCAAAAGAACGGTGGGTTTCTACACAACACAAATTGTTGTTCTTATCTTTTGTTGCTAGCTTCAGTGCCTTTGAGAGGCTCTTAACGACGCTGTATAAGTAACCAAATATGTGCATGCATAGATATAGTGATGTGATATGATTTTTACCAGTAAAAAATCTGCTTTTTATCTTGCCATGGTAAAATATGGTAAAAATGCTAGAAAATTTTTTATGGGCTTCAGGTTGTCTTTACACGTATTATCTATCAGACTGATTATTGTTACTCTCAGTAACCAGGTGGACTGTCTTCAACGTTTTCAAATCAGCAGCTTTCCATTGATGAAGGTTGCTTTCCTTCTTGCGACCCTTTCTTTAGTCCAGAGGTAGTCCCAGTGTCCGGTATCCTCTATCACCTCATGTCCGTGCCTCTCTTACTGATACTGTCTTCCGCTCTGAACGGAAACCGACCTCTTCCAGTCTGTTTATGTTCATGTTTCCTGTTTCCCAGCTTGTAGTAGTAGTTCCACAGTTTAACAACAGCTTATGGCATCAAAGGCCGTTGCCATCGCCCTCCTCCTTTATCCAGGCTTGGGACTGGCACTGCCCCCAAACAAGGCAGTGGCGGAGTTTTTCCCAGCTTGAGTGTGCACTTCTGAATTTGTAATGGTGACATTATCAAATTTCCATTGTATCTTCTGATGTTTGGTAGTGCTAGTAGCAGTGCGTCACGTCTCTTCCGTGCCCCTCCTACGATCCAGCCAGCGGCAACCTTTAGCTACTTGGAAAACCAAATCCAGTGCTGTCTGGCATTGAAGTCGGCGAAAGAATATCACATGTGGCTCTTAACGTACGTGCGATACCTGGTCAACGAAGGTGAGACCCTTTGGATGTAGATTTTGTCTAAGTAGGCATCAGTTGGACACATGTTGTCTTAGATTTAGTTAGAACATGTGTTTGTTATAACACAGATTCTGATAAAATGCAGTCAGAGGTTTGATTGATTGACTCTTTATTGATCCCAAAAATTCAACATATCAGGTTACACATAAAACATACAGTTTGCCAGGATGCAAAAGGCAAACCCAGAAGGGACACAGTCCCGCTTAAATAGGGTCACCTATTAACATCAGTAATGTAGGATGGCAATCGAAATGTAAACAAAGCAAGTATCGTTACATAAGTAAACTAAATAAGTAATGTACAATCCGTACACAAACGAAACTAAAAATAAAAGGATATAGAAGTCCGATGCATTACACAGTCCTATATATAAAAAAAAAGAAAATTAGCAGTCAAACAAGTGTTATTAAATAGTGGCGCATCTGCATTTTAAACAATTTCAAACTTGACAACATACGAATGCTCACTGGTAAAGCGTTCCAAATCGAAGGGCCAGTACATTTAATATTGAATGGGTGGGTCCCAGTTTAAGTAAAAAAGTAAATTTGTAAGTAAAAAAGTAGATGTGAAGTTGCCATGTCCAGTAGTGGAACTCTCATTTCCCACACTTCGGTCTCTGAGCCAGCTGCAGAAAAATCCCAAGGTCCTGGTCACAGGGTCAGTGCATCGCAGGACTTGCCATTTATTTCCTAGCTTATGCTGGTACGAAATTCTCACACCTGGTGATGAGATAGGGTGCGTTAGCAACTTGTGCTGGGTCATTACACAGAGTCCGCTATGCAGGCTCAAACCTGCAATCACTAGATTACAAACTAAATGCACTACCAGTAGACCGCAATGTCACACCTATAATGTGATTTCGCTGTGGCGTGACATCATTAAAACAGTAATTGACATCTGACCGCATGACAGCAGTGACAGAAGCTTCCAGTTTATTTTAGACAGGGCTGGTTTTTTGTTGAGTGGAGCTACCTGAAGAAATTATTTGATCCTGTTCTCAGCAAATGGTTTTTCCATGTGGTTATTATTTGTCAGCAATGGAAACGAAGCTCAGAGAGGTTTGCGATGAACTCGTTGGTCCTCAGCACAGAAGCAAGGCAGCAATCTCAAAGTGGGAATCTACTGTTTTGGTGAGTATTGAATCGTATTGTATATCTTGACCACAAATTGCCAATTTTGACTGATTGCCTCATTGCCATTTTGAAATCCTTGTATTGTATTGTGATGGAATGTATTATAAAGTACTTTAAGTGGACATTTTATGGTGTTTATTTAGCACCAGTACTTCATCTCATCCAATCTGGAAATTTCTTTGTTGCCGTTATCATAATACACAAGCTATCAGTCGATGGTCATATCTGAGAAGAGCCATATTCCAAAACCATAATTCACTGGACAGAACCAGTTGAGATCTGAGGCCCATGTGACCAGGAGACAGGCAACGGAGGATAGTAAGTAAAGTAAGCAAAGCTGCCGTGTCCCTAGTGGGACACAGAGGAGGCGCTCATTTCCTGCTTTTTGGCCCTGGAACCAGCAATGGTCGAATCCCAAGGTCCTGGACACATGGCTACTGCTTCACAGGATTTGCCGTTTACTGTCCAGCTTACCAAATTATACTGATTGGTGATAGAGACAAGTGCTCACAAATGACCCCTTGTCCACGGTTGTCACACAAAATCCGCTCAGCAGGTGAAAATTCACAATCTTTCAATTACAGACCCGGCCTGCTAGCAGAATAGACCACCTTCGGAGGACAGGCAATTTGAAAAGACTGGAATTAGCAAAAAGATGAGACTGATGATTTGCTCAAGGTCTCTACGCTGTGACCACTCCTTCTGAGTAGTTCAAACTTGTGCTGCCTGCATTGAAAGGCAATCACTTTGGCCACCATTAACATGTCAGTGTAATGTAATTATAAATTTGTATGGAGCCACCTCAATTAAACCTGTCAAAAACTCAAGCCCTGTTAAATGAGTCAATTTCTGTTTTTTGGCGTCAGGGATATCATAAGCATGATCTTCTCCGAGAGATCCTCCAAACTGTCGGCATGAACGTTCGATTTCAACGACTTTTTGCCGAGTATCAGGAACAGCTCAATGCCTCGACGAACAAGCTGTCCTGAATCTCAGCTGAACTTCTAGGCAAAATGACTATAGATCTTTCTGGATCTGTGACTACAGATGTGAAACAGTCTTTGCATAAGAAGTGAGAGTGACGCTGCATGTACTTGATTTGCAGTTACAGCGTCCTTGAACTGACTGTAGCAGTTTTAACAAAACGTTTCTGTGCCCTGTGCAAGGTCCATGCACTTTTTTGTGCTTTGCAAAAACTGCGATTGTATTTCTTCGATTGCTACCACTGCGATTGTTTTTCTTCGATTGCTACCAACTTGTTTGCAGTCTTCTGTGAAGACTGTGTAAAAGCAGTCTAGACCCATTCACCATAATGGCAGCACGTCAGCTACGTCTGGGATTCGATTTCAGGTGCTTCTTGTGGAAACTTTCTCTGTTGGATTACTGTTGTCAAGCTCCATTTTCATCTACAAGACTGTGCCTACAGAGGTGCATCAGTAAATGCTTCACCAATATGGGGGAAATCCCACTTGGGGAATTCTAGCAAGTTTGATTTTTCTGGCGTTTTCCTTCATGGCGTGTATCACGACATCTGTGAAATTCGGGGGGGGGCTGTATAAATACAATATGCAGAATTCCGTGTTTAGTTTAGGAAGTCTGAAAATTTGTGTTGTAATTTTAAGGAAATCACACAATAATTTAAAAATTTTTTATACAACTCTCATGGGACAAGTTGGAAGTTTGCATGACGTATTGGCAGCATAATGTTGACTCAGTAACGTTGACAGTATTGTATATATATTTTGTGCACGGAATTGCAACATTTCATCGGCCGCTTATGGGGCAGAGGTAGGGTGAAGAAATTGGACATTAGAATATGATAAAAGAGGAATGCGTTCAATTACTGATGGCAGAATGAAAGCAGTTTTTACTTTGACCAATTTATGACATTTGAGAGCAGTCAAGCACATTTACTCATAGTATAACTTTTGCAAACATCAACAGAATCACATTCTTACGCAGTTTAATACAGAGTTTGTGAACAAGCTATCAAGTAAAATTCACAGATTTTTACATTGTCTCATTTTGAGCAGTGACTACTTTACTTCTGAACAGTTCATTGATTGAAAACCTAAGGTCCAGTTCCCACGCACCACACCACAAATCCACCTCATACAAGGCAAGCTATATCAAGAAGCTGGAGAGCTTTTTTGTGTGGAATGTTTAACTCAGTTACACTGGAAACAACCTGGTATTTTTTTAAAATTTCTAAAACAACTAGCAGAATTAGCTGACTGAATATGAGATCAGCACGCATTAGCAGAATTCTTGACTTATGTCAGAGTCTTACGTCAATTAAAATTTTTCGTGTAACATTTTCCAGAACAAGTAAAAAAGGAATGTTGCAGAAAGAGTGCACCGTGTTATCTAAGACTATGAAGTTGACAGGTGGTATATCAGATGCTCAGTTACCTATATCACAGGGCACACCAGGATTTTGTAGTCTCATGATAATTAATAGTGGTCAAGGATTCAATACTTTGGCAACACCGGAATCAGAAAAATTTCATTTTTTAAGGTCCATGACCTAAAATTCTTAATCTATGCAACACTCTATATACTATCCATATATTCAATTGACTAAGAAACCCATAAAATCTTTGGCAAAACAAATAAATATCATATAGAAATTTGTATTTATAATTCTTAAAATTGCTCGTCACTCCAATGTTTCAGGAGCAGAGCCTGAAGCTCTTTGTGGATGTCGGCAATCTTTTAAAGGACCTTGTATTTATCAGTCGCTTTGACCAGTGCACTCACAATGCCGACCTCTTTGGCCGAATGTCCAGCATCGGGAATAATATGCAGCTCGGCCTCTGGCCATTTCTGAAATATAATGTGCAAGTTCGTAATCGTAATCCTGAGATTTCTACAGCACCCAATGAAAACCACGTCACGGGCTCCAGCTTATTCACAGGCGCTCAGTCAGAAAGAAAATTGATAAGCAAAAGTGTTCAGTTCCAGGTCAAGATCCAAGAGTCCGGCAGAGATACAGCGTGGCAGCTATGGTGGGTGATGTTTGGGATTGAAGCATAAAGAGGGAAAAGAGGAAGTCATGATGGAAAGTTAATAGTTGCCAGTCACTTATAAGACAATTTATAACAGATGAGAATGTGGTAATTTAACCTAATGTATTGCTCTAAAAAACTTTAAAATTCATTATACACCATATATATGTGGCCTTTCAAAAATCTCTTGAATGTTTTATAAAAAATTCGGTTACCGAATTAATTTTCAGTGACTTGAGAAACCTTGGTCATACCTTGTGCAAAGCCCAGGCAGTCTCTGCAGGACAGACGACGTCATATCTCCCTTGAACAATTGTGCATGGGATGTGTCGAATTTTCTCAACGTCGTCCAGAACATGTGTATCACTGCGCAGAAAACCGCCGTTAACAAAGTAGTGCCTGAAATTTAAAAAAACATCAAAATCAACTAACTTAAATTCATTATAAAACAAAACAAAATCGTAATTAACTCTGAAATTTTATTCTTAAAAACAACAATATGAAATTAAAATCAGTTGATGTGGAGGAACCAGTGAAGAAAAAGATGAAGCTGTTCAGTTTCATAAATAACTTGGCCAGAGCAGAATGTCTTGTCGCCGGCTTTGAGACAAGAACTGACTGGGTATCTTAAATTAATGCACTGGGCTATAAATACGTATCACCTCATTGCATAACTTGCACTTTAATATTATTCACCTATTCTCTGCAAGAGGAGTTGTCTGGCTTTCAAAATATTAATACCACCCGACTTGCCTTTGCTCACGTTGAATTAACTCAAATTAACTTTAGATGGTGACAGCTAAATGAACCTTTATCCCACTAATCAAAGAGGATTTACTACTCATGGCATTGACTACATATCACCAAGATAACACTAAGATAGTAAGAAAATATTTAAGGAAGTAAGTAAGTAAGATAAATTTTAAGGAATTAAGTAACAAGAGTAAGCAATCATGAATTAGTTTCCAGTAATTGAAAAAATTCAATTACAAAATGACAATTACAGTTACCAATCCAATTATATGTAACTAATAGATTCACAAATCAATTATAATTGCAAGATAAATTTGTAATTAACTGCAAGTGAATTACAATTACAACTGACCCAAGTCTGGAACCCCGTACCATTCTGGATTGGGGGACAACCCTTGCTTGACTCCCGAAGCCAGTCTTACAAGGACATTCAAATGGACTTTTAAACATCACGAAATACCCACACTTCTATTCTGGCAAACTGTAGAGCCCAGATGTCCTTTTCAGCTCGTTTGAGGAGATCGTGATCCACGATCAGGCGGGACGTCGCCATTTCCCAGGCACTCCATCTCTGCGCACACTTCAACTGCACATCCGGATCGGGACCAGTCAGCCGACGATGGTAAGCACTCATCATGTCGAATCTTTCAACCTACGATTTCAGCCAAAAACTTTTACCCCAATGTTACTTTTTTCTAATGTATTATTTCTATTTTGGGTGAAAAATTAACTAATGTATGCCAACCCAAATAAATGATAATCTTTTTATTTACCTTTCAGACTTTATTAATTGCAAAATATCTGTTTAATAATAATAATAATAATAATAATAAAAGATCTGACTTTCTAGATTGGGTAATTTCTTGTTCCTGAGGGATTACACTCACCTTGGGTAATATAATAATTACAATAATAATTATGAAAAGAGAGGTCTAATTTTTTTAGAGATACCATTTTACCCTAATACACTTTTGTATTAGCAAGTTATTTATAGCTAAGATAAAACAATTAGAAAATTCTGCCAATACTGTACTTCATCGACTTTTGAGATAATATTAGTTTACGTAGGAGTCGTCAGACTGATCTTACTTCTGGAATCGGTTCAACAAACTGGTCCCAGGTATCAGGGAACAAGTGATTGGCACCATCCTGATAGTACCACAGCAGCTCACGCCTACAAACAGCATAATCTCATTTTAAAATAAATGCTAAATTATTAAAATGCTGCTAAATTGAAGTTACTGATCTTTGTTGTGCGCTTGGAACAGAACTGCATTGTTACTGTTATGTAATAACCTTACCATGCCTGGTACCTTACCTCACTAGGTGTTTAACCTTTCCAGAGACTTAACTTTCCTTTTACCTAACTTTACCATGTACCTTATCAGGTATCTTATCAGGTACTTTATCTTAACACATTTTGTAGCAACTAGGTACCTCAACTTACCTGACAGCTTACCAGGCATCTTACCTTATCTGGTATCCTACTTTACCCTACTGTACCTTAACTAAAAAATCCAACTTTAAAATTTTGGTCAATACTTTTATATCTGCTTCTAAATGAAAACTTTCTGCTACAGACTACAAACCTTCGTAGCGTGAAAATTCCTCTGAGAACCAGAGCCTTGACTCTTTCAGGGTGTGTCTGCGCATAGACCAAGGACAGCGTCGAGCCCCAGCTCCCACCGAAAACCACCCACTTGTCAATCTTCAGGTGCTCTCGAAGTTTTTCAATGTCACGCACCAAATCCCACGTCGTATTTTCCTGACCAAACACAATAATAAATCAGAAAGTAATAAATAAATAATAATAATAATAATAAATAATAATAATAATAAATCAGAAAATGCTGACTGCATAAAAGTGCCATATTGCAAGCATGTGTAATTTCTACTGGTAATACGTCAGCCTTATACTTCAGTGTCCAAGATTTGATTCCCTGTGCCTAAGGCAAGGTACTTGTGCATTAGGTGAAAGAGCCTACTGCCCAAAACTGAACTTCCAGACACTTCGATTCAGAGCAGATGCATCATTTTACAGTTTCATATCAATTTCCAAAAACTAATCAACTACTCTGGAACTTATGCTTAAAATGCACTATATAAATGTTCAGATATTTACATACAAATCTTTAGATACATCAAAACACAACCTTCTCGTAATTCAACTTCATTATAATACGACCTCATTGTAGCACGACCTCATTATAACATGACCTCATTATAACATGACCTCATTACAACATGACCTCATATAACACGACCTCATTATAACATGTATTGTTATGATGTGACTTCTTATAAAACATGGTCAAGGACACAAATCTCCAAGTTTAATGAAGCTTTCAAACACAACATAAATTATAACACAACTCTGTTATACCGTTATTCTTAATATGACTCCCTAAGCTAGCATTACAATGAAATTCTAGTTTACTTTCATAATCATATCAAATGATCATTCTATACAACTTTATTCTGTTATTGAACAACTCTGTAAAGCAGGATTTATGTGTTTGATTCTGAGTCCTCCTTCCAGTTCTTATTGATGTAGATCTGAATCGCAGCATATTCCCTAAACTCTTGGCGATCGATAAAGTCACTTCAATTTCATTCGTAAATTGGGTTCTTGATTTGGTCCCGGCAGTAGCATTATGATGAGATCCCAGTGCAATATTCATACTCAAAAATCAACTGATTGGCACTTCATGAAGTCATACAGCATACTTTCATAATCAAATGATTGAATGCATGAGATCATACAGCATACTTTCATAATCAAATGATCGAATGCATGAGATCATTCAGACTACTTTCATAATCATATGATCAAATTCATGAGATCATACCCTGAGTTCAGCCTCAGGTTTCGACTTTCCAGCTCCTCGTTGGTCCAACAGCACAACTCGATAAACCTGGGGGTCAAAGTATCTCCGATCTGTCTCGCTCGTTCCTCCTCCTGGGCCTCCATGGCTAAAAAAATAAGATGTAGGACATGGAAATTGTAATCGCAATCTTGAGATTTCTACAGCACCCAAAAAAGCCACATCATGGGGACCTCCTTATTCACAGGTGCTCCGTCAAAACCAAACTGATAGGCAAAAGGGCTTTGGCTCCATGTCAAGATCCAAAAGTCAGACAGAGAGACAGCATGGTGGGTTATCAGGTTATCATATGATAGTCTGGTTATCCAGTTTATTCTTTAGTACACTTTATCAGATGCTTAAGGTCAGTAACTATGAATTTGAGGTGCAAGGCAAGTGTGCACAAACAACTTGTCCAGGCCACTGCGTACAGTCTGATCAGCGGATTTGAACCTATAACCAATTCAATGGTAGACCATATGTGCTACCACACAGACCACTGTAAGTACAGCCAACTGGAGGTTCCGCACTTCAGTCGAAGGATCCTTCAACATAGGACCACACCTCTGAGAGCTTACCCGCTGATTTTCGATGGGAGCTTCTCTCCCTCTCCCCTCCCTCTTCTGTAAGCACTTGAAGACCGCATTATTCCCCAGCTGTGGGATGACGGGCCAGGAGCGCCTCTGATGAGGCTAACTTGCCGCTTTACAAATTTACGATTACGATTACCTGATAAGGCAAGTGAAGAGGTTTATATAAATATGTGACCACAATTACCTTACCCTACCACACCATTAATGTTTTGCTATTAAAATTATCAAATAAGACTTGACTTAAGTAAATGACAACAGATTTTAATCATTCCAAACACCTGTATATAAAATACCAGTGAAATCTGATAATGCTCCTTACAGAAGTACAATTTGAAACTCGGCAAAAGAAAACATCACGAACCGTAAGCAGACAGGAAGAGGTAGTAATTACAGCTTTCTTAAATACATGACACCTCAACTGAAACCTGTATTTCTCAGTAAAGATACTAACTGACTAACAAAAATCACACAGTTTTAACCAAAATACTAATTTCTCAATCATGTCCGACATGCTTACAGATACAAGGCAGGTTTTCCATCCTGTTTCCCGGACTGCTCATAATATATTTCGTGCAGATCGGATACCTTGAGGTAACCGGAGTCAAATTCAGCTATTTCTGGATAGAGTTGTCGGACTCCTGTGTTCGAATCTGCCGAAGCCATTCTGACCAACTTTCTAAAAGGTAACACTTGATAATAAAAACGCTTAAATTAAACAACATGTCTTCAGGCAGTCATGCTTACAACTATCAATGCAAAGCACTCTAGAAGTCACTCGCTTCTTACCAAGCTCAAATTGCATTAAACTTTAATTGCACAGTTACAGTGAATCAGCTGGGTTCCTAAATGCGGCATTGCGAACTTCTTTGCAACAAAATAGTTTTATCTCTATGCTTCTGAATTTTCAATGTTCCATTACCCTTAATTTTTGGCATGCAATTCTGGCAAATGGTTCTTGGACTGATATCGGTTAGTGGGTAGGGCTTCTTTCTCGTTTGCTTACGTGATCATGAAACGTTTGTAAAGTCGGCTTATAAACTTCCTGCACAGTAAGTCAGCGAGATGAACTTTCAACATCGCACATTAATAAAGTTTGTCTGTTCTAAATACTCACATCGATCTGTCAGAAGAAAACTTTTAAATAAACAAAAATCTATATAATATTCACATCAAGCTCCGCTCTTGCTCTTTCTGACCCTGAGTCACGCAACCAGCAACCCTTGAACTCTAAAGCACAGATCAGATTTGGGCATCGATGCAACGATATGACGCAATTTAATCCAATAGTTCAGCTACTGGCGCTATTATATATGAACATTCTTTTGGTAACTGTAATAGTAAGCGCAAATTTTTATCCCAGGAGAAACTCATACGAGACTCTCCCGACCTGACACATGAAACCTCGATCGAAAAGATCAAGCGCTTGCGAAAAGAGGCAGAGATCAGATAAGGAGTTCATGTCGCCGATTGCTAGGCAACTTACTCCAAAAAGATGGGGCAAACACAGCGAGGCTTCTGAACTGGACTGATTGGGCGAGATCATACCCTGATCCATTTAATCTCTCTCAACCTAAACACAATCCACCGTAACAGTTCTTTCTCTCGTCTTCTGACAACCGGACATTTATGACTGCTCTCAAATGTCATAAATGTCCGGTTGTTCTTCTTATAGCATCTTTGGACAATCCCTCTGACTTGAAAAGACCAGCGATTGGGAATAAGATGGTGCCCGAGCTTAGCTTAGAGTAGAGCTTTAAAAATTCTCGAGATTACGATTACAATAATCAATCTATTTAAAGCTTATCAGTTACGTTTATCTATGTCTATGATATGTAAGTAGTTCAGTGGTAAATAGGTCGGTTCACGCTCAGGTCATTGGGTGATTTGAGCAATTTTTCCACGCTTGATCGTTCTGTAACACCCCCGTTGTTTACACGTGTATTTTTGTTATGCTGCGCTTGTTTGTCAGACGAATTCTGTGGGGCGGAACGACTAGGCCTTCTTTCAGTGCAAAGATGGCGTCGTTTGGTACAGGAACCAGCGGTGATGCGAACCTTACAGAGCTTTTCTACGATTACCTGGTGATAGGAGGTGGGTCGGGTGGCATTGCCAGCGCGCGGAAGGCTGCGGAATTCGGGGCAAGGGTGGCCCTGGTCGAAGGGAAGAAACTAGGAGGTACCTGTGTAAGTTTGGTTTTGATAACGTTTATTTCCCGACGCCTTCATAACGAGATGATCGTCGTGCCTGTGTAAGTGCTTGGAAGCAGATATTTATAAGCCAGCGAAATCCGTCATACTAGTTATTACAAGACTATTTAACACCGTTTTAGAATTATGTAGCTCCTTTGTAGCACCGTTTTAGAATTATGTAGCACCTTTGTAAAGTCTTTGATTTTGTTAAAATGATGGCCTGAGTAAGATTTGTAGGGGAAGGAGAACTTCCCCGACTGGTTTATACTGTCTTCCTTTCATCTGTACTTGACTGGGCTTCTCCCACAGATTGTGAATTTTTACTGTGCTCTCACTTGAAACGACTATTGACTGATGCCTTGTGCATTACGATAACGTCGCTATAGAGTCATTAGATTAGTTTGGATTAGTTTAGATTAGATTGAAGGTACATTTTCTTCCCTTTCCCACTGCTTCCAGCCTCAAACTGAACCCTAGATGATGATGCCAATGTGTCACGTAGTTTTTGCAATGATGCCACGTTGGCTGCAACAGTGTAAGGTGCAGTTTACATTACGTTAAAAAATCATTACTCATGTTGAATAGTTTCTGTCGCTTCTCAGGTGAATGTTGGCTGTGTTCCTAAGAAGGTGATGTTCAACGCTGCCTCACTGACCGAAAATATCCAGGACTATTCAGATTATGGACTTGGTATTCAGCTTGATAGCTTCAGTTGGGGGTATGTTTATTATAACGTGGGAAACAAACAGAATTAGGTGAACAGTGGCACAAATCAGCTGTGTAAAATTGCAGAAAAACGTGACATTAGAGATGACAGCTAAAATCGCGAAATGGCTCATTGTGAAAGAATTAATGAATTCTGAAGTTTGAGAATTTGAAGAGAAACTAGTGCCATGCTTGATTGGCTATTGTTAATGGTAGGCCATAAATTTATTTAAATTATTTTGAGAAAGCTTATTTGTCATATTCAAGTATTGTGCTGAATCTTGCTGTAAGGTTATGATGTTTGATTTTGAATTGTCAGTAATTATTACTTGATTTTTAGGGAAGTACTTGTTACTGAATAAAGTTACTTTGCTGCAACTCTATTCTGTTGAAGAACTCTGAAGAAGTCACGTGATGACTACATTGCAAGACTGAACAACATCTATGCCAAAAACTTAGAACAGGTAATTTAATAAAATGCACTGACCTAGAACAGGTATTTAATCAGATGCACTGACCTAGAACTGGTAATTTAATCAAATGCAATGACCTAGAACAGGTAACTTAATCAAATGCACTGACCTAGAACTGGTAATTTAATCAAATGCACTGACCTAGAACAGGTAACTTAATCAAATGCACTGACCTAGAACACACAATTTAAGCAAATGCACTGACCTAGAACACAATTTAAGCAAATGCACTGACCTAGAACAGGTAACTTAATCAAATGCACTGACCTAGAACTGGTAATTTAATCAAATGCACTGACCTAGAACAGGTAATAATTAAGTTAGTTGATGTAATAAACCAGTTGTAGAGTCACTAAACTCAGAATTTTCTAGTTTTCTGAGTATAGTTTGCTTATTGACAAACCTTTTTTCTTCATTAACTCTGACATCATTCAGACTTGTATACAGAGCACCTCTGATTAGTTTCTCCTTGAATCAACGCTATGCAAATTTCTTATTACAGTTACAATTACAATACAGTCTTTGCAAACCTGGTGTAGTTAGTATTGTGAATGTTTCTTTTATATAATGAAATCAAATCTAATCTCGTCTAGTCTGATTAACCTACTAATATTCCAACTATTTCTATGCTGCTGTATGTATCGTAAATTGAACACTCGAGATTTCTGCAGCACCCAATGAAAGCTAAGTCTTGGGCACCAGGTTATTCACAGGTGCTCAGTCAAAGCAAAATCGTTAGGCAAGAAGGGCTTGGTTCCAGGTCAAGATCCACGAGTCAGACTGGCAGATGGCTAAGGTTAGTGTTGTATGGAATTGAATCTGTAAAATAGATAAGGGGAAGAAGAAGAATCAGAATAGGATCTATGTATGTATGTATATGTATGTATGTATGGGCATGCATGTTTGTATGTGCGTGTATGTATTTATGCATGCAGGTATGTATGTATGTATATATCTGTCTGACTATTTATATTGAGCCTTTTAAGAATGTCTTGAATCTTGTTGACGTGTGGATTGGCCATTTTCCTTGTTTGTGCAGAGTGGTGTTCGTGTGTTTGGTGGATTGGCAAAGTTTGTGGATCATAACTCTGTGGATGTTGATGGAGAAAAGGTTTCTGGTCGTCATATCCTTATAGCCACAGGGGGACGACCAATCATTCCAGCAAATATACCAGGTTTGATTTGGCTTTGGAAAATTATGAATGAAAATAAACTTGTTGGCAGTCTGCCATCATGCAGCTGGATTGCAGTATATGGGTTGTCTGAATCGATAGAATCTGTGTTGTTGTCTGGTTATAACAAACTTTTGGTTTCTGCTTTTTGTTAGGGGCAAGTCTCGGAATTGATAGTGATGGATTTTTCGAACTCGACCATCTACCAAAGTATGTTTCTATTAGATGTATCAAAATCAATCAAATATTTAATTTGCTTATTACTATTTACCTGGGCTAAAAATGTGTTGATTTGCAGAGCAATGTGTATTTGAATTTTAAAGAAATGGACGTTTTTGTTGTAGAAAGACGGCTATTGTTGGTGCCGGGTATATAGCCGTCGAACTTGCAGGAATTCTAAACCAGCTAGGATCAGATGTGTCTCTTCTAATTCGATTTGATCGGGTAAAAAGCTTCGTTGTGTAGTCATTCCAAAGGTGCCACATAAATATTCAGATACATACATACATGCATGGACATACATATGCTATATACCAAAATATATTCGTATACATATGTATCCATACATGCCATGACAGATCTGTATAATTTACATTATATATATATATATATATATATATATATATATATAATATATATCCATAATATGCATGCACACATACATATATATGCATACACATACATACATATATACACATACATGCATACAAACAAATACAAATATGGAGTCTACATACATACACGTATAAACGCATATGTATCTACATATATGCATAAGTACATATACATACATATAATTACATATGCATGCATACATACATATATACATACATATATGCATGCATATATACATACATATATACATACATACATATATGCATGCATATATTCATACATTTATACATACATACATATGCATGCATATATACATACATAAATATATAGATATATGCATGCATATATATATCCATGCATACAGGCGTTGAATTGCTGTTGTTTTTTGCACTTCAACTAATGATCCATTTATTTCAGGTTCTTCGCAACTTTGATCCGCTTGTTTCGACTGTGGTAACAGAAAACTTGCAAAGTTCTGGGGTGAAGATCCTCAGAGATGCTCAGGTTAGCAGTTTGACTCATTGAAAGATATTAAACATAAATTTTTGCATCGGGAAGATTGGTTTTGGAATTGCCATTCTGACCACAGCAATTCAACAGTCAAAGAACCAACCTCATGTGTTGGTGTATGCCTGAGCAGTGAGATCCTACAGGCCCTTGACATCTAATCTAATCTAATGACTTATGCAGTGCTGTTATTCTGAAGAGCAAAGCATCGGTTGATGGTCGCTTCAAGTGAGCAGTAAGAAATTGTGGTCTGTAATCGTAATCGTAATCAAAAACTTATAAAGCGCCACTTCAAGATGAAACTCATCAGAGACGTTCCGGCCCAATTTCCCATGACTAATGGGGAATAACACGGTCTTCAAACACTTGCGAAGAGAGGGAGGAAGAGAGAGGATTTCCCACCTAAGGTCACCAGGCAGGTTGTTCCATGAGGCAGGGCCAACAATGGCGAAGCTGCGGCGCTGTGCAGTAGTAGTGCGAGCCATAGGAACTACCAGGTCTCCCTAGGAACTACCAGGTCTACCTAGGAACTACCAGGTCTCCCTAGGAACTACCAGGTCTCCCTGGACTGTGAGAGAAGCCCCCTTAAGATCTGATTGGTCAGGGAAGCACAAATCAGGAAAACCTGGAAACAGACAGTAATCATCATCATCATCATCTTCATCGCTTCCTGATGCCAGCCGTTTGGCGGTGATGGGTGTGAATGAATGATCTCCACTCTTTTGATCGTTTATAAATCAAGTGCATTCTTTTCTCTTGTTTCATCCAAGGCTGGCAACGTCTTTGTTAGTATTGTCTGTCTTGGGTAGTCTTTGTCTGCTTTTGTTTCTGTCAATATGTTGCCCCTCGAACGTGGGCCTTAGCCTGATTGGTCCTTATTGATTCATGCTGCATTTCATTTCTTTTAAATTCAGGTTACAGTAGTAAAGCAGAACGGTAAAGATTCGCTGACTTTGGAGACAAACCACGGAGTCTTGGAGGGCATCAGCTGCCTGATCTGGGCAATCGGTCGTAAAGCCAACGTCGAGTGTGGTCTGGAGAAAGCCGTGAGTGTATCCATATGTATACATTTATCCGTTGTTATATATTGTAACTGTAATTGGCAATTTAATGATGCTGTTTCAACTGAAACTAATCAGAGGTGCTCACTACTCTAGCCTTAAATGTGGTTAAGGACAGAAAGTTCATCAATTGGCAAGTATTGCTCAGATAAGTAAGAAAGTCAGATGCTGGTATGTGTGTGTTTACTTGTGTCATTAAAGTGAACCTGCTCATATTTTGCTGAATTTATCAGATGAGATCCTTAACTGCTGCTTCCCCTCTGAATAGATGCCACACCAATTTAGGTCTTCATGTCCAGGCCATACTAGACCAAGATGCAAGTCTGAAATTTAGTCGATAGTCGTCATTGGTGTATGAACTGGCTTTCTTTTGAACAGAGGTGCCATACTGTAACATTCTTAGCATTAGGTATATTCACTATGTTTTAAACGTTAGGTATATTTGTAAATCTATGGTTGGTACATATACCTATATGGCTATTTACAGCATAGGGCATATTTATGTATCATAGGAATTTCGTATATTCATATATTGTGGTTTATTCATAGATTTATTGTTCGCTTTGGGTATAGTCATATAAGAATTTGGTATATTCATTCTGGGTATCATATATACAGATATACTATCATATATATCAAAGCTAGAGGCATGAGGAGTCTCTCTTCAGCTTAACGATGGTCTTGTTTTTGTGGCTTCATTTAGGGCGTTGAGCTGGAACGTGGCTTCATTAAAGTGGACAAATATCAGAATACAAGTGCGGCCAACATCTATGCTCTTGGTGATGTCTGTGGAAAAGCCTTGCTTACACCAGGTTGGTCATTCGTGAAAACTGGCTTTCATTCCCATTTATTCTACAGCATCTTCTGTAATTCAGAAGGGTCATCATTCTGTTCGTAATCCAAAGAAGCTGATTTTTTATGGTGACATTTGACTGTAGTGGGCTGTGTCTTTTGTCAGAGTAGATGTGTTTCACAAAATGTATTATTTTGCATTGTATTATGGTATCAGAATGATAAATGTTGACTTGAATCACTTTTTGTGGGTACATTGGCCAGATCTATAAGATTGGATTAGGGTCGTCCATTCATGCATTCAGAGCAGTTGCATAGCTCTGCTGGATTCTCACAAGTGTCTTCCATCAACACTTGAGTTCCTGGTCACGCAGGTCCAGTAGGAGGCCGTTCCAGAAGTACGATTACCAGGCAGATTATTTGATTATTTATTTAAAGCACTTATTATGTACACAAAGTCAGTAGATCTGAATTTGAGGGGTGGAGGAATGTTTTCTAGGGGCCAAGACAGAGTCTTGCAAAAGCCAGAGTAAAGTATTGGGTCTTGACAAACGATATGAATGATAATGGTAGACAAGTTGGGCCTATAGTGGTAGACGGTTCCAAATACGAGGGGTACAGCAACTGAAAGCACGTGATCTCACAGTTATAATCTAGACTCTTGCAGTGATTTTCAGAAGAACGAAACGGTTTACAAGGGTGATATAGGGTTAGCAATGTATGCAGATATAATTGAAGGCTAATTAGATTAGATTTGTTTTATTCTGTTGCAGTTGCCATAGCAGCTGGTCGCCGTTTAGCCCACCGCATCTTCAATAATGAGCTTGAAGCAAGGCTAGACTACTCCAACATCCCATCTGTTGTATTCAGCCATCCCCCAGTGGGCACGGTTGGCCTTACGGAAGGTAACTAGTGATGAAAGTGACCTACTGAAAGGTGCTATAGAAATGATTTTGTTGAAATTTATTTCATTACTGTGTAAATGTGTAATGACATTATATTATGCTACAAAATAGATGAAAAATTATCACTGGGTAATAAAAGCTTGACATTTTCATGATGGCCATCCGACTGATGTTCCTATATGAGTAATTATGCTTTGAGATAGATGTAGGATTTGCAATGTTGCTGCACAGTCATGAGTCTTTATTTGCCTGTTTGTCTTTTTTGCCTGTTTGTCTTTATTTACCTGTTTGTCTTTATTTGCCTGTTTTCAGTCAGCAGTTTAAAGTTGATATTGCACATTTATATAGCATCTGTTCAAGGAAAATACTTGGAAATGCTCCGGACCTGATAACACTAGACCACGTTCAAACAGAATGGTCTGAAGACCATTCTCTTCTATCATAGTTCTATTGTCTTCAGTCAGGAGCGATTCTGGAGTTTTCTTTGAAAAGGCGCTATATAAATGTGTGATTGCGGTTACGAATTGTATTACAAATTAGAATACTATGCATGATAACAGTACTGGTCGTGTTTTGCATATACCACATGTAGCGTATCTGTTTTCAGCGGAAGCAGTGAGCAAATACGGCAGAGACAATTTGAAACTCTACAGTTCGTCGTTTGTTCCTCTGTATCATGGAATTACAAAGAGAAAGCCAAGGACTCACATGAAGCTAATTTGTTTACTACCCGAGGAGAAAGTATGTGAGACAATTCTAGATGTCACAAAAAATTAGTACCCTGAACTTTGCTTGCTGTTGAGAGTCATAGCAAGAAACATTATAATGAGGCTTCGTACATTGCCTGAGGAAAAAGTTTGTGAAGTATCCCCTATCCCACAAGTAAGACGTAGGGGAGGAGCTCATCTCCTTTTCTAGGCCCTTGAGCCGGCACTGAACGAATCCCAAGGTCCTGGACAAGGGCTCAGCACAATGCAGGACTTCCATTTACTTGCCAGCTTAGGTCGTTACCAAATTATACTGCTTAGTGACTGGCGGCAGCAAACAACTTGCAACAACTCGGAGTCCAACCCGCATCCGCATGATCATTGACCCAACGTGTTATGATAGACCATTGTTTCGCACTAGATGTCACAAAACAGTACATTTTATTTTCATTACATTTGAGAGGTCTAGCAAGCATCATGTTATAAAGATTCATTGTGGTTTTGCTATAATGCTCAGTTAAATTTTGGGTTTGATTTATTTATAATAATTATTATTATTATTACCATTATTATTATTATAATAGATACATGCTTAGGCCTATTGCTATCTATGTGGAGACGGTGGTCGCTGTCACTCAAACTGCCGGTGGAGTCAGCTTGACATGTATCGGTATTTGGCATCGTCCGAATCACTTCTCTGTTGCCCCGGACACGGTTGTCATGACATTTATTTATATATTTTATTTAAAGCACTTATTATTTAATGCACTCAATCAGTAAATCTAAACCAGAGATGCAGGTCTACTGAATGTAACTTCACCATGTTATTTCAGAATATATTGCATTAAAGTTTGTGGATGGGCGGAGAGGGAGGAACTTTCCGCTCAACAGGTTCAGACTGTCTCCCACTGAAGATACATTTTGCCCATACATTTTGCTTCTGTTTGTCCCCATTGTAATTGTAATCGTAATCTCGAGATTTCTGTAGCACCCAGCGAAAGCTAAGTTACGGGAATCAGCTTATTCATAGGCGCTTAGTCTGAACAAAATAGATAAGCAAGATGAGTTTGGTTCCAGGTCAAGATTGTCTGTCCTTACTGCTGTCAACCTTAAATCGCACCCTGGTCCCACTGATGAAGCCTTAAGAATATGAACTTGAAAAAGTGCTAGTTGAAAAACTAGCATAACAAAAGAACTTGAGTGTCTTTGTCTTCTTGTGTGCTACATGATTTCTTTTCTCCAACAGATACTTGGCATACACATGGTCGGCGAAGGATGTGATGAAATGCTTCAAGGCTTTGCAGTTGCAGTGAAAATGGGTGCCACAAAGAAAGACTTTGATGATACTGTTGCGATTCACCCTACGTCAGCCGAAGAACTAGTTACAATGAGATGAGCACTGTTTGGATTGACCATACTCTGCATTGACCTGTCTTTAGGCTTCTGTGTGAATCTTTGCAGTGTATAAATATCCTGCTATGGGTCAGTGAACATGGCCGTCTGGGTCTGCCTCGAGGTTTCTTGGGTGCCAAGAAATTCAAGGTGATGAAAACCTCAAAGTTTGACCTTTACTATCGATGTAGAATGTACTGAGCGTAGAACTTCTCTTTCTGTTTAAATAATGGTGCTGCAGATATAATTATGGCCTTGTTAATCTGTTTGTTAATTTATGGCCTTGTTAATTGCTTGATCTTTTGATCATGGTTGGTTTCTGACTAAACTTTAATCATATACAAATTAGACTGTGGTTTCTGACTAAACTTTAATCGTATACAAATCAGACTGTGGTTTCTGACTAAACTTTAATCATATACAAATCAGACTGGTTTCTGACTAAACTTTAATCGTATACAAATCAGACTGTGGTTTCTGACTAAACTTTAATCATATACAAATCAGACTGGTTTCTGACTAAACTTTAATCATATACAAATCAGGCTGTTGTGAATTCATAGAAAGAAAGTAGGAGAGCAGTGTTTGTAGTAACTTCAGACCACATAATATATACAAGTTGCTGTATGTTTGGATTATCGTTTATGGAACTGAAATACAATAAAATCGATTGTTTTAACCTGTGTATCTTTTAGTGATATTATTATAGTATTAATTTATGTGACTAAACTTCTGGGCTTCTGAAAGATTTGAATATGTTTAGCAATACTTTTGCTCTGGGTTCTAATGTTTTAGGAGTTAAGCTGAGTAAGGCTGTGCAACACACAGTTCCAACCTATGTATTTGCTTAGAGAAAATGAAAATGGGTACTTTGCTGATGGCATCCTTTTGGCTCGAGCTCGTCGTACTTCTGACAGTTTTATTGGAATATGCTCCTCTGAAACACCGAAGCGTACATCTGGAACCAGAAGAAGCCAAAACACGCAGATTTAGACAAGAAAAATATCGTGTTGTTCCATGTAACTAAGTAGTAGCGCTATAAAAGACGCGTTAGTTATTTTTAGAATTTCAATTAAAGCTCGTTAGTTGATAATCTTTCGCTTGGTTTTAATCAAAGATGTTAATAAGGTAATAAGATGAATCACTCTATGAAATTCGGCTGGCAGCTGTGCGTAATTAGGTTATATCCAAATACAAGGATCATGATTGGATGGAAAGAAACTCCGCCCACTCGAAAGGGAAAACAAACTCGTCGAAGCGATTGCATAACGTTGTCGTTCTAAAGTTGTTTTTTCCCGAAAATTTTCTTTAAAATTTAGAATTCTGATCAAGCTGAAAATTAGTTAGCATGCCGCATATTTGTGCAGCTATTAACTGTGGCAACGCAAGTTACAACAAACTTGGGTTATCTTTTTTCAGATTCCCTAGCGAAGCTGAACGGTAGGCAATATTGCATATTTACGTTGATTAAGTAGAATCATGTAGCCACAAGTAATGATTATTTAAATTTGACATTTTGATGCATCGGCTTCATGTCATTTTGTAACTTTGTTCGAGCAATTGCAGTTTTAACTATACTGTACTTATTAACATCTTTGGTTTTAATCAGGCTCCCGAATGACGTCATATGGCTGACGCTAAAGGCCTGCCATTTTGCAAGCAGACGGAGTCAAAGCGTTCTTCTATTACTCCGTTGGTATTAGTTTAGAAAAACGTGCGGAATGGCTGAAATATAAAGTAAATCTAAATCTATACGGTTTACGAAAAATTGTGTTGCATTTGAATGCAGTAACGTTGCCACTCTGGAATCAAGAACGGCAGGAATAACTTTCCATGCGTGAGTATTAGCACGTTTACACTTGGCCTCAGTGATCGTAATCCTGAGATTTCTACAGCGCCCAAACGAAAGCGGCGTCACGGGGACCATCTTATTCACAGGCGCTCAGTCAAAACAAAATCGATAGGCAAAATTGTTCGGATAGATAGCATAACTTCACGTCGTGAAATGGAGCAGTATCGCATCCCATCGCCTACAGAGGAAGCAAGGGGTTACTCGTGTCCATTCTTTAGGCCTAATTATGGTCCCCAAGTTACAAGATTACTCCATTTTGATGGGTCCCCGAAATTTAAATCAGGTAGCCTTGCAAAAAAGTTATGGTTTACTCAAGCAAGACAAGAGTCCAACCCAAGACTCATGCCAAGTTTAACTTATGTTTATTGATGAACATCAAAACAGTTCCTTAATTCCAATTAGGTTATGGTTCAACAAAAGTTTATGATAAGCTGCTGATAGTTTGAATAATTTTTTCTTCAGATTTCCAATGTCGAAGACAGATCGTGTCAAAGTCTGGGAACATGCAGTGCATAGAGTAAACTTCAAAGCCTCTAAATGGTCATGTGCATGTTCTGTACACTTTACACCAGATCTTTGACCGCGCTGGTCAGATTGTTCCACTGAGGGAAGGCGAATGTTACAAATGTTTAGTTACTATATAAGCTGTATGTTGCCAGCCATGCCAGCCAGCTTCACCATTTTGTTACCCTGTTGCTGCAGTGTCCACATGATAAATGTTAAATGTTTTCATTATTTTGTATGGCGATCATCTTAGCCTTGACCCTGCCCACCTGGTGAAGACATTTTATTGGGTGAGATTCTTCAGCACTGCAAGCCATTTTAAGTCTCCATGTACAGACTGGTCTGGCCTGAGAAATAAATAGATCTTTAAAACAAATGTAGCCATGAGCAAAAACCCTTTCCATAAATCTTGTCAGTTCCAGTCTCTAAAGTATCTGTCAAATGAAATATTCAGAGCTTATACTGTGATATTTACAGATGCTGTTCCAACCATCTTCAGTCTACTGTCACATCTGCAGAAGAACTGTAAGCCACGCAGAGCTCCAAAAGGCAGATCTGTGCCAATGCCTGCTGTTTCTGGATTACTACATCTCCTTTCAACAGAACCAGTGGCAACAGTTACAACTAGAGCATCTCGAGATAATGCAGATCACCCATATTCTATGCCAAGCCCTTGGACACTAAAGCGATGCGTGCACGGATGAAGCTCATCAGAAACTGGAAGTCATGCAAAAGCGTCTGAAAACAAGCCAGCAAAAAAGCTGGAGATTAGTGGTATGGGTTCATTCTATGAAAACTTTGATTTCTGATCTGAAAAATAAACAAGTGTTTTCACAGCAGGAAGCTGACAACCTTTGTGCATCATTTTCTGGTCCGTGTTTAGATTTGGTAATGAGCTGTTTGAAGAAATGTTCTGGTGAACTAGCGAAGTCATATCCGCAAGAACTACGTGCATTTGCTCTTACTTTACATTTTTACTCTTCTAAAGCTTATGATTATGTCCGACGAACATAATTTAACAAATGCTTGCCACACCCACAGACCTTCAGTTCTTGGTACAAATGCATTAACAGGAACCCAGGATTTCACGATGAAGTATTTTTGTCTCTGGAAGGTAGAGTAAGATGGTGTGTTGGTGGCAAAATGTGTTCTTTCATGATGGATGAAACTGCTATTCAGAAACAGCTGGGCTTTGACTGTGCATCAGACAAATTTGTAGGATATGTGGAAATGGGAATTGAAATTGATGCTATGGATGGTCTGCCTGTGGCTAATGAGGCACTTGTATTTATGATTGTTTCTCTAACCGGTCGCTGAAAAGTGCCAGTGGCCTATTTTCTTGTAGCTGCTGTAAATGTTGCTGAACATGCAAACTTAGTGAAGTTGTTTAGAAAAACTTTTTGCTGTTGGTGTAGGTGTTATGTCACTTACTTTTGATGGTTGCCGTGCAAATATTACCATGGCCAAGTTACTGGGAGCATCGTCAGATACAGAAAAAAATTTAAAAACTCTTCTACTACAGTTAAATTTATAAGGATTATTGATAGACTTTTTGACATTTTGAACAGTAGGAATCCTTTGGCAAAAGGGTGTAAAGCGCCGATGAGCTTAGAAAATGAAGGGGTTTGGTGGCCTTTTCTGCTAGGTGCTCTCCAGTATTTCATGGGACTAAAACTTGCCAATGGGCAGTTAATTAGCAACAGTTTGCAAAAGACAGGAGGGATAGGTTTTGTGGCATCTGCTCAAAGTGCTATTCGACTCTGACAGTTTAGTTAAACAGGAGTCACTGATGAAATATCTGTTAACATATAAATTCTGTCAAGATCACTTGGAGCTCTTCTTTGCAGTTGTACGTAGTCATGGGGCAGCAATAATAACCCATCTCCTCTTCAGTTGCATGCTACTGGTAACTGTGAGCCAATGAGTACTTGCAAATTGTTGACAATTAATGACTCCACTGAGAAAATGCAGAGCAGATTGAATGTGAACATTGATAGCATTTCTCATTCCAGGCTAAACGATGTTGTTAAGGAATCCGATTTAGTTTGTTTTGACCACGACTATCTGCCAAATACAGGATCTTTGTAAAAATTTGTTGATAATGTTGTTGTTTATATTTCTGGTTTTGTTGTGAGATTGTGAGACAAGAGGATGTTAGCCAGAATGATTTTGGCGTGATTGAAATTAAGGACAGAGGTGATCTGGTTTCCCCATCACTTGATGTTATACCTGTGTGTAAATCAGCTGAACTTTCTATCCGTAAAATTATAGGACCATGTCAGAAACCTGTTCTTAATAAAAATGTAATTATGCATTTAAAGAATGATATTTTGTCAAGTTTTATTGGCAGTGAGATTTTTGTCTCTTGCCGAGCATGGGCTGGAAACCACACCAATGAATAATCACCAGGTTAATCTGATCATGTCCATTGCCTCATTGTAGTTTTGAGGTAGGTAGTTTCTGCAAGGTACGACTGTTGACACGCGTATACACTTGTAGTTTGGGCAAAAGGGGCCAGCACAGTGCCTTCGGATTTGTACTGATTTTGAGTTGATATTGAGAGACGCGTTTATTTGAATATTTAAAAGGAAATAGTTTTCTGTTTTGAGTGAAAGACCAGCGCATATGTTGCAAGAGCTCACCAAGAGTTGGCGAATTTGTAAGATAAGTCGGACAGTTGGTGCGACTCACACCGAGACCATCCTTTGCTCTAAACTGAAGAGGCAAGTTTTCATTTTAAAGCTGTAGGGTCCTTGAGCAAGTCCTCAACTTACTATTGCTCAGCCCAATCAATTGATTTTAGCCATTAGATGGCGCTGCTCAATAAATGCATAAATAATAAAAAGTAAACTGAATCCTTCCCCTTATACCAGCTCCAGGGGGTGGTGGTTGATTGGCATAGGTGTCTTGTTCTGCAAGGGATCTTCTCCCATCCAAGTGCCAACCATGCTTGACATTTATTAACTTCACTGTGCTTGCCGTGATGTATCCTCATAACGAAGAATTTATCCGTAATCATGTAAAACTAGTGCTATTATCTCTAGGCGGCTTAATTCACCTTGGATTACAATTTCTTGAGATGTTCGGTGTTTTTTATAGATCCAGCTTCAGCAGCGCGAGCATCACATAAAATGGATGAGAAGTAGAAACGGTGACAAGAAGAAACGCTGAATGAGGAGCTAGAGGAAGAACCTGGAAGATGCTAGTGAGTCTAAGCAATCCACTATCTGGTTTTAAAATAGTCATAAGAGGAAAAGGAGGAGGAGGAAGACGAAGAGGAGAAAGAAGTTTACGAAAAATCAGATGGAAAAAGGAGAAAACAAAAATGATGAAAATGAAGAGATGTAATCTAATAAACAAAGAAAGAAGAGGAAGAGATGAGAATAGGAAGAAAAAGAATAAGAGTTGAAAATATTGAAGATTGAATTAGAGAGCAAACAAAAGAAAGAGGAAGAAACTGAAGAAAAGAAGAAATGATGGGAATTAAGGGAAATGGAGAGGGATTGAGAAACAAGTACAGGAACAATTAACCGAAGAATCGTTACCCTGTTAGGAGCAAAATTAGATAGATGACATTACGTGTAAACGAGGTCAGACGTGACGTAGCTTTGTATTCCATGGATTCCCAGACCAAGCAGAGCCACATGCAAACCACCCGAGCGAAACCTGCGGACCGTGACGGACGTCGGAACCTGGCGTCGGTTTGATAAGTGGGCAGTGATGCCAGTATAAGACTTTGGCGTTAAGGGTTCGAGGCACTAACTTTGCTGTTTATACAAGTCTCAGTGATTAAGTGATGAGTGTATGAGTCAGTCGGTCACTGAGTTAGTGAGTGACTCAGTGAAATCTGTCTGTCTTGTCTATCTATCTATCTATCTACGTTCGATTGGTACCTGCAGAGTCATGCTGGCGGAGCTCCAGTTCGCTTGATGACGTCATTAACTCATTTCCGGTCACGCACACTTCTTCCTGTCTGAAGGCAAGTCTTGCCTTCAGTGACGTTGTCACTGCTGCGGTGAATTTGGGTGTTGATCTTCAGCTGGAGTTTCCATTTGTTGTGGCCACTGTTCCTCATCCTCTTCTCACAGGAAAGTCGCCAGAACTCAGATGCGGTAAGCTCACGTACCATAGATCTTCAGAGCTCTTCTTCATCATCTATTTCTACTTCTTGTTGTTTTTCTTGTTGAAGTTCTTAATTTTTCTTTAATCCTTGTTCATGTTTTTAGTCTGCTTCTTCTTCGTAGGCATCAATGCTGTTAGCTGTCTTCTGAATTCTGACACCTCAATAAATTACCACAAAAAAATCATTAATATTTATAAGAAGCTGGATTTATAAATCATCTCCTGCCATTTAGGGAATATATTAATACTCCTAGTTAAATTGCATTCGCCAGATAGCAGCTGATTTTTTAGCAATCCAGTTTTGCGTGCATTATGAATTCTTTCATCGCTTGCCATTTTGTACGGAGAAATCAGATTTTCAGGAAATTCGATTTCCACGGCCACGCTAGTAACAATTTATTATTTTATCTGTTTGGCCTCAGTGACATAAAACATTTTAAATAAAAAAATTACTTCAAAATGACAGTGGGTGATTGGTTTTCCGTCATGTTTGAGCATTAAGTACTGAATAACCGATCGATGTCAAATCTCCTTCATTCAGTGGATCCTTTTACGCATGTTAAATTATATTCGCTAAATGTCAGTAGATTTTTTTTATAAATTCATCATCTCGTTTGTAAAATTATGGAAGACTATGAATATCAGAAAATTTCACGGCGAAACTGATCTTTGTCTCTCTATCTTCCTTTTTCTGTCTTATTATGAGCTATGTGCTGAGAGCAAGCACTGCTCATAATGTCTTTGTGCTGTTTGTCATTGAAAGGGGCTATATGAATGTGTAATAATTTACGTTATGTTGATGTCTATCTAGATTGGAATGCATCTGGGGAAAGCAGTCGGGTTATGAGTTTCCATTTGTTGTGGCCACAGTTCCTCATCCTCTTCTGACATAACAGTTGCCAAAACTCAGGTAAGGTAAGCATCGTGTAGATTTTCATTCCTGTCCAAACTTGCTTGCCTGAACTGCTGCTTGCTTGCTTCAACTGCTTGCTTCAACTACAACTGCTTCCTTCAACTGCACTTGCAACTGCTTCCTTCAACTATTTGCTTTAAGTGCAACTGCTCGTTTCAAGTGCTTGCTTGAACTGCTTGCTTGCTTGCTTCAATTGCTTGTTTCAGGTGCAGTTGCTTGCTTTAATGGCAAGTGCAACTGCTTGCTTAAATGCTTGTTGGGTCATTCCATGTCAAATCAACCAATATTAAGATGATTGTACATCACACTATCATAGATTTTCATGAAATTTGGCACACATGTTCTACTAGCAGATATAAAGAATTTCTGAAAGTTTTACTTGATTATCTCAAAAATATTGTAATTACAGAATTTTAAACTTTTTTGCCGTTTCGTGACTTCGCGAAAAATTCATTTCTACTGATTTCATTGCTAGCCTGCGTGCTTGCTTGCTTGCATTGCTACTGATTTCATTGCCAGCCTGTGAGCTTGGATGCATTGCTACTGATTTCTTTGCTAGCCTCTGGTTGCTTGCTTGCATTGCTACTGATATCATTACTAGCCTGTGAGCTTGCTTGCATTGCTACTGATTTCAGTGCTAACCTGCGTGCTTGCTTGCATTGCTACTGATTTCATTGCTAGCCTGTGTGCTTGCTTGCTTGTATTGCTACTGATTTCATTGCTAGCCTGTGTGCTTTCTTGCTTGTATTGCTACTGATTTCATTGCTAGCCTGTGTGCTTGCTTGCATTGCTACTGATTTCATTGCTAGTCTGTGCGTGCTTGCTTGCATTGCTACTGATTTCATTGCTAGCCTGAGTGCTTGGATGCATTGCTACTGATTTCATTGCTAGCTTGCTTGCTTGCATTGCTACCGATTTCACTGCTAGCCAGTGTGCTTCCTTGCTTTTTATCTGCTACTGATTTCATTGCTAGCCTGTGAGCTTGCTTGCATTGCTACTGAATTCATTCCTAGCCTGTGTGCTTGCTTGCATTGCTACTGATTTCATTGCTACATGTGTGCTTGCTTGCTTGCGTTGCTACTGATTTCATTGCTAGCATGAGTGCTTGGATGCATTGCTACTGATTTCATTGCTAGCTTGGGTGCTTGCTTGCATTGCTACCGATTTCACTGCTAGCCAGTGTGCTTCCTTGCTTTTTATCTGCTATTGATTTCATTGCTAGCCTGTGCATGCTTGCTTGCATTGCTACTCATTTCATTGCTATTGATTTCTTTGCTAGCCTGAATTAGAATTACTTCAATGAGACGGTTATCGATTTAAACGTAGTATTTGAGCCAGTCTCCTGTCTGTCTCTATATATCTGTCTATCTATCTCTCTCTCGCTCTGAAATCAATTTTCCTGACATTTCGATACATGAATAAATTCGCATAAAATGGCGTGCAATGAAAGAATCATTAAAATGTGTACGTGAAGCTGGATTGTTAAACCTCTAAAGTCCGTTACCGGATTTCACCGGGTAAGCGCTGGAGTCCGTTACCGGATTTCACCGGGTAAGCGCTGGAGTCGATAACGAAAATGTCCGGAAAACACCGGATTGTTTTAAAGTATTTGTTTGCTAAATAAAATACTTCCATTGTTTATTGCTATACGTGGGCGGGAAGAAAAGATGTTAATCTACGGAAATAAAGGCTGCTTTTCATCAGGAAGAAGATTTTAACTGAGAAAATCAACTTTTAAAACAGCTAAATGTCGGACTCGACGGATGATTGTTTACACAAACTAAGGCGCCAATTTACGTCATGTGGGTCGTTTCCAATAAGCTTTAATGTCACATTTTCATGAATATTTATCATATAATAATACTGGCAATATTAAAAAGATTTCAAGCTCTGTCTTGGATATAAATAAATGCTATGTACAGCTATACGAGAGGCGGCCCTAGTCATGCAAACAAGGTATCACGTGCGAGCATAAATGGCTTTAAGTGGATGCAGCTAAGCAAGGCTACCGCCTAGTTCGATTAGCTGTTGTCCGATTGCCGCCTAATTAGGCGATAAAAGGGCGAGAATAATAGTTTATATAATACATGAATGATGGCCTGAAATCTGATGGAATTCGGGAAGAATGGTCCCGCTCTGTTAGACCACCCAAAGTGAGACCCTATGAAACGATTTCTGGGCTGGTGCATCAACTTCAAGTTGGTGCTCGGGCCTATGATTTTTTAAATTTACTGTTGCTTGTCTCCCGTTTTATTGAGGTTGTCCAGCAAACTAACCTCTATGCAGAGCAGACCAGTTCTGCAGCACAGCTGGATGGGAAACCCCATAAGTGGAAATGGTCTCCAACTTATCTTGAGGAAAAGATGGCTTATTTTGCCATGCACATCTTGATGGGCTTGATACTGCACCCAAGATACAGTTGTTTTGGGGTGGAATTTGTGGCTGCATCATAAAAAACTCAACAGCCAAGGCATTTTCAAGAGATCAATTTCGGATTCTGACTAAGTACTTGCATCTCTGTGATGCCTCAAAGGCTGTTCCTCGTGGCACATCAGGATTCGATCCCTTGTACAAAGTCAGCAGCGTAGTTGATTTCTTGAATGCTCGCTTTCTAATACATTGATTCCAAATAGGGAACCGAGTGTTGATGAGGCCACGGTTGCTTTTAAAGGGTCTCTTTCCGGCAGTACATGCCGTGTAAACCAATAAAATGGGGCTTAAAAGTCTGGACTTTGGCTGAAGCACAGTCCGGTTACTGTTTGCTTTTCAGTGCTTACACTGGAAAAGCTAACCAAAACCATGGTGCAATAAGAAGACAGCATGGTCTGGGCTATGATGTTCTCAGAACCCTTTGCTCTCCAAGTGGAGTTTGGGTTTTTTGGCTGTCTATAGCCATCATTTGTACTATGACCAGTATGACTTCAGTTCCTTGGATTTAGCAACAAGCCTTTTCAATGACAAGACCGATTCAACTTCTACTATAATGTTGAATCGGAGAGGCCTTTCACAAGAGGCTCGCCAGACTAAACTGAAGTGCAGAGGTAATGTGGCTGAATATCAGAAAGGACCTGTTACCCTAACAATATTTCAAGACAAAAGAACAATTTCTTTTCTTTCGATCTGTCATGGTTCTGGCATTTCTGAACAAGGAAAGTCACTTGTAAACCTGGAGCGTAACCGGTTTATGGGTGGAGTTGATAAATTAAACCAACTGTGCTCATATTATGAGCCTGGACAAGACAGAAAGAAATAGTGGAGATGTTTATTGTGGTGGATGGTGAATGTAATCATAGTCAATGCTTACATTCTCCGGGTGAAGAGTCAGGGTGATGCAGAAGAGGGCAGGCGTCGTATACGAAATTACAGTCATCTGAAATTTCGTCATGACCTTGTTCATCAACTTTATGAGAGATTACAACCAGCTCGCACTCGAGGACGCCCTTCTAAAATTTAAGGGAATTCACCCCAAGAAACATCCACCTCTAGCAATGCTCTCAATTCTGGAGTTGAGGTCACAAGCTGGTTAAAATAAATGAAAGAAATTGTTGTAGCTGAGCACTCCACAAATGTTAAATGGAGAGCAGATGGCAAATACAGAACCAGTACCTTTATGTGCAGTCTCTGTGAAGTACCCCTTTGTAAGCAAGGCTGCTTCCAGGAATGGCATAAAGAATATAACCTCAAATGAAATAACGAAATTATGATTTCAGTCCATAATTTATCCATAGGCATTAACTAAGTAAGAAAATTGGCCTCTTCCTCTGTAGTCTCATGTTGTGCACCTGATCTCCCGTAGAAGGCATTATGGTCTACATTCATCAGTAGGTAAATAAGATATTCATTAAACAGAGCAGTACTATTCCTTTTGTTTTGAAAGATGATGGGGAAACGCTTAGAGTGGGGCGGCTGACTGTTTGGATCAAGCATTGTCATCAGCTGAAGAAATCGTCACCTGAACTTAAAACGGTTCTTTTCAGAACCACCTAATGTTCTGAAGGAAATCAATGCACTGGAAGCCTACACTAATAATACTAATACTATACATACTATGCAAAAGGAAAAAATCACGAATAGTTACCCCTACATTACTAATGAACCAGTGGTACATCACCAAACTTAACCATTAGACCACTGTTACTAACAGAACCTTTGCCACAGCAGCCATGATGTTGTCCCAGCTTCGATAATAGTCTTCTTAGTTTTATTATTAAATTATTGCCACCTTGGATGCTTGCTATTGTTATCCTTTATTCCATTATTAAGAAACCCCTGTGGAAATTATAAATTTAGTTTAAAACTTTTACGGAACTGCCACTGCACAAATAAGACGTCATCACTGAAAAGTTTGCGCAATTGGATCTTCAGGGGTATGATCTCTTTTGAGGTTTGTTGGGCCAATTATTATCCGATTTTGAATATTTTTTCAGCATTCTATTCAGGACTTAATTCTGAATAAGGCAGTTTACATTACTTTTTAATTTTTAAAACTTTACCACACAACATTCTTGTCCAAAGGAAAAACTTTGGGTGCTTTTAGTTCCAGGGTGATGGTAGGCACTCCAATTTGCTATTTTACAAAACCAATATGACTGCTAGAAAGAGGACACATTTATGAAAATTTTGATGTAAGAAGCATCTTTGTATCTTCGGTAGTGACCGAGTAATGACTTGTACAAAATGTTGAAGATTTCTTGGAAAAACGTAAAATAATTCAGACTTTTGACGTCATGACGTAAAATTAAACTGGAATTAATTTTAAAGCCCAGCCTGTAAAGGCTGGGCTTTAAAATTAATTCAGACTCGATAGGGTTAAATGTTGTTCTGCCATGTAGGAAATACATTAATGCTTCTAGTTAAATTGCATTCGCCAGATGGCAGCTGATTTTTAGCAGTCCAGCTTCTAATGTTTTATAGATTTTTTCATCGCTCGCCATTTTGTACGAAGCAATGAAATTTTCAGGAAATTCCATTTGCACTGCCACACTAGAAACAGTTTTTTGGTTTTCGGGTAGTTTTTGAGCCGATGTCAAATATCCTTCAATCAGCTGATCCTTTTACGCATGTTAAATTGTATTCGCTAAATGTCAGTAGATTTTTTAGAAATTGAGCATCTCGTTTGTAAAATTATGGAGGACTCTGAATATCAGAAAATTAGATTTCCACGTCGAAACTGATAACAATTGATTTATCTGTTAGGCCCTATCTCTGTCTCTTTCTTCTTTTCTCTGTCTTATTATGAGCTGTATGACGAGGCATGCATTACTCATAATTATGTCTTTGTGCTGTTTGTCATTGAAAGGGGCTATATGAGTGTGTAGTAATTTGCTTTATGTTGATGTCTATCTAGATTGGTTTGCATCTGAAGAAGTCAGGCGATGATCTTCAGCTGGAGTTTCCATTTGTTTTAGCCACTGTTCCTCTTCCTCTTCTGACATAACAGTCGCCAGAACTCAGTTAAAGGTAAGCATCGTGTAGATCTTCATTCCTTCCCAAGTTTGCTTGCCTGAACTGCTGCTTAACTGCTGGTTCCTTCAACTGCTTGCTTCAACTGCAGCTGCTTGCTTTAACTGCAAGTGCAACTGCTTGACTGGAAGTGCTTGCTTGCTTCCTTCAACTCCTTACTTTGCCTGCTTCATCTGCTACTGTTTGCTAACTTGCTTGCTTCATCTGCTACTCATTGCTAGCCTGCTTGCTTACTTTTCATATGCTACTGATTTCATTGCTAGTCTGCATGGTTGTTTGCTTTTATTGCTTCTGATTTCATTGCTAGCCTGCATGCTTGCTTGCTTGCATAGCTACTGATTTCATTGCTAGCCTGCATGCTTGTCTGTGTGTGCTAGCCTGCATGTTTGCTTTCTTGCATTGCTACAGATTTCATTGCTAGCCTGCATGTTGCTTGCATGGCGCCTTTTTCATCAAGTCCCAAAGGTCAGAGAGAGAGAGAGAGAGAGACAGACAGACAGACAGACAGACAGAGAGACAGACAGACAGACAGAGAGAGACAGAGAGAGAGACAGATAGAGAGGATGTCATACTGCATAACTAAAAAGGCCAGTGCACACAAATGCATCTTATGCCATTCCCCTATTGTACACAAATGTTGCAAATCCACTGCACTGGATGTTGCGGAGAAAGTGTATATAGCACTACATAAAAGCAGTACCAGGTTCATGGTCACACTTGGTGGAGTTCAGGGCACGACTGAATGAAAGGTGTGTCTGAAAAGATTGGGCTTTAAAAAGGCTAGCTGGTTTGAGAGAGGTTAGAATCGAGAGAATAGAAACAGATTCGTGTGCAGTTAAAATGGCATAAGTTTGATTAAGTTCAAGTCAATCTAATGTTTTCAGCACTCGATTCTGTAAAAATAGTGTGCATTTCGTGGATGAAAGAGATCAAACAGAAGGGCTGGGAATCTAATTGGACCCCTGCATATTGAAGGTCATAGGTCAACCGAGGAATTGATGTTTGTGAGGCTGACAGTCTGTTATGATAGTGGCACTACAGAAGTCACTAGATTAGATTAGATTAAACACTGACTGCAATATCACTTCAGGTTGCCACCGATTAGTTTAATCTGATCTAATCTAAGGACTTCTTTAGCAAAATCTAATCAGAGGACTCTGTAGTGAGTTACATAAATGTGCAATTATAGATTAGAACAGGTTGCATTAGATTAGATTCTTTTGACAATTAGATTAGGTTCGATTTGATTACATGTTTTTCGGCACAATGTTAAAATTTTCTGTTTACTTTCTAACTCTAGTATTAGCATTTGATTTTGCATATCATCCATTTATCATTTATTGTTGGACTCTTGTGCGCGCCCCGACATTTGACATTGTGAAACACCCTTGAACTAGCGTGCCACTGATGGTGCTGTATAAATTGTCATGTTACAGTTACAAAATAAAATAACAATTACAACGTCTGCCTCAGGTCGATATGAACAAGCAGCTGCATATTTCGACAAGGGTTACAACATTGCTAGAACAGGAATGAACAACAGTTCCGTCAACAAAGCTCGTGCTCTCGTGGGTATCGCTAAGGCTCACAGCATGCACAGAGACTTCGCTCGACATCTCGAAGCCAACGACTGGCAGTACACGACTCGACTGATTCCCTGGAAAGACTCACGCACCAACAATTTCAACAAACCGATTCCTGAACCCGGTGGGTTTTGGTGGTGTGGTCAGTTTTTGCTGCCTGTTTTAGATCTGTTCAATAGTTACATCTCAGCACATTTTAGAATCTCCCAAAGTGTACCGACACTTGATATTTGTATGAATGTCCAGATGCTTGTATACATAAATACATACATACACACGCATACATACATTCACTGGTATATCCTGACTGGGTCAATTATCAGTTTATATCCACCCTAAGCTACATACCCGAACCTACTCAGCACTGGCATACTACTATGTATTCTATTATATGTTCTTACCATACCGTACTGCATATTCTACCCTACTACCGTGTCATAGCCTGTATTCTGTGCAATATTATTTTTAATATTTTTTAAATTAGTATCTTCTATAGCACAGGTGTCTAACGCACGAGGCATCAGCTGACTGCGCACCAAAACCAAACCACAATCAGGTCAGCCCACTAAGACAGGGAGGCAGTCTGTGGTGGACAATCAGTCTGACAATTGGGCAAGTCTTAAGTTGAGAATTAAATGACATAAAAAACTGGGCAGAACGAACAGATACAAGAGATAATTCCAAAATCTAGGTCCAACAGCTGAAAAAGTGTGTTCATGATGAACAGTTCTAGTTTCATGGCCAGGAAAAGGCGATGAGATGACCTGCTTTATCCTGCCCTGTATTCTTTCCTGTGTCCGACTCAACCGTACTCAAGATCAGTCGGTCCCTTTGAGAGGTACTCAAATGGTCCTATAAAATGTTTATCGTTTGCTTACAAATCCTGAATCGTCGTAAAGTTTCTCTGTTCCCGGAACCGAGAAAACGACTGGTGTCTCAGAATATTGGCGGTAGCGGGAGAGTTACGAGATGTAAAATGGTGGTTACGAGAAAGTCCTCACACAGAAAGGGAACGACTATTGCCAGTAAAGGAACGAACCATGTTCTGAGTAAAGGCCATCCTCAGGACGTTGCCCATCCGGCGACCGCGGAAGAGGCAGAGTCGGATCCAGAGGCCGAGTGCTACAGTGTTGATTCTCTTAAGGAAGCGGCCCATCCTGAAACTTCCTTGGGGAGAACGAACGATACGGGCAGAGACGATACGGAGAGGCCATTTTACAGTGAAAATACAAGGGGCAGTGAGGCGGGTGGCTCCGTGAGAAGAACTGGGCTAGAGTACCCTCACCCCGTGAACAGTTAGTTCGACCGAGAACGCCACATAAGGACCTTTCAGAGTAGAAGACGCGGTGCAGCCAGTCAATGGAGCGACGAGGCAGGTCATCCGCCAGCGAAAAAGTGCAATCAAGTCAGACTTAGGGGTCAGTTAGAAGTTTATTCATTTATTTATTAATTAGCCTATTAGTTACACGCAATACGCGTGCGAGGTCAGTAAAGTGGAGTTTATCTTGAAGAGGCGCTATGAAAATTCGCGATTATAATTACAACCACAATTGTAGCTGACACAAAGTAATTGCAATTGTAATTTAATTGACGAAATATGAAACTTATTGCAATGTATTTTCATTTTTATTAAACTAACTGTTATTTTTATTGAAATTTAGTTTAAGTCTTATTGGTATCTAGTTTAATTTTTCATTTTAGTTGTAACTGACACAAAGTAATTGTAGTTAGTTGATAGGCCCCTATATACTTTAATTTTTATTGATATTTTAATTTTATTGAAATTTAATTTTTATCGATCTAATTTACTAGACCTGCCAGCTCCAGCAGATGTGTCATCGCAAAAAAGGCTGCCAGTCACCCGGACGCGCCTAAGTCAACAGCCACCTGATGTTCACCGTCTGAACGCGACCTTGGGCGCCAACGGGGGCGCGTGGTCGCTCTAAGGACATCTGTCGGACGCCAGCAATCAACTCGTCTACCTTTGTGGGGTGCAACGAGGTACCAACCATTTGGTGGCGGAAGACGCAGTTTTCGCTCCTTGAGGACTCTTCGAGAACAGACGCAGAACAGACTCAACGCCAACTGAACTGTAAGTTTTCACTGAGCTCTGTCTTTGCTGGAGATGAGCGATATTCTAAAAGTCAACCTCGACGTTGGAGGGGGGTTCAAATCCCTGCCAGCACAGAAATTATTTAAAGATTTAACTTCTACTAGCACCCTATAAGGAACACTTAGAATAGGCCTCCTACATCGACCATACTTTGCACCATTGTAACTGTTCTTGACGGTGAGCTTTCAGTTGCTGGACTAGAATTCTCTTCTGGCGTCTGTTCGGCTCATGATGTAATTTCGGCTACATCTGAAGACTTGCACCTCTTTCTTATCCGCCATCCGCCACAGGCTGCCTCTCTGTCTGTGTAGACTGTGTCCTACTGACCATGCTTTCTTTGGCTTTGGTGCACCTCTGGTTAATGTTTTGAGCATTAGACTCCGATGCTATAGATGTACCTTGTTATCATTGTTAGGTTCTTTAGAGCCTTTGTCAACTGCTTCTTAGAAGACGCTATGTACAGTGAATAACCAGATACATGCATACATGCAAACGTGCATACTTATGCATGCATGCATGCTTACTTGCTTACACGCAAAGCTTACATGTACATATGCTAGTACGCTTGCATGGTTACATGCTTGCACGCATAAATGCATACATGCATATGTATGTGCACGCACGTATGCATACATGGATAGATATATACATATACATACAATACTTACATACATATTTACATACGTACATACTTGTATACATGTATGCATACATGTATGCATTTGTACATGAATATATACAAACATGCTTGCATGCATACATGCATGGTTATATACAGACATGCATACATGCATTCATAAATGCATACATATATACATCCACACATAGATATACATTATTTTAGTTTCTTAAATTTTAATCACCTTTTCTTTCATTCCCAGTTTTTGACATTTCTAGTTTTCCATTTTTATTGGGCAGCCCACACCTAGACGAGTTTAGGGCGACTCAGTGGTGTGGACAGATTGGCCCTTGATCCACTATCTTGTGTGAATTATCTGAAAAATTATGTAGCACCTTTTGAGGATCTCTCAAAGATTGTGGCTCATGTTTTTTAAGTGGTTGACTTCTGTGGATGCAGAAGTATTTCGCTGCTTTTGGATCGTTCGTTGGACTTTGGTCCCTTCTGGGTTCTGCTTTTGTTTCCTAAAACAATTGTGAATATTATGCTTTTCGCTGTTATATTTCTCTTTTTGGATCAATAAAAAGAATGTTATGTTATGTTATCGTTCGTTACAGTTGTCTGGTTGCACTGAAGCGACAACCAAACCTCCTCTTTCCTTCATTCCGTCATTCTTTATTCTCTTTGTTTGTTGTTCCATCATTCACTCACTGTTTTTGCTTATCCTTCCACCCTTCACTCGTTTTGTCGTTCAGTCCTCTCTTCATTTCATTCTTCCATTTTCATTTCATTCCATCTTTTGCTTTTTCTGCCTTTTCATCCCTTCATCACTCGCTCTTTCCATCCTTCTATCCTTTTCTTTTTCTGTCATTCCATCCTGTTCTTTCCATCTTTTATTCCTTCACTCTTTCTGTCATTCCATTTTTTTTTCAAGCCTTCTTCTACCATTTGATTTTTCTGTCATTCCATTATTCCTCCATTCATTCTTCTATCCGTCCATCCTTCCATATATCCATCCTTCCATCATTCCCACTTCCATCATTCCCTCTTTCCATCATTCCATCTGTTTTTTTTCAGTGATTCCTTTCTTTCATCCTTCCATTCCTCCATCCATCTTTATCTCTCTCCTTCCATCCATCTTCCTCTCTTTCCATCCTTCATTCCCACATCGGAAGTAAAACTGGTCATGCAAAAGCCATGATGAAGTAGCAGGTCTTAACAAGTGATTTTAAAGATGATAGCGCGTTTGTAAGTTATTTGATTTTTGATCTTTGATTTTTTTAAATTTAGCATCTGGAGTAGGAGACTCTGTGTAATTGTTAAAAATAGTGTGTAAATACTACTTTTTATTGGTGGCTACACCTAGTGACTATTTTATTTATTCCGCGTCGCCAGATATTGTATTTATTCCGCCATTATTTTCCATTTCTGACTTCTGTTCTTTCTTAATCTAACTGCTCTGGTTCATTGCTTTTATAGACTGTCCCTCTAATCCCTAATGTCACAATATTACAGTGACGGTTTTGCAACTGACCAATAAGTATCCCATTATCACAACAGTAGCAATTCTGCTGATGCACATGGATAGTTGATATGCACATACATACATACATACATACATACATACATACAGATACATGCATACATACAAACACCCACACATACACACACATGCATACAGTATATACACATGCTTATATACACACTGTTTGACTGCGGGTTTTCTGACTAGTCACATACACCCATACGTATATACACAGGGACCCTGAGTAAGTCCTTTATTCACAATTGCTCAGCACAATCAGTTGATGCTTAGTCTTTAGATAATGGCGCCTAATAATTGCAGAAATAATAATCTAGTGTAATGTAATAATATAGCGCCGTTATGCTAGAATTAAAAAATCGAAACTAGAAGCTAGGAATACAATTAAAATAACGATGAGAATTCAAAATTTGAAACTAGAAGCTGGATTTCAAAAACATGTTCTGCCATCTAGGAATACAATTAAACTGGCGATGAGAATTCAGAAACCGAAACTAAAGCTGGATTTCAAAAACATGTCCTGCCATCTAGGAATACAATTAAACTCACGACGAGAATTCAAAAATCGAAACTAAAATCTGGATTTCCAAAACATGTGCTGCCATCTAGGAATACAATTTAACTGGCGATGAGAATTCAAAAATTCAAACTGAGTTTCCCACCGCAACAGTGCACATGTGTATGATGATACCAGACATTGATAGTGTAATACGAACGTGTCTTTTAGTCATTTTGCCAAAAACGCGCATTTTTAGTAAATGACAAAAGCACCTTGTTTAGGTTTGTTTGTCAGTTTGTTTGTTGAGAGGTAGACCTACTTAAATGTGCTTTATTAAGTGGTTTTTATATATCAATGCACATACATACATATATATATACATATATACATGCATACACGCATATACATGCATACACACATACATACATACACATTCATATATATACATGCATGGATACCTACATACATGCATGCATACACGCATCCATGCATAAACACATACATACATACATACATACACGTATATATACACATACATACTTTCATGCATACATACATACCCACATACATACATACCCACATACATACATACCCACATACATACTTGCATGCATACAGGGATCCATGCATACACACATAATACATACATATGAACATCCATGCACACGCACACGCACTTGCATACAAGTTTCTGATGATTACTGAATAAGGATGAACTAGTAAACTTCACCTTCTAGATACGTTAGATTCATTGGCTTTTGATAGGTTTTTTGAAAGGTCCTATATAAATGGACAGATACAAACATATAGGCCTATACAAGTTGTTGTGGTTGGCATTTAAAGCAACCATTGTTACATGAATTCGTTGTGTTGTTGTGGTGTTGAACAGGCGTTTCATTTCGAGAAGGAAGTGACGCTCGACTGCGCTAACGAAGTGGTGTCGAGGTCTGTTTTCCGGGACGAAGAGGTCAGTGCTGCCATCTGTTAACGAGACCAGGAATTAGACTTCAAGTTATTGCATCTTACCCACGGTGGCTATCATAATTCGTCGCTTTCATGTAGCTTTCCTGTCTGCTTATTTCTCTGTATCTGTCTCCGTTCCTTTGTCTTCTGCAAGTGCAAATAAATATGAGTTAAGTGGCCTAACCACGGAAACTGGCTCCTGTGTGTGGAGAAACTCCCATAGTTTTGTATCTGACTGATGTGGGGCTCTATTATATCTCGTCGTTTGTTTTCTTTCAGCGTGATGGGCAAGTGGAATGCCTTGGACATGCATCAAACGCGACACTGATCCTAACTAATGTCGTCGACTGTATTCGGAAGAACTGGCCAAGAAGCACTTGGAGGAAGCGATTGAATGATCAACGACGGGGAAGCACGCCAGATCGGACTACGTTTCTCGGTTAACGAGGTTCGAGTCCACCCCACCCCGGAAGACTGGGAATGGATGAGAAAAGTGGGCTGCTAGAACCACAACTATCGCTACCGCCACCACTACTACAGTGGGCCACGGTAGTCTATTGGTTAAAAAGCTCGGCTTGTAACCTCAAGATTACGGGTTGGAGCCTCACCTGAGACGGTTCCTGTGTAGGAACCTCAGTTAACAAGTCCTTCACTCACAATTGCCTAGCGCCATCGATTGATGCTTAGTCATTAGATAATAGTGCTTAAGAAATAATACTATTACTGCTAATCGGCCCTCTAGAGCAACAAGCCTAATGACTAATTTTAGCTCAGTATTAATTAATCAACTCGCTGTCTTCTAGCGTTTTTTCTGTCTAGAAAGAGTAAAGGAAATGAACCACGATGCATTAAAGAAGTGTTCAGAGAAGAGCAGTGAAAGAGTTAAAAGAGTCGTTCGTGACCTTCAGTTGTAAATAATGGGACATTGAACACTTTCTTTTTTTGCCAATTTTTATGTGTCTGCTTAGGTCTATTTCTTTCGTTTCTCTTCTCTTGCCTTTATCCTTTTTTGCTTTTCTTTCTACAGCTACCTTTCTTTACATCTGTACCTTTCTTTGTCTTTCTACAGCTTTACCTTTTATTATAAAACCCAACAAATTCTGTTAGGCCTAGGAAATTGAGATCTTTAGGCCTAAACAGGTCTGTAGGCCTAGGAAGGCCTAAGTAGACCTTTAGGCCTAGAATTTTTTAGGCCTTTTGGCCTAGGAAGGCCTAAATAGGCTTGCGATTTTCTTGCTTGGCTGCTTTTCTTCTGGGCTAGGACTCTTCCTGCTTGCGATTTGCTTGCCTGCCTGCTTTTCTTCTGGGCTAGGACTCTTCCTGCTTGCTTGCCTGCTTTTCTTCTGGGCTCTATTGCGCATGCCCGCTCATCATCATCATCATCACGGAGACCAACTTACTCACTGACGATTATTGCTATTAATTCCAGAAGAGATAGGTTGTTTGGTCAGTTTCAGTGACAGGTAACAGGTCATACTAAACAGACAGGTCAAGGTGAATGCGTGCTTGCAGGTTGTTGATAGATAGGTAGGCATATGGTTGATCGACAGGTGGTTGATAGACAGGTGGTTGATAGGAAGGTGGTTGATAGGCGCAGGTGCCTGATAGACAGGATGCGGCTAATCATCCACACTGACGCTATCAGCACAACGCTTTAATTTCGGTTCCTTCTCTGTTATAAAATCAGACATGCCACGAATTCTGATTAGGTCAAGGTGAATACCTGCTTGCAGGTGGATGACGGACAGGTAGCCAGATGATTGATCGACAGTGCCTTCTGGCGAATAAAATGCATCGCAATAGAACACAACCGTAGGCGTGTTAACAAGCGGAATTAAATTGATAGTAGTTTACCTGTATTTTGTCGCTTACTTTGCCTGTCTTTTGTTACCTTGTGCACCTGTGTTTCTAACATTGCATATGTGTGTCTTTTGTTGCCTGGCTTTAGCAGAACTGTCAAGTGCCCATATGACTATCGCGACATTTCCTGGTTCAACCACACGGACTTCGCCAATGGTCCGTTTGTACAGGCGTCGTGTTGTGTCCTGCTGAATGACGACCAGACGAAGCCCATCTTCAGCGACAAGATGCAGTGCGAGTTGGAAGCGATTGCTGCCGTCGCTATCTATCCCAACGTCACGAGCGGATATCACCTCAACACTCAGGTCTGTCGGTCACACGGGCAGGAAGCTCTAGTTCCCCTAGGGGTTGTCAACTGTCTGCTCTTTCTAAGGTTCATTTAGTTTGGTCTTATGGGTAAAGTAAAGGTAAGGTAAGCTAAGCTAAAGAAATGGTATCTATTTGCTTGGTTAGTTACTGGCTTCAGAAGCCGTTGAAAAGCTCTTAAAAGTATATTTATGCATACATACATACATACAAACATACATACATACATACAATACATACATACCTACATACATACACATATCCATGCATACACACATATATACTTACATACATATATACATACACACAAATACATGCATACACACATATACTTACATACATACATACATACATAAAATAGGATGAAGTTATTTATTGTATTATATTTCTTGATTTGTATAGTGCTCTTACAGAATTAGCAATTCAGAGGTGCAGAAGATATGTAAGGTATGGCGAGGTATATTTGTGTGTATGTATGTATGAATGTAGGTAAGTATGTATGCATGTATGTACAATCGAACGTTTGTGTGTAGGTATGTATGCATGTATATATGTGTGTATGCATGTATGTATGTATGTAAGTATGTATATATGTATGTATATATGTGTGTATGTATGTATGTATGTGTGTATGTATGTATGTGTGCATGTATGTATGTATGAATGTATATCTGTATGTATGTATGTGCGTATGTATGTATGTATGTATGTGCGTATGTATGTATGTATGTATCAAGATACTTTTACGAGCCTTTCAACGGCCTCGTAGGCCAGTAACTCTCTAAGCAAATGTTAGCATAGTTACTAGTAGGCCACGCTTAGGGTTCTACGTCCATCGCGAATTCGCTGTCATTAAACGACCATCGGTGTTTGTCCGTCTGCTCGTCTTCCGGTCATTAGTCTCTATTTATGGCGGAATTATCAAAGCACCGGCGAGCAGGGACCTTGTTCGATGGCGTCTCAATACGCTGTCATTAGATCATAATGTATTACACGGTTACACGCAAAGTTACATATAAAATTACATTCGCTCTTGCGGCTGAGGATGCTGTGGTCCTTGTTGGTGTTACATGCTGGTCGAGAAATAATTGTCACGCCACTATTTTTGCAAATATATGTATATAATGTTTAACCCACATGTGGATACAGATGAATATGAGTCATAAGGTAGATATATATTTGATTTTGGTATATATATGTGATCTGTATATATGGTATCAGTAATCAAAATCAGTAATAGTAAGCTGAAATAACCGTGAAAGGCGAATAGATATGACAGTAAGTCGAATAACCATAGTAATAATTTATTGTCTTATCTCTTGGATGATTTTACATGGCCCTTGAGTGCATCACTCGTTAGGGTAATTGAAAATATTATTAGTAAAAATATACAAAAATATTTAAACTAGCAACTGAGTAATTAGCATAATACGTTATGCATCTGAGGTTTTTCATCAGTTGCGTGATAACCTACACGTTGTACTTGTTACGTCCGTGATATGCGCGATATAACTATTACATGAAGAGGCTAAACGATTTTGAAACTGTACTGCAGACTGCAGTGCATGTTATATAGAAGAAATGAAGACGTTACAGTTACTGAAAATGTTACCGTAGACCACTGTTGTTACATCTATGTAATTTTGTTGCGCTATTCCTGCAGTTAACGTCTTGCTGTTCAATTTCCGTGACTTACTCAAACTTAAATCGAATCTGGCCCTTCCTGACTATCGAATTTGTTTTGACTGAGCGCCTGTGAATAAGCTGGGCTTCCGTGACTTAGCTTTCACCTATACAGTAACTTACTGTGCTGTATGTATGAATTAGTAAGAGGCCTATGCAAGGCACGATTTACGGTCGGAATTAGTGGGGAGAATGCCTCTGGTAGGGAGCCACAATAAAAAAGTAATTGTGAAACTGCATCGAATGGTCGTCCAAAGTAAGCCAGAAGTTTTGCATTGTCCTATGACTTTGGGATTTGTGCTTTGGAGGGTAACGAAAGGAAGCGTCTCGCTTGCTAGGTACCTCTCTTGGTCTATTGTATTGTATTAATATTATTATTGTTGTTGTTAACCTTTTAATTTTTTTTACAAATACTTGTTTTTGCGGTAAAAACAGCAATAGTAATAATAATACAGTACAATACGATGATAACAAAAATGCAATAATAATCACACAATAATACCACCCCACTTTTTCACAGTGGCGTATTGTCCCTCCGTAGCTTCATTTCTTGCGTGGAAAGCACTCGACACGAAATGTTTAGTTTTAAAGACAAATTGTAGTGCTGGTAAGTGGAGTTTACAATAGTTTAGCAGCTGGGATAGGTTCCTAGAGGTGCTGCATAAGTATTCACATGCTTACTTGCTAACTTACTTAAACACAAACGCATACGTGAGTGCATACATACTTAAGCATGCACACAACGGAGAATATATATATAGTTGTATATAATATTATATATTTATCGTTTTCTTGCATAATTGCTTACTTTCTCACTTGTCTACTTGCTTACTTACTAGCTTCCTTACTTACGCTTAGATACACACCAACATATAGGCATACATACACATAAGCATCTGTTCATATGGGTGATTATGTCTGTCTGTCTGTCTGTCTAAGAGTTAATTGTTTGCATGTTCGTGTTGCTGTCGTTAGTTTATCTAACGACGCCTTCGCACCATTATTACCTCCTACACTCATACATATAACACCGAAAGGAACATGAGAAAGAGGCAGTACACGCACATGCATACACACCAGAAATCACAATTGCTCAGCGCCATCGATTGATGCTAAATCACCAGATAGTGGCGCCGAATAAATGCAGAAATATTAATAACAATAAGCGAGTGTGGTTGTAATCTGTCGAATCGTTGTGGTTTGTGCGAGGCTGACACAACGGCTCGCGCGCACCGCCACATCTCAGGGAGGCTTCAGTCTGGAGGTATGTGCGTGTCGTCGTGGCCTGTAAGAGGCTTAGGTGTGGCGGTGTGTGCGTGCAGTTTTGGTCTGTATGCGCGTAAGAGATGGATGTATATTCGTGTCGTTGTAGGTGTGGATGTATGCATTGATAAGTAGGATGGGCTTCGAGTGATTCTCAAGTGGGCGAGGAAGTCTACTAGATCCGTTGTATTTGCAAAGACATATTTATACTCTAGGCCACTGGTCCGTCACGTATAGGTCGTGCTTTGTATATGGAAACTTTGTACACATTTAGACGAAGGACAGAAAGAAGTGTAGACGACAGCGGGTGGAGGTATACGATAGAACGGGCGGTGGCGGAGTTTTCTACAAGGGTAATAAGGGTGTGCGTTGATAGGAAGGATGGCCACCGAGTGAGTCTTGAGTGGGAGAGGAAGTCTACTAGATCCGTTGTCTTTATATAGTCCATCGTGTATAGGTGGTGCTTCATACGGCAAAGGCTAGAGGTGTGGTAGAAGGGGCGGTGGCGGTGTTTTCTAGTAAAATCTGTTAACAATGAAACAGCGAACTCAACAAACCAAGAATTTTTTCAAAAAGTCGTTTTCGGAATGTACCTCAAAGTAAACGGACTAACTGAGGTACGTTTACTTTTTGACAAGGGTAGTAATGGAGTTAATGGAAGAACAGACGTAGTGTAAAGCATCGAGGTTTACTTTATATTAGAGAATACACGAATTCTTTTGCAGTCTGATAGCTAATGCTATGCATTAATGCTATGTAATGTATTCGAACGTTATTCTTAGACAGCGCCGCTTCTTAAAAACTGTTCATTAATGCTCCAAAGCAAAGGCATACCGTTTTGTTACCATTACATATTTATGTTGTAGCCATTACTTGTTGCCATTTTCACATAGCCATGTAAGCGGTAAATAATGAAGGTAATAAACTTGTGCACATGCATCTGTGGAAACCATTCAGCATCATAGAATGAAAAATAAGTCATAAACATTCCTGTATAGGAATCCCTCAGAAGCATAAAGGTAAAGGTGACACATCATTCAATTTAATATGTGTATATATATTATATATATATATATATATTAAATTCTCTGTTTAAACATGCACTTGGTGGTCCATGTTAAGAAATGTGCACAAAAGCATATATTTTTTATACGTCAGGTGCATGCATGTACAATCTTGTAAGCTAAACTTGTTGGAAATTTTGAAAACATTGATAACAAAGTTTGAATGCCGCATCAAATGACTATATGCAGTCAGAAATTCAGAGGCTCTAATTCAGCATTATCATAGCAAGCGGGAATAGGTGTGTATATACTGTAATTCGAGTCGGAGATAATGAGAACAGATGTCGGCTGTGGTCCTCGTCGAGGAACCTAGTGCAGGTCCGGAGGTCTTCCACGCGGTTTGGTGAAAGCTCTTTCTCGATTGCCGGGCCAACCGCGTGGAATAACCTTCCCGACCATGTGAAGAATGCTCCGTCCTTGGATACCTTTAAGAAAGGGCTTAAAACGTTTCTATTTAAATGATCGTATGACTGTAGTTAATTTTCTATTGTCGCTTGAGCTTATATATACAGTGCCCTTTTCTTCGGCCTCGGCCGGGGTGATATATGACCAAATAGCAGAAAAGGAGCCTTGAGACAGACAGGAAATGTTCTCTGAGAACGTTGGCAACGTTGACCTAGATGTTATCTCGAATGACGTGATTCGTTCCAGCAAACCTGTCGACTGACATCGTTTTTTTTCTGTCCTTTTCAGAGTTCCTGTAAAAATTCAACGAGAGTAACAATGTGAGTGAGAGGAAACGATGCGTCGACTTTAAAGGCGAAAAGAAAACGGACCTACAGGACAATTTTGCAGTTACAAATAGAGGTAACCAGACAGTTGAAATATATTCAGAAAGAGAGAAATAGAGAGATAGGTAGAGAGAGAAATATCGAGAGATATTTATACATACATCAGACAGAGGTATTTACAGACAGAAACAGATACAATATATATATATATATATATAAATATATATGAAGAGAGATATGCAGACAGATAGATACAGAGAGGAAGAATGTACGGTGCTAGAAAAATATAAAGATATATATATACATATATATACATATATATATATATATAAAATATATATATATATATAAAATATATATATATATAATATATAGAACGACATATACTGTCTTCGCTTCAATCGGTATTGAATTCTGGTGCCAAGTTGATAGCACGTCTTCCACGTTTCTCTCATATCTCCGACTACATGATTGAACAACTTCAATGGTTCCATATATATCCTATCTCGTATTCAGTTTAATCTATTGTCTCTAGTACTTGAAGCTCACGTGGGCCAGGGTGCAAAATATCTTTGGGATCTTATTCGGCCCCTACACTCCAGTACCTCATCCCGTCCTCACCTTCTCTAGATCGTCTGGATGTAGACCACTGTTGTTACATCTATGTAATTTTGTTGCGCTATTCCTGCAGTTAACGTCTTGCTGTTCAATTTCCGTGACTTACTCAAACTTAAATCGATTCTGACCCTTCTACACAATAACTGAAGAATAATGGCTGGTTGAACTGCAACAAAAAATAGTCGTTGCAGAATGGTTTTTCATTCACTTCTTCACTCAGTCAATTTTCAATGTCTTTCCATTTTTACTTGCTTCACAGCTTCTTATTTTCCATTCTCGGTTAATTCTACTTTCTAAAAGTATTTTCTTGATTCCTTCGAACAGATGAGAGAAGATCGATACCATACAAGAGTCGCAGTAGCTCCTCCTCGCATTGGACTGAGGCCCATGACCCACCAGAAAGACAGCAGTAGTAAGTGAACTCATAATTTTACAATTTTTCCCCCTATATAAATGATTATATATGAGCTCGTGCTTAATTGAAACGTCTAAGGCAAAGGGGTGTTATACAAAATTGAGTGTGTATAGAGGTCTAGTGTTAATTTCAAGCTTGTGTAAAGGGTGTGTATTTAGAGTATATATGCGCTTGTGTGTTTGTGCATGCTTAGCTGGAGTCTAAAGCAAAGGGGTGCTACATAATTTGATTAAACTGTAATCCTAGTGTTAATTTCAAACTTGTTTATAGGGTATGTGTGTTTCGAGTATATATGTGCTTGTGTGTTTCTGTGTGCTGACTTGAAGATTCTAAGGAAATGGGATGCTATATAAACTGATAAGCCCAGTGCATGTTTAAGCTTGCTAAAGTTTGGAATATAGGTGTGCATAATTTAAGTCTAAGGCAAAGGGGTGCTATATAAATCGATTAATAGAGGCTTAGTGTTAATTTAAAGCTTGACTAAAGCTTGTTTAAGGTTGTTCATGTGTATTTAGAGTTTATATGCGCTTATGTGTGCGTAATTGAAGCATCTTAGTCTAAGGGGTGCTATATAAACTGAATGTAGTTGGAGTATATATGCGCTTGTGTTTTTGTGTGCTTAACTGAAGCGTGTAAAGGCAAAGTGGTGTTATATAAATTGATTATGTACATGTATAGAGGTCTAGTGTTAATTTCAAGCTTGCTTGAAGGATGTGTGTAGGTAAAGTATATATGCACTTGTATGTTTGTGTGTGCTTAACTGAAGCGTATAAAGGCAAAGGCTGCTATATAAATTGATTAAACTGTAATCCTAATGTTAATTTCAAACTTGTATAGGGTATATGTATTTCGAGTATATATGCGCTTGTGTGTTTCTGTGTGCTTAGTTGAAGAGTCTAAGGCAATGGGTTGCTATATAAATTGATAAGTCCAGTGTTAATTTCAAGCATGTTTAAGCTTGTTTGTGTATTTACAGAGTATATATGTGCTTGTGTGTGCTTAACTGAAGCATCTAAGTTTGGAATATTGGTGTGCATAATTTAAGTCTAAGGAAAAAGGGGTGCTATATAAATCGATTAATAGAGGCTTAGTGTTAATTTAAGGCTTGACTAAAGCTTGTTTAAGGTTGTTCATGTGTATTTAGAGTTTATATGCGCTTGTGAGTGCTTAACTGAAGCGTATAAAGGCAAAGGGGTGCTATATAAATTGATTATATAGAGGCTAGTGTTAATTTCAAGCTTGTGTAAAGGGTATGTGTATTTCGAGTATATATGTGCTTGTGGGTTTCTGTGTGATTAGTTGAAGAGTCTAAGGCAAAGGGGTGCTATATAAATTGCTGATCCAATAAGCCCAGTGTTAATTTCAAGCATGTTTAAGCTTGTTAAGTTTGGAGTATAGGTGTGCATAATTTAAGTCTAAGGCAAAGGGGTGATTAATAGAGGCCCAGTCCTAAACTAAAGCTTGATTAAAACGCTTGTTCATGTATACATAGAGTTTATATGTGCTTGTGTGTATAAAGGCAAAGTGGTGCTATATAAAACGATTATATAGAGGCCTAGTGTTAATTTCAAGCTTGTGTAAAGGGTATGTGTATTTCGAGTACATATGCGCTGCTTGTGTATTTCTGTGTGCTTAGTTGAAGAGTCTAAGGCAAAGGGATGCTATATAAATTGATAAGCCCAGTGTTAATAATTTCAGGCATGTTTAAGGTTGCTAAAACTTGTTTGTGTTTTTTCAGAGTATATATGTGTTTGTGTGTGATTAGCTGAAGCATCTAAGTCTGGAGTATTGGTGTGCATAATTTAAGTCTAAGGCAATAGTTGTAATTGATATAATTACGTAGATATAGCACATTTCAATGTCTTTCCATTTTTACTTGCAAATTGTCTATGTCTTGAATAAAGTACATACATGATGATGACCTAGTTGAATGTCTGGGAGTCAGTAACTGAAAGTGCTGCTGGCTGGTTGAACTGCATTCAAAAATAGTCGTTGCAGAATGCTTTTTCATAGTAATTCGTCAGCCTGAAATATCGTAACATTAATGTAGTGTGCGTTTGTGTGTGCTTAATTATTGAGCGGTTAATTAATTAGCGCATCATCAGGTTATCTACTCAGAAGCGGGACATCAGGAAAGCGCCACATCTAGATCTACTAGACCTAGACCTAGCGTCTATTATAAAAGTACCAGCGTAGCCGTGCCTAGTTGATTCGGTCAACAATTCAGCTAAATAAAAACTTGATCAATTGCATCAAACAGTTTCTACAGTTCTACACAGTAACTGAAGAATAATGGCTGGTTGAACTGCATCCAAAAATAGTCGCTGCAGAATGGTTTTTCATTCACTTATTCACTCAGTCAATTTTCGATGTCTTTCCATTTTACTTACTTCACAGCTTTTTTTATTTTGCATTCTCGGTTAATTCTACTTTCTAAAAGTATTTTCTTGATTCCTTCGAACAGATGAGAGAAGATGGACACCACGCAAGAGTCGCAGTAGCTCCTCCTCGCATTGGACTGAGGCCCATGACCCACCAGAAAGACAGCAGTAGTAAGTGAACTTGTAATTTTACAATATTTCCCCTATATAAATGATTATATATGCACTTGTGCTTAATTGAAGTGTCTAAGGCAAAGGGATGCTATACAAAATTGAGTGTGTATGGAGGCCTAGTGTTAATTTCAAGCTTGTGTAAAGGGTACGTGTATTTGTGCGTGCTTAACTGGAGTCGAGACAAAGGGGTGCTACATAAATTGATTAAACTGTAATCCTAGTGTTAATTTCAAACTTGCTTATAGGGTATGTGTTTTTCAAGTATATATGCGCTTGTGTGTTTCTGTGTGCTTAGTTGAAGATTCTAAGGCAATGGGGTGCTCTATGAATTGATAAGCCCAGTGAGTATTTACATAGTATATATTTGCCTGTATGTGCTTAACTGAATATAGGTGTGCATCATTTAAGTCTAAGGCAAAGGGGTGCTATATAAATCGATTGATTGCTTATGTGTGCTTAATTGAAGCATCTTAGGCAAAGGAGTGGTATATAAAATGAGTGTAGTTGGAGGTATATATTCGCTTGTGTTTTTGTGTGCTTAACTGAAGCGTATAAAGGCAAAGGGGTGCTATATAAATTGATAGTATATCTGGGCTAGTATGTTTCTGTGTGCTTAGGATAAGAGTCTTGTGTTTTTGTGTGATTAACTGAACATCTAAGTTTGAAATATAGGTGCGCATAATTTAAGTCTAAGGCAAAGGGGTGATTAATAGAGAGGCCTAGTGTTAAATCAGAGCGCTTGTTCATGTGTATTTAATGTTTATATGCACTTGTGTGGATGCATCTTAGGCAAAGGGGTGCTATATAAATTGATTATTACCTATCGTCTGTATATTTTGACTAATAAGCCGAAAATAGTCATTGCAAAATGGTTTTCAATAATTTATTCATTTTCACTCGCTCATTTTTTATTTTATTTTCCGGTCTCGGTTAATTCTAGTTTCTACAAGTATTTTCCTTGATTGCTTGCTGATCAGAGAAGATACGTAACTGTTTGTTTGTATTCTTCATTTTTTAGGAAGAGCTGCTGTATTCGACGAAACCGCTGGATTTGTCTAGTTTTGAATATTTCTTCTAATAAATTTCTTCTTTGATGGGTTTCTGGTTCGGGCGTGCTGACTGCTTGTACGACGACCCCTGCAATGGCTGGCCATTCGTCAGCTGAACGGATCAAGGGCCTAACAGGATAAAGCAGCATAAACTAAGTAAGTTCCAATGCCGGAGAGGCTCTCTCTCTCTCTCTCTGTCTAAGTCCTTCATCTCTCTCTCTCTTTGTCTAAGTCTTATTTAAAGCCATCGACTGCGACGCAGTCGATGACCTTGAAAGACTTAGTTTATTTCGGCTCGGAGTTTATTTCGGCTCGGCTCTCTCTCCCTCTCTCTTTCTCCCTCTCTCTTTCTCCCTCTCTCTTTCTCCCTCTCTCCCTCTCTCTCTCTCTCTTTCTCCCTCTCTCTTTCTCCCTCTCTCTTTCTCCCTCTCTCTTTCTCCTTGGAACTTCTAAGTTCCAGGGAGAAAGAGAGGGAGAAAGAGAGGGAGAAAGAGAGGGAGAAAGAGAGGGAGAAAGAGAGGGAGAAAGAGAGGGAGAAAGAGAGGGAGAAAGAGAGGGAGAAAGAGAGGGAGAAAGAGAGGGAGAGAGAGCCGAGCCGAAATAAACTAAGTCTTTCAAGGTCATCGACTGCGTCGCAGTCGATGGCTTTAAAGACTTAGACAGAGAGAGAGAGATGAAGACTCAGACAGAGAGAGAGAGAGAGAGAGAGAGAGCAGAGAGAGAGAGAGAGAGAGAGCCTCTCCGGCATTGGAACTTCTTACTTAGTTTATGCTGCTTTATCCTGCTAGGTGGACACGGGTCTCTCTCACTCCAGCTGAAGAAAGATCGTCACTCGTCTCCATATCCAAACCAATCTAGGTAGACATCAACATAACGCAAACGATTACACATATGACAAACAGCTCTTAAAGGGAAAAAAGAAAGGAACAACGAAATCAGTAGCAATTCTAGCAAGCACGCTCTCTCTCCCACATATGCGAAAAACAGCACAAAGCATACACATACATACACAAGAGAGAGAGACAGAGATAGACACTTTCAAACCAATGACTACTAGGCTCGCGCTCTCTCTCTGACCCCTTGGACTGATGGTGAGAGCAAGCACTTAGGCACAGGCAAGCAGAGAGAGCACACACGCAGGCTAGCAATGAAATCAATAGCAGTGCAAGCAAGAATGCAAGCTAGCAATGAAAAATGCAAGCAACATGCAGGCTAGCAATTAAATCGGTAGCAGTGCAAGTAACATGCAGGCTAGAAATGAAATCAGTAGCAAGCAAGCACGCTTGTTATTTCGGCTCTCTTTCTCCCTTCTCTCTCTCGACGGTGTCGATGACCATGAAGGACTTAGTTTATTCTCTCTCTCTCTCTCGCTCTCTCTCTCTCTCTCTCTCTCTCGCTCCGCCCCACCACATATGTGAAAAACAGCACACAGCATACATACACAAGAAAGAGAGACACAGAGATAGACACTTTCAAACCAATGACTACTAGGCTCGGCTAGCTCTCTCTCTCTCTGGCCCTTGGACTGATGGTGAGAGCAAGCACTTAGGCACAGACAAGCAAGCTTGGGAAGGAATGAAGATCTCAACTAAACGATACCTTACAAGAGCACCAATCTAGGTAGACATCAACATGACGCAAACAATTACACATTTCGTCGTGGAAATAACACGATGAATTTCTAAAAATATCTACTCTGACATTTAGCGAATACAATTCAACATGCGTAAAAGGATCCACTGAATGATATGTCACAGGGTCCAGAAAATTGTTTCGAGTGTGGTGGCGCATATGGAATTTCCTGAAAATCTCATTCCTCCGTACAAAATGGCGAGCGATGAAAGAATTCACAAAAAACTAGAAGCTGGATTGCTAAAAACCATATGCCATCTGGCGAATGCAATTTAACTAGAATCATTAAGATCATTTATCATGATTCTTTCACCACTCGCCATTTTGTGAGAATTTTCTGAGGAGAGAGAGAGAGAGCTGCATTGATGCCTATGAAGAAGATCCGGAAGAAGAAGAGATGGGGAGGAAAAAAATCTACGCTTACCGTAGCTGCGATGTGGCGACTGTCCTGTGAGAAGAGGATGAGGAACAGTGGCTACTAGGAACAGTGGAAACTCCAACTGAACATCATCATCTGACTTCTCCGGACGCAAACCAATCTAGATAGACATCAACATAAAGCAAGTTACTACACATTCATATAGCCCCTTTCAATGACAAACAGCACAAAGACATAGTTATGAGTAATGTTTGCCTCACCATATGTAAAGCTGATAATAAGGCAGACAAATGGAAATCATATTTCCTGATATTCAGAGTCATAAATAATTTTACAAACGAGATCCTCAATTTCTAAAAAATTTACTGACATTTAGCGAATACAATTTAACATGCGCAAAAGGATCCACTGAATGAAGGATATTTGTCTCTTCCGCAGTTTCGCAAGCGCTTGAAGTCTGTATTATTTGCCAGTGGTCTCACTGGTTCGGGTCGGGAGCGCTTCTGATGAGTCTATTCTTGAAGTGGCGCTTTATAAATGTCAGATTACAATTACAATTTCACATCGGCTTAAAAACTACGCGAAAACGAATAAACTGTTTCGAATGTGGCCGTGCATATGAAATTTCCTGAAAATTTCATTCCTTCGTACAAAATGGTGAGCGATAAAAATATTTATAAAACATTAGAAGCGGGACTGCTAAAATCAGCTGCCATCTGGCGAATGCAATTTAACTAGAAGCATTAATGAATTCGCTAGATGGCAGAAGAACATTTATCAATCCAGCTTCGCGCACACATATTAATAATTCTTTCATTGCACGCCATTTTGTGCGAATTTATTTATGTATCGAAATTTCAGGAAAGTTGATTTCAGAGCGAGAGAGAGACATACACAGATAGGAGACTGGCTCAAATACTACGTTCAAACACTACGCGAAAACCTTTTTTTACTTCCTCAAATGCAAGTAAGCACGCAGATTGGCTCAAATACTACGTTCAAAACGATCAGCCACCGTCTCATTGAAGTAGAGTAATTCTAATTCAGGCTAGCAACGTAATCAATAGCAATGAAATCGTAATCGTAATTTCGAGATTTCTACAGTAGCAATGCAAGCAAGCACGCACAGGCTAGCAATGAAATCAGTAGCAATTCAAAAGCAAGGAAGTACGCTGGCTAGCAGTGAAATCAGTACCAATGCAAGCTAGCATGCACAACCTAGCAATAAAATCAGTAGCATTGCAGGCAAGCATGCGCAGGCTAGCAATGAAATCAGTAGCAATGCAAGCAAGCATGCTTAGGCTAGCAATGAAATCAGTAGCAGATCAAAAGCAAGGAAGCAAGGTGGCTAGCAGTGAAATCAGTAGCAATGCAAGCAAGCATGCACAGGCTAGAAATGAAACCAGTAGCAATGTAAGCAAGCACGCAGTCTAGCAATGAAATCAGAAGAAATGCAAGCACCCAGGCTAGCAATGAAATCAGTTGCAATGCAAGCAAGCACGCAGGCCAACAATGAAATCAGTAGCAATGCAAGCAAGCATGCACAGGCTAGCAATGCAAGCAAGCAAGCACGCAGGCTAGCAATGAAATCAGTAGCAATGCAAGCATGCATGCGGGCTAGCAATGAAATCAATAGCAATGCAAGCAAGCACGCAGGCTAGGAATGAAATCAGTAGCAATGCAAGCAACATGCAGTCTAGTAATGAAATCATTTCACCGTGGAAATCGAAATTCCTGATATTCAGAGTCCTCCATAATTTTACAAACACGCTGAATTTCTAAAAAATCTTCAGACATTCAGCGAATACAATTTACCATGCGTAAAAGGATCCACTGGATGAAGTAAGGCAAAAAACAATCGCCCACCATCATTTTGAAGTAATTTTTCTATATCTTTTTGTCACAGGGGCCAGAAAATTGTTTCTAGTGTGGCGGCGCAAATGGAATTTCCGGAAAATCTATATTCCCCGCAAAAATGGCGAGCGATGAAAGAATTCATAAAAAATTAGAAGCTGGATTCCTAAAAACCATCAGCTATCTGGCGAATGCAATTTAACTATAATCATTAATGTACCACGAATCATGCTGACAAGACAGAGAGAGACAGAGAGAGAGACAGAGAGAGAAAGAGTTGCATTGATGCCCATGAAGAAGAAGCAGAAGAAGAACAAGGATTGAAAAAGAATTAAGTAGAACGAGAATTAGAAGAACAACAAAAAGATGATGATGATGAAGAGTTGGAGAGGAATAACTATCTATGCTTACCGTAGCTGAGTTCGGGCGACTGTCCTGTGAGAAGAGGATGAGGAAGAGTGGCCACAACAAATGGAAACCCCAGCTGAAGATCGTCACCCGACTTCTCCAGATGCAAACCAATCTAGATAGACATCAACATAATGCAAATTTTTACACATTCATAGATCCTCTTTCAATGACAAACAGTAAAAAGACATAATTATGAGTAATGCTAACCTCAGCATACAACTCATAATAAGGCAGAGAAAGGAAGAAATAGAGACAAAGAGATGGGGCCTAACAGATAAAAAATCAATTGTTATCAGTTTCGCCGTGGAAATCTAATTTTCTGATTGAATATTCAGAGTCCTCCATAACTTTACAAACGAGATGCTCAATTTCTAAAAAATCTACTGACATTTATCGAATACAATTTAACATGCGTAAAAGGATCCACTGAATGAAGGCACAAAAACTACGCGAGAACCAATTGCCCATCGTCATTTTGAAGTAATTTTTGAATTAATACCTTTTGTAACAGGGCCCAGAAAACAGTAAGCTGTTTCTAGTGTGGCTGTGCAAATGGAATTTCCTAAAAATGTCATTCCTTCCTACAAAATGGCGAGCGATGAAAAAATCTTTAAAACATTAGAAGTTGGACTGCTAAAATCAGCTGCCATATGGCGCATGCAATTTAACTAGAATCACTAATGTATTCGCTAGATTGCAGTAGAACATTCATCAATCCAGCTTCGCGTACACATTGATAATTCTTTCATCCCTCGCCATTTTGTGCGAATTTATTCATTTAGAGAGAGAGACAGAGACAGAGACAGAGACAGACAGACAGACAGACAGACAGACAGACAGACAGAGAGACAGAGAGAGACAGACAGACAGACAGACAGACACAGAGAGAGAGAGACAGAGACAGACAGACAGACAGACAGACAGATAGATCTAAGTCCCTCAAGGTCATCCACACCGTCGAGGTGTCGATTTTAACAGAAACAAACAAGTCATGTTGCGATAGACAGACTATATTTACTATGAGACGAATGAACCCGCATACATGGTCATATATGCGACCCTGAGCAAATGGTTCGAGCACACGTGCCTCGGTATACACGCGCATACGATGGCCTTGGGACTTAGGTTTTACTTCATAGACTTCATAGATTAAGAAGCAATTTTCATAATCAGAATTCAGATACTTTATCGGCAAATCCAAGGGAACAACAGTCTTCTAATGGAAAGTTAGCCATACTGTTTTACACTTCTCTATCCAGGCCGGCTACTGATGAAGAAACGATAAAGCAAACTGTTGATTACCTCTAGTTCTTCATTTTCCCCAACGTCTGTCAAGGTTCCGTTGAAGAACCAATTGTTCTCTTGTCGATGTCTCTGCAATATTATTAAGCACACAGTTCATATATGTTTTAAAGCATGTAATAAAACGAATATCGATTGACGTCTTGTGCATTATGATAACGGCGCTATAGAAGTGATGAGATAGGATTGGATTGGATTGGATGAGATAGATTATCGATTTTTAGGTTCCATATTATTTTAGCATGGTAAATTGGAACTTACAAAATACAGTGTGTATAGAAATGTGATTGATGATGATGATGACGACGACGATGATGATGATGATGATGATGGAGTTTTCTGCCCGAAGGCAGGTCCATTGGCTTTATGCCACCCGGGGATGAGATGAGTGAGGTGGTTTCCCGTTGCCTTCCTCACAGACTATTGCGGGTGAGCAACTTATCCAAGGTCGCTACGCAGTGACTTAGGGCAGATTCGAACCCACGACCTTCCGGTTACGAGGCAACGACCATACCACTACACCATCGCGTCCCTCATATGTGATTAGCCTTGGAAATGCCATTAATACCATATAGGCCTATCCTGAGACGGTTACTGTGTTTTACGGACCTTCAGCAAGTTCTTCACGCACAATTGCTCAGCACCATCGACTGATGCTTGACAGTAGATAGTAGCGCTCAATAAATAGGCCTTCAGAAATATAATATTAGCGACGACGACGACGATGATTATGATGATAATAATGGCAGAGAGGTTTAATGTAATGTTAGGCAAGGCAAGACTATAGGTAAGGTAAGGTAGCGCAAGGTAATGTACTGTATTTTACGGTAAGCTACACGACTACATACATACATAAAGTATGGTATGGAGAGATTAGGTAAAGTAAGGCAAGGAAATGTAATGCAAGGCATTGTGACTGGTAAGGTAAGATAAGGGAAGCTAAGAGAGATTGAACAATGGTAAGGAAAGGTAATCAATGCGATGTAAGGTATGGTACGATAAGGTATGAAACGACATAGTATGGTAGGGTAGGGCAAAGTAATGCAATATAATGAGAGGTAAGCTATGCTTAGGCATGGTGAGATAAATTATGAAATGTAAGATTGGGTAAGACAAGGTAATGTAAAATATCATAAGATAAGGTATGATAAGGTAAGGCATAATATGATAGAGTAAGGTAAGGTAATATCACTTCATGAAACGTAATGTGACGGCTTGATGTGGGGCTTCTAAATTTCACACGATGCGCAGAGAGTCGAAACCCGGACGCAAAGGGGGAGATAAGCGCATCAGACAGACTGCTTGGTCCTCCAGTGAAACAAAAAAAATCTTCTATGACATTTGCTTACCCATAATCGACTGATGGAATCTTTTGTTGTCAATCCGAATGATGACGGTAACCGATGTCATCAAACTGTAAACACAATACACAATACAATACAATACAATACAATAGAAACAATACCTTAAATTGAACCAGTTCAAATCAGTCAGTCATACATCTATGTATGCAGTGCGTTTAAGAGGTCTTATAAAGGCGCTATATAAAACGCTTTGATACATATACACATAGGTACAAGAAGTCACGGGTAATATTTGTCACTTCCCTTGTTATCAGGGCATTGGTTGTTAAACTGATGAACGTTCTTAATGAACTTAAACGCCATATCTAAGGCTAATGTAAGCAACGTTTTCGTAAGGAAAACATGACGCTATATTAAGAGTCTAGATACATACATGCATGGATGAGATACGGTTGATTCTATTTATTCATACACAGCCTTTTAAGAATGCAGATGTCTCTGTTCGTATACAAAGCGCTCTTCTAGAGTTGCTATTATTTATTATTTCTGCATTTCTTAATCGCTATGATCTAATGACTAAGCATCAATAGATGGCGTTGAGCAATTGTGAGTACAGGACCTGGTCAAGATCTCTACGCAGAATCCCTCTTAGGGGAGGCTGGAACCCAAGTCTTCGTATTGCAAGCCGAGCGCTCTAACCAATCGGTAACCATGCAAGTTAGGACCGTTACGAAGTCTCTCGAGCGTCACGGATTGAGGAAGTGTATCAGAACATTTATATAGCGCTTTGGGGGGACTGGCTGACTACGTAACTCAGCATCTAACTGATGAACTTCTTCTTAATGAACTTTAGCACCACTTAGGACAGCATAGTGAGAAAACAAAAGGCGCTATATTAAGTGTCTAGTCACATATTTACACAGATCAGTGGCTCTGGATATTCATGCAGCGCCTTTTGTGAACGGTAGTTGTAAATGACTTCATTTAAATAGCGCCTTTAGAGAGTGGGATGTATGTGGTCATATTTAAAGAGTCTTTTTAAAATGCAGATGTAGCTAATTAATTCATAGCAACTTTTAAGGTTGGAGGTCATTTATAAAACGGTATTTAAGAGAATCTGTCCCTCTCTTCGTCTATCCATCCATCCATCCATTAGTCCATCCTTCTCTTCTTCCTTCCGTCCCTCCATCCGTCCGTCTGTTCCTCTGTCCGTCACTTTCCCTGCGCCTACTTACGTCATCTTAAGAGCAGATACTGGATATTCCGGACTTGACTGCCGCATTCCTAGGTGATTTCTGCGAAATTTCTGCCATGTGCGTGTAGATGATGTAGGGCACCGGTAGATGGAGCACATCTAAGATTCCCGAAGGTAGCACTGCCCCCATCCATTGCGAGGGAGGAAGTATAGGCCAGACAGGTTGCCTACAACGCCAGAAACAGACAACCAGCGTAAGACAGGCAACCAACATAATCGTAATCATAATAAAAGATTTTAAAAGCGCCACTTCAAGGTATACTCATCAGAGGCGCTCCCATCCCGACGACCCAGAAACACTGGGGAACAAGTAGGTCTTCAAGAGCTTGCGGAGAGAGAGGGAGAAAGGGGGAGAAGTTCATGCCACAGGTCACCAGGCAGGCAATTCCAAGATCTAGGGCCAGCCACAGCAAAACTGTGATCAACTTAAGACAGACAACCAGAGTAAGAGAGAAAACTACAGTAAGACATGCAACCAGTGTAAGACAGGCAACCAGAGTAAGACAGACAACCAGTGTAGGACAGGCAACCAGAGTAAGACAGGCAACCAATGTAAGACCGGCAACCAATGTAAGACAGGCAACCAATGTAAGACAGGCAACCAGAGTAAGACAGACAACCAGTATAAGACAGGCAACCAGAGTAAGATAGGCAGCCACCGTAAGACAGGCAACCAGCGTAAGACAGGCAACCAAAATAAGAAAGACAACCAGAGTAAGGCAGACAACCAGACTAAGATAGGTATCCTATGAATGCGACGCTTGCTCTATTGCGATTCAAACTGAACACATTTACAGAAAATACAGAGTTTCGGATGCTAAAAATTGTGTGGCCGATTGGTTTCCGTGAGACGGTAATTGTGTATACCGACCTTGATTAAGTCCTTCATGCATGATTGCTCAGCACCATTGACTCATGCTTGGCATTATATAGAGGCGCTCGATAAATACAGAAATATAATAGTAGTAGTAACAGCAGCAGCAGCAGTAGTAGTATTAGACAATTGTAATTTAATTTACTGTTTGGCAAAGCAAGGCTGTAGGTAAGGCGAAGTAACGTAATGCATTGTACAGTAAGGTAAATGCTCTGTGAGGTTCATAAAAAGCGCTATATAATTGCTAAGATACATATCTACCTTCATACATAATTTATGGTAGGGAGAGATTAGGTAAAGTAAGGTAAGGAAATGTAATCTAAGACATTGTGAGGGGGTAAGGTAGGATAAGAGAAGCTAAAGTATGGTAAGAAAAGGTAAGAATTCAATCTGCTAAACTCTGCTCCCGTCTCATTTACGGCAAGATACCATCCGACCATGTCATTGCTCTGCTGCGGAACAATCTTCACTGGTTGCGCGTCCCTCAGCGGAACACTTACAAGCTGTGTCTGATGACATACAAGGCCTTAAATGGCGGTGCTCCGGACTATCTACTCGATTCCTGCATTCGACCAGCGGATATACGGCGGATTTACCAACTACGGTAGTCTGCGAGTAACTAATTACACGTCCAGAGAACCGCAACAAAATTTGGAGAACGCTCCTTCGCAGTTACCGGACCGGCGGCGTGGAACAGTCTTCCTGAGTACATGTCAAGTCGTCCCCCTTCACTGGACACATTTAAAACACGCCTATCCAGCCTATCCTTCGACGGCTAAATGCACTGGTGAATGTACAGCGACCTTTTTTCCGACCTCGGTCGTGTCACGGCGCTATATAAATTGTCTTATTATTATTATTATTATTATTATTATTATTATTATTATTATTATTATTATTATTATTATTAAAGCATTATTAAAGTTAAAAAATCTTAAATTGTTGGATGATCCTGATGGAAAGCCAGGTGGAATTCCTAAGGGTCAGAGAAACCTGAAGCCAGGCTACGGTAGGTGCGCAAGTTGAAAAAGAAGTGTTAATTTTCGACCTAAAGCAAAGTGAGGTAAGATAAAGTAAGGTAAACTAAAGTGAGGTGGGTTTATCCCTCATACCACATTAACTGATAATGTATTACTTTCATACCTCTTAATAACGTCCATTTGGAAATATTTAAAACGATATCTCCGACCACTTTTCAGTCACACTTCAAACAGACTTAGCCGTCAAAAGGCCAACAAACATTTTGTGTAAACTTTAAGGCTGGTAACGATTAGGCAACAGATCCAATGTCACGCTTCACTGAACAGCGCTGCCACATCGGGTCACAGGTGTACGAGACCCGCGAGAACAATGGCACTTGCTTTGCGTACACGTTATTTGTGAACCTGTACAAGATGATATTATGTACATGCAGTCTTTCCACTGAGGTGCTTAGTCTGTCTAAGTACGTGACCTTAGGGTCTGAACTCTGAACCCAATCTGACATTACCTGCCTCACTGATTTCGATTTAAGAGTGGAAGCAGTAGACCCTACACGCGCATACATTTATTGATTTCTACATTTATTGAGAAAAGATGGAGGCTGTGTGGGGCAATTTCGTATAAACATTATTTCATTGCTATCACCAAATCTGCCAAATATCATAGCATTACTCCTGTCCTCAAATCACTTCACTGGCTTAAAATACCTGAACGAATAGAGTACGAACTCCTATCACTTACCTATAACACATCAATCCTTCCTTAGCCAGTTATTTACAATTTAACCACTCTGTTCAACCCGCTCCTCTTCTGCCCTAACACTTCTCCGCCCTCCCGTCACCTCATCCTTAAAATTTGGAAATCGCTCCATAGCCTCAGCTGCTCCACCCTTCAGGAATAAACTCCCGCCAGAATTACGACAATTAACTTACCCATGTTACGAACTCACCATCACTTCACCCCTTGCGATCTCTCCGCAGGCATTCCACTCAAACTTGAAAACACCTCTGTTTCGCAGATCCTATCTTGATTCCACTTCTTTCCATTATATATCTTGCAGATCAGATTCCAAACACCACCCACCTTAGCCGTCTGACGGCCTGCCTACCTGCCAGACTCTCGGACCTTGACCTGGGACCGAACCCACCTTGCCTCTCGATTTTGTTTTGACTGAGCGCCTGTAAATTAGCTTGTTCCCGAGACTTAGCTTTCGTTGGGCGCTGTAGAGATCTTGACGTTACGATTACGAATGCGTTCACTAAATATGGGCTCTGGCTCGACAACTCTATTTGGAAAGTAAATAGACTGGTCTTCCTTACACAGATTTCGAGCAGCGCTATTTCACAGATTTACACTACAGTACATTACACTTCCACTGGTTTTGGGAAATGTCACGCAACCATAACTAGGCCACGGGAAAGTGTAGACATCCATATATACATACATACATGCATGCATACATACATACACATATCTACATACACACATACATACACACACATACATACATACATATGTAAACCAAATCGGCACAAATAGTTAAACGAAAGGATGGGCAGCCAGAAACAAGCGACAAAGCTCGTGTAAATAGTCAGGTGCATAAGTCAGTTGTCATTCCTAGATGCTCATCAAAATCTTAAGACAGATTTGCTGTGGGATGGACGGTCAGTGAAGTAAGCAAAGGGAAAACTTAGTAAATTTAGAAGTACAGCTAACACGGCCTTTGCACCTGCACATGGCCTAGACGTTCCAGCTGTCTAATGCACCATCATAAACACAGACAAGCAGGCAGACATGCACAGAGACAAACAGACATCCAGACAAAGAAACAATGTTAAAGGAATGGTCAATACATGGACAGGATTCGTGTAAAGAATACCAGGATTTGATGTAATGGGTCGCTTTCAAACTGGGCTACCAGTCAAAACAGCTACTGTAATCGTAACTCGAAATTGCTAAAGCGCAAATTCTTCACTTTATCTCACTGTCCAAACATCATCCACCATAGAACAGTCTGACTGGCTGCCTGCCTGGCTCTTGGATCTTGACCTGGAACCGAGAACACTTCCTGCCCGTCGTATGTAATTTGTTTTTCCTGGGCGCCTGTGAATAGGCTAGTTCCCGCGAATTAGCTCTCGTTGGGCACAATCTCGTAGTATAGGATCACGATTCATTCCACGTCCGAAAGAAAACGACACCTAAATGTCAATGCAAATGTATGGTTTTCTACACCAACCGTATGGCCTAGACCCTGCTCATTTTTCAATGAATTAATCGGGTGAGATCCTTCACCACTGCTGCCCGTTTTATTGGGCGTCACGCCATTTAAGGTCCCCTGTGTACGGGCCGTGTTAGCCCCATTATTTTGCTAGTGAGGGAAGCCAGCTGACTCACTCTAACAATAGAGGTGTCATTTTGCAAACAATTCGTTCCTGCCCAGACGTCTGCTTGTGCTGTCTCACAGACCAGACCCGTGTATGGTGGACTGCTATAATGTAGCCACCCTCTGAAAATGCCCTTCCTTTCCTACGGAGGGATGGATGGATGGATAGGTGGGTGGATGGGTGGATGGATGGATGGATCGATGGATGGGCAGCAAATCACAATATGCAAAGAACTTTAGCTATTAAATTTAGAAATGCCGCCAATAAGTCTATTCGCACCTCCACACAGCACACGTACCACCCGAACCAATGACAGAAAGACAGACAGATAGACAGATATGCAGATTGTGAAGGAGTGGTCAACACGTGTGTGAGATTCATGTTGCCAACGCGCGATTTTATCTAGTGGTCTTCTTTCTGTGCTGCCACCTAGGTGGAAAGTAAATGACAAGTCCTGCGATGCTCTGGCCTAAGGAAAAGAAAGGAGATTCTCCCCTACGTCTCACTTGTGGGATATAGGAAATTTTACTTTACTTAACTGCTAAGGCAATCCCATAGAGTACACATCTTCCTCATACATTTCGCTTCTACGATTGCAGAAGTTGGTTTCTCTGACGAGGCTTCAATGCGACGCTGAGATATTGCGGACGTTTAGATTAATATTTACAGATCAACCACTGCTTTAAACTACCCCCTCAATTAAAAACAGATCGGCGGTCATCCAACTGAGACACGGCGGCAAAACTGGTGAATGTAGGCAGGTGCTTTGGCGGACTCTGAGACCAGGTGCGCTGTAGGATGGGCTCGAAATTATAGATAATTATGTGCAGAGAACTTAAGAGTACTAAATAGAAATAGTGTAAAGTCTATTCGCACCTGCAAGCCACCTGCCTAATCCGACCCAACTCCAGACAGACAGATAGACGAACAAACACAGAGACAAACAGATGTGCAGACATAGAAATTGTAAAGGAGTGGCCAACATGTGTGTGGGATTCGTGTAACCAGCGCGCGATTTGATCTGATGGTCTTTTTCAAACCTCTGCTGCCACCTAGCGAATGAAACACTTACAACGAAATTCCTAGACCGCCAATTTTTCCCCTATTCTCATTGTCCGGTTCAATTCCAAACATCATCCACCATAGAGCCGTCTGACTGACTGCCTGCCTGCCTCTTGGCTCTTGACCTGGAACCGAGAACACCTCCTGCCCGTCGTAATTTGTTTTTCCTGGGCGCCTGTGAATAAGCTGGTTCTCGCGAATTAGCTCTCGTTGGGCAAAATCTCGTAGTATAGAATCACGATCACGGTAGGTGGGTGGCTGGGTGGGTGGGTGGATGGGTGGATGGATGGGTGGATGGATGGGTGGATGGATGGATGGGTGGATGGATGGATGGATGGATGGATGGATGGATGGGTGGATGGGTGGATGGATGGATGGATGGATGGGCAGCAAATGACAATATGCAGAGAACTTAAGCTACTAAATTTAGAAATGCCGCCAATAAGTCTATTCGCACCTCCACACAGCACACGTACCATCCGAACCAATTACAGACAGACAGACAGACAGACAGACAGACAGACAGATATGCAGATTGTGAAGGAGTGGTCAACACGTGTGTGAGATTCATGTTAACAACGCGCGATTTGATCTAGTGGTCCTTTTTCAAAACTGTGCTGCCACCTAGGTGGAAAGTAAATGGCAAGTCCTGGGATGCTGTGGCCTAAAGAAAAGAAAAGAGCGCCTCCCCTACGTTTCACTTGTGGGATATAGGAAACTTTACTTTACGTTACTGCTGAGGCAATTCCGTAGAATACACATCTTCCTCATATATTTCGCTTCTACGATTGCAGAAGTTGGTCTCTCTGACGAGATTTTTGTGTGGCGCTGAGATAATTCGGACGTTTAGATTAATATTTGCAGATCAATCACTGCTTTAAACTACCCCCTCAATTAAAAACAGACCGGCGGTCATCCAACTGAGACACGGCGGTAAAACTGGTGAATGTAGGCGGGGCAGAAAGCAGCTGGCTTTGGCTGAATCGCACCGAAGTCTGAGACCAGGTGCGCTGTAGGATGGGCTCGAAATGATAGATAATTATATGCAAACACAGAACTTAAGAGTACTAAATTTAGAAATAGTGTCAACAAGTCTATTCGCACCTGCATGCCATCTGCCTAATCCGACCCGACTCCACATAGACAGACAGACTAACAAACACAGAGACAAACAGATATGCAGACATACAGATTGTAAAGGAGTGGCCAACACGTGCATGGAAGTTGTGTAACCAGCGCGCGATTTGATCTGACGGTCTTTTTCAAAACCGTGCTGCCACCTAGCGAATGCAAATGAAACATTTTCAAAAACGCATGCGTGTAATTACCACAGCAATCGTAAAATAATTATGGCTTCACTTGTGCAGAAGTCTCTCTTCAAGCCAAACCCCACTTTTTATAAATAAATTTATAAAACTTTCGGGGCATATATTACCTGAAGTAATTTTATAAGAGAGAGTGAAAAAGAAAATGCGTTCACTAAATATGGGCCCTGCATCGACACCTCTGTTTTGGAAAGCGCCACGAACTTCTTGCAGAGCAATTTCATAGATTACACTATCGTTATGGTTTTGGAAATTTATGTGACACAAATGCAACAGTAAATGTAAATGTAACCATAACTAGGCCACTGGATAGGGAACACATACATACATACATACACACAAACTCTCTGTATAGAATCCTTATGAGTGACATCATTTATATATATATATATATATATATATTATATATATATATAATCCTTATGAGTGACATCATTTATATATATATATATATATATATATATATATATATATATATATATATATATAGAGAGAGAGAGAGAGAGAGAGAGAGAGAGAGAGAGAGAGAGAGAGAGAGAGAGACGAAATAAACTAAGTCTCCCAAGGTCATCGACACCGTCGAGGAAGAGAGAGAAGGGAGAAACAGAGAGCCGAGCTGTTATTTCAGCTCGGTTCTCTCTCTCTCTATCTCTCTCTCTCTCTCTCTCTCTCTCTCTCTCTCTCTCTCTCTCTCTCTCTCTCTCTCTCTCTATCTATCTATCTATCTATCTATCTCCCCACACCTCTTAAACGGGGTCACGGTTCACTGACCACACATAAATGCAAACGTTCTGCCTCAACTATCGCACAACGCCGCTTGAGTTCGTGTTTTCCCACCTTAGTGGCCACACACCTGTCTCTCGTCTATACCGGGTATATATATAGCTCACACGCAACACATCATTTCTTCTACGCCTATCAGCTCGATATGACGGCGTCGTTAAATAAACGTTATCAAACCCCCAACATCATTTCTTCATCGCTGAAATATAATGACAACGCATCAATCGATGGAGCTGAGCAATTTCGCGTGAAGGACTTCTCAAGGCCCCTACACAGTAGTTGCTACGAAGAGAGACTCGAACCCGCCCCCTCCACATTCAAGAACAGCGCACAAACCAATCGACTACCATGCCACACAATGTATCTGACAGAAGTTCAAGCAAACCTCAACAATTGTGACAAAAGACTCCTCTCATTTTGACCATAACAAATTGGATTCACTTTCCATCAATACTTGATTTTGATTTTGGTTTAGCTAAAATGACCTGGAGTATTAATTATTTATTAAACCGTTGCTATTAGAAGCCACTACATAAACGTTCGATTATATTACCTTACTTTAACTCGCCCATTAAAACAATAACACTACAATTTTAACAACTTTATTAGGCCTAAATGTCTTCATAGACAGTAATATATAATATGGGGCTTTTAGCGCAGTCACCCATCGAAGCCTTCCTGAGATCGGAGGAGGCTAATACGGGGGTCTTTTTCAGTCCCTGAGTGACCCCTTTATTCTCGGAGGAGGTTACTACAGAGTATTCTATAGAAACCTCCTGAGATCTCAGGAAGGCTTCAACAGAATAGTCTGTAGTAACCATTTTAGATCTCAGGAAGGATTTGAGGAACGGATTTTTTCAATTAGAAAAATGACGAGGTAAAGACTAGGCCTATTAAAAAATCCCTGACAATTTTTTTTGAAAATCTGTTGTAAGAAAAAATTCTTGACGAACTTGTGAAAATCTTTTTTGAGAAAATATAAGAAAAATCTTTGACGAACTTCCGAAAATCTAAGAAAAAAGTAACACCATGGAAGGTCTCCCACAGTTTGTATTAAACAAAGAACTAGCCAACGAGCTTCTGAGAGACTATCGCGTAGAAGTAGCTCCTGGTCATAGGCTAGAGAGAGATGCGCTGGCATTTTTGAGCGCCATGACACCTAACATCGAGGTACAGCTTCGCGAAGAGTTAGTCAGACAACAAGGTTTTAAACATAGGCCTACTCTAGTACTAACTGCCGAGTTGGGGAAAAATGGTGTTAACCGTCAGTCAAATATACGACGAGAACGCGGCTCCCGACACTATCACCACAACAGCTGCTTACTTCCGAAGTACAGCCGAACCGGTTCTCAATATAGATGACATCCGGGGTAGTGTACAGACAGCCAGAGCCGAGATGCTCAGACCTCTCGAGGAATACACCAACGAGGGTTCCGGATGGAGACTTCTAAGGCGAGTTCTAGCGTTGGATCTCGGTATTGCTAAGTACAACCGTTTCGAGCTAGAAGCTACTTTCCCACGCCGAACTATATCACCACGTTCGGTTATTAATGTGCAGAACGCAGACAACCGATGCTTCGAGTGGGCCGTATTATCGGCAATGTATCCGGCAGAAAAAGACCACAAACGCCCAACCAAGTATCGAGCTCATCTCGGCAAGCTGAACTTTACAAAAATCGCTTTTCCAGTGAAGGTGACGGATATCGATCGTTTCGAACGTCAAAACCCAACTATAGCCGTAAGCGTGTTTGGGTGGGAATTTGAAGGGGGGCCGTATCCGATTCGCGTCTCTACCAAGACTAGAGTCCACAACGTCGATCTTCTCTTATTGACCGACGATAACGATGAAGAAAACAAAAATTACGTCTGGATCATAGATCTAGCCCGCATGCTGTATAAAAACAGCGGTCATAAATGCAAAAAGTAAGCCTTATAGAGCAAAACATAGCTCAGTAGCACTTAGCACATCACTTGGTAAGGCTCAAAGAGGTAACCATAGCAGAAAATAGCACCTAAAATAACACTTGATAAGGCTCACAGAGCAAAACAGCTTTGTGGCACTTAATGTACCACCTAGTTAGGCTTACAGAGGTAATCACAGCTTACTAGCTTCTCAGATATCATTTGGAAAGGCTCGTAGAGCTACATATAGCATTAAATAGCACTTAAAATATCGATTAGTAAGCCTCATAGAGCTACACATAGCATTAAATAGCACTTAAAATATCGCTTAGTAAGCCCCATAGAGCTACACATAGCTTTGCAGCGCTTTATATATCACTTCGTAAGGCTCACAGAGCGAATCGTAGCTTAATGTCACTTGACATATCACTTACAAATGCTCATAGAAGCAACTATAGCAGTAAAAAGCACTTAAAATATCACTTAGTAAGGCCTACAGAGAAAAACAGCTTAGTAGCACTTAACATATCACTTGGTAAGGCTCACAGAGCTAATCTTAGACTAAGAGGTGTTCACATATCACTTAGAAATGCTCAAAGAGGTAACCATATCAGTAAATAGCACTTAAAATATCACTTGGCAAGGCTCACAGAGCTATTCTTAGACTTATAGGACTTCACATATCGCTTAGAAATGTTCAAAGAGGTAACAATAGCAGTAAATAGCACTTAAAATAATCACTTGATAATGCTCACAGAACAAAACATAGCTTTGTAGCATTTAATGCACCACCTAGTTAGGCCTACAGAGGTAATCACAGCTTAATAGCACCTCATATATCACTTGGAAAGGCTCATAGAGCTACACACCATTAAATACCACTTAAAATATCGTTTAGTAAGGCTCGTTCATAGAGCTACACATAGCTTTGCAACGCTTTATATATCACTTCGTGAGGCTCAAACAGCGAATCGTAGCCTAATGGCACTTGACATATCACTTGACTCTGCTCATCTTCAATGAATACATCGGGCGAGATCCTTCATCATGGCAGTCCGTATGAATGGGTACCACGCTATTTAAGGTCTCCGTGTAGGACCAAGCTAGCCCGAGATTAAACCCTCTTAAATATAATCACTATCGGTACATGAACCCGCACATGCTCATACACAGAGCCCGACGACATGTTAACTTAGGCTTAATTATTCTACCTACGTAACGAAAACACAAAATTAGCGTCCAACATATGAATTAGAAATAACAGACAAAATTCAATGGGGCTGGAGACAAAGATAAAACCTATTTTTGTTACAAATTTGGCCAAATTCCGCATCCTAATTGCCTTGGCAGATGCGCTGTTGACGGCTGACCGTCTACCAGCTGGCCTGGTGATACGTCACTTCCGGCAGCTACAACTGCCGAAAGCCCAATACACGGCAGCGCTTTCTCTAGTTCTTCTATTACCTCGTTGGTTTTAATGTTAGAAAAATGAATAAAAACAAAGATTTTGCGAAGAGCAGCGTTTTCCATCGGATAAATTTTCTTTATCAGGTAATGCTACTATTCTACCTACCGCCATTCTAAAAGATTGCGTCGATGTCTTGGGCCCAGTCTCACTGTCAACTTCTGTCTCTGAAGACTGCTTCCCAGCCCCTTTCGCTCGTGCCATGGTTGACCCTCTTTTTAAAAAGCTATCTCATTCTCCTGATAATCTGTCAGACTGTCTTTACTCTCGATTTCCTTTTAAAAGTCCGGGAAAAAGTAGTTGCTAATCGCCTGAGTTGTCACCTCTTGTACCACAACCTGTGCCTTCCTTTCCATTCCGCCAAGCGCAAATACCATTCCACTGAAACTGCGCTACTTACCATTCGCATTCACATAATCAGCTTCATGGATAAATGAACGGTAATTGTGCTCATTCTTCTGAACCTACTTGATACCGTTGATCATAATATATTCTTTCACCGTCGCGAACTCTGGTGCGGTCTAGCTGGTTCTTTACATTAGATCAGATAAAGCTAATTAGCATTCAAGAGATAGTCTTATGTGAGCGATGCGATTTTCATTGTCATATATAACACCTGAAATGTGTTGCAGTGGTCATCGTGTTATAAAACGAAATCAGGTTCTTCCAAAACCATGTAACCCACAAAGAAATGTTACCAGATTTTAACAGAAACATATTACCTAATTCTGTCACTAAGTGATATGTAATGTTAAAAAATATAAATACCTCTTTCTCTGTGCTGCACAAAGCTGTGTAGAAATCCAGTTTGTTTAGAACAATGTTCTAACATGATTGCTAGTCCAAACCTGGTATCATGAAAAGTAATATTCTTGAAGGGTTATGTTAAGTATGTAAACAAAGACAGACGGTTGCTGTGGATTTTGAGTTAAAATGCTGTCAATTTTTTCAGGCGGCCCACACCGCACTTCGACTGAACCCAAATAATTTAACACTTGTACAGTTCTACATAAATTCTCTTCAAACTATCGCCAGAAAGAATGTTCTAAAAATGTAAGTGATTCTATTATGGACTTTATTATATTTGGTCAGTCTGCATATTTTTCTTAGAGAGTAATCAGTTTATAAGCAATATTTTATCTGGTGTATATGTTGTGATAATGTAAGCAGTGCTGTAAGTGATTTTTCAGTTCCATGTATCCATTTATTCCCCCAGTTATTCTGAATAGCTAACATTTGAGCTAAATGGATGGTGGGCTGAATTTCAAATAACAGATAGAGTGCACTTATTTTGGTTGTGAGGTTAAAGATGGTGAAATTTACATTCCATTGCCCAGTTATATGCAGTTGTGGGGAATGGGCAAAACCTTTAAAAGACTATACCTGCTCGAATATCCTCAGAGGTAGCTAGTACTTGCTAAAGTACTTGTGGGACTTCATAAATTAAGAAAATGCCTATAGAGTTGATTAATTTTGGGGCAGAAATTGTAAAGCTGAGTTGAAATAAATCACCAACAGTTAAGTTAATGAAAGCTTGCATCCAGGTCTGCGTCAGTGTGATGCCTTTATCTTTCAGTGATCCAAGCATCAAACGAACGCTTTGCAAAAGGTGTTGCCTCTTACTTGTACCGGGTATTACGGCAACAGTTAGAATCCGAGGTGGGTACTGGAATTTGTTGTGTCACCTTTCTACGTAGCAGTTCTTCAAGATGGGGCAACCATGTTTACCTGACAATTTATTAATTCAGCATAATTATTCTTTTGTGCCCCTTACAACTACAGTACAGTAGAACCAGTTTCTTGCTATCAGGCATCTGTTACAACACACAGCTTCTAGTTTCCATCATGTTATTGCACGAAGTGCTTTTGTGAGGTACAAATCTGTTGGTTGGGTTCTGTGTCTGTGACCTGCACTTTTCTTGAGACTCGGATACCTGAGCACCGTTTGCTTACCTTTCAATTTTATGGGCTTAACGACTGCACCATTTCAGCTAGGATGGTAGTGTTTTTGTGAGGTTCTTAAAAGGCATTCTATTAAGTATCTAGATACATACATACAAAAGATGCTTTAAAATGCCCAGATGCATACACTACTAGACTGTCCACCCTGAAACGAATTTGCAAACACTTCAAAAAACTGTCATGCTGTCTAATAAAGGCAGAATGCATTTGCGGCCAGAGTTGGGTGGGTTGGCTTCAAGGACTGATCTTATTTCTTGTTTTAGCCAACAGACAAAAATCTATCATCACAACATGTTTAGGCTGCAAGACTGTCAAGCGATTTCCAGTGGGCAATAACAGCAAATGGAATGAAGCACCACAACTTACGGAATCCACAGCTAACATCAACCCTGAAACAGTTGTTGACGCGAACAAACCATCCTTCAGCTGCAGTAATAGTTCTTAGTTGTCAAACATACAGTATATGAGATAAAGGTTGAGAAAACATTGAATGCCGTATGAAATTCCTGGGTAGTGAACAGTGACTGATTTGCTAAACAGTTGTTCAGGAAGTGATGGGTAATGGATGAAGAGGATGCTGTCCTTCAGCTGAAGAAGCCTTCGCTCTCGGCCGGTTCGTGCAGCAAAAGACTACAGTACTGTTGAAAAAGGTGTGATAAATAGGCAAATAGCCATATGTAGTCAACTATAGTTTCACTGACGGGGAAGAAGTTTACAAATCACTTGTTTAATAAATATCGCAACAGTGGACGGCCAGAAGGACAGAGAATGCAACCTGATAAAATACGATGTGCAAGAACACCAAGTTTTAAAATAATTAAAACTATGTGCAGTTCTTGACTCAGTACAAAGCTCAGCGATGTGCTACCAAGTCCGTTCTGAAACCATGTTTCACTGGAAACACAGCTGTAAGAATTTCAATCATGACAACAATTTTGAAAAACAGAATCTCCTCTTGAACAGAGCTCACGTGCAAACACTAACAAATTAAAATAAAAGTGACCTGGAAAATGAAACTCATTGGCATATAGAACATGATAAAACTGACTTCAACAGCAGAAATATTAAACGGCAAAACAGAATCTCATAATTACCATGAATCTTTGACTATATGTAGCTTCAGTATTCTCTCCATGTTTATATTACACCATTATTTGATGAGGAGCATCAATCGAAGGCGCTACACAATGCTGTCCAGGACATACTTGAGGTCCTTCCACATTGACCATCTTGGATAAATTGTTGTTATTATTTCTGTATTTATGAAGCACCGCTATCTAATGACTAAGCATCAATCGATGGCACTGAGCAGTTGAGTGAAGGACTTGCTCAAGGTCCCTACACATCAACCAGCTTAGAGGAGGTTCAAACCCGTACTACCTACGTCCCAAGCCAATAAAATGCATGCAACGTTACGCATGGACAAGCCACACAAATGGCCATGCCTGTGTATGCCGGTATAACTCGTCCAAACTCTGCACACACACAAGATTTTTGAAAGAAAAACACAGAACAAAAGAGCCAAGTAAAATGTGTTTTTGAATACCACAAAAGTGTTGAAGTAAAAAGAACACCCTAATTTACCAAACTGCAGGATAGCAAATGCAGTTTTTCATGCAATTTGCACAAAAACCTGCTCGATTTCTACATCTTTAGAAAACGTACAGCTAAACAAAACAGTAGCACTAAAGTAATCAGCAAGCTCTGTTCTTTGCAATAATCAGACTGGTTAAAATCTTCGAATGATCAACTCATATGGGTTCCTGCCTGATGGCAGAACTTTAAGTACAGCTCAGTAACTATTTACAATTATACTCCATTTGTACAGTAATTGTTATTTACAAGCAAGTTTACACAAGTATTTACATTCATGGAGGAGGTTATCAGCACCAGTATCTTGGAGTTATGTATCAACTACCCGCTTCAAATACAGATTCTGTACATGAAGAATCTTACCGATACCTAGTGTACCTCGGTAGAAGCAAGCAATTTCATTCATGAATTCAATATTCACGATTATCTGCAGTGACTGTACAACCCCAACCCTTTTTGTTTTGTATGTATGTATGTATGTAGGTGTATATGCATCCGACCTTTTGTATAGCACATTATAAGGAACTATCAAAATAACCGGCACATGACTGTCTATGTGATCTAAACAGGTGGACCTTAACATAAGAAGAAAATATCACTTGATCTGAGTTGGAAAGAATCACATGTATGCTCACAGGAAGACTGTTCCAAACGGATGAACTGGCCCAACAAAGGGCACAGTCTTCTTGTGTGAATATACTGAAGTGAGCAACCAGACGACGTCCACGGGCAGCCAAGCGAAGCAACTGATGCCCAAAATGGGTTGATACTGGCATGAGAAGGAGCCAACGATGAGGTCCAACCAGGAGGGTTGCTACGTGTTTCTTCACCACTGCTGCCAATTTCTCTGGGTACCATGCCATTTAAAGTCTCTGGCGGGATGCAATTTGACAACCTCAGGCCGTGCTTTGCTACTATTTGGCTCATCCATGATGTGATAACCTGGTTTTGAGCATAACTCATTTACTAGCCCAGTAATAACATCACGGCAACAGTATACAAGGTATCTCTGCCGTTGGATACATAGGTGAACTTCTCTGCCTGCATCTTCCCATGTACTCATTTTTCAGTCTTCCTGAAAAACTATGAACAAGTTACTCACATCTTTGTGGTTCTTTTCCTTCTCTGCTACCTTTTGCAGAACGTGACTGCTAAACTTTAAAAAAGTTTAGGGTTTCTGATCTTGTGACTTGATACCCAAACATCTGAAAACTTTAGCCTCATCACCTGAACAACACAGTCCTACATACATGTACATCACTAATGCCCTTCACTCATAAATACCACCAAAGCCTATAGTTCAGTTCCTACAAAGACTATTTTTCACAAAATTACTCCACATGAATCAATGAAACTGCAATCCCTCACTCTCCAAAAAACTATTGCGGTGACAGCCAAGTCCTTCACATGGAAGACTTGTCCTAAGCTCTGTCTGCACCACAAACTGCTCAACTAATCACAAAAGTACCACACCAACCAAAAGCATCTTTAAAACTATCTTTTTCAGTCGCCTTATCGGCTGCCATGATGTACGCCATCGTGAACACAGAAAAATACCCATTATACAATAAAACTGGACGTACGTTTTGCAAAAAGCCTGCATAGGCACTAGGCACAGTAGCTCACAAGTTTTAAATCATCAACCTGATGAGGAAAAGCATCGAAAAACGCATTCAGCCAATTCTCATTCTAAAAATAGCCAACAACTAAGCTGCAACATCCTAATTATAGAACACATAAAACGGAGTGAAGAGTCAACTTGCTAAAACTGTACAATTAAAATTCCACATATTTTGAAATAATAATAGCAGTAACGATAATACCCAGTAATGAAAAAACTAATGATAATAATAGCAATAATATCAACGAAGACTAGCCAATGCTGAAAAATGTTGTCTAGCTTTTGTAATGCCAAGGAATTATTTTTTCTTCTGAGTTTAAATAATAATAACAATAATAATGCAGCATTTAGTCAGCTACAAGGCAGTGTTTATTGTTTATAAAATGTTGTTTCTTTGGAAATGCTAAAAACAGGAGAAGCAAAAAGGTGAAAATGGGAACTGCACTTGATTGCAGGAATAGGCAAACTCAGGTTATTAATGATAAAACCCTTAAAAATTGCCAACACCAGCAATTTTTACATAATTTTACAATTTAATTTTGTGGGTCGACGAATTCAGGGTTTCTGAATCACAGGTATGAAGCACAAATCTGCACACACAAAGGGTTATGTACCAATAATATAATTTATCAGACCTTGTGCCTTCCCTTACATCTGTGCTTTGGGGTACTTTCCCACTGCCCTCATCACCCATGGGCATTTGCCCCTCTGCCCTGGCAACTTGCCGCTCTGCACCCTTGGGCACTAGACCCTTTACCCCAGCGGTTCTCAACCTGTGGGTCGCGACCCCCGTGTGGGTCGCCTGACGATTTGTGAGGGGTCGCCTGAATCTGCTGAAATTTAATTTCTTTAAAGTAAACAAACAAAAACCTTTTTATTCTCAAATTGGTACTCTTGTAACTTTAAAGTTTTAACAGCGACGTAAAATGCTGTGGCCCGTTCAATAGATTTCAGCAGCTAATTTAATAACACAGCAGCAGCAATGCAGTAAAGGAGTAGTAACAAAATCAATTTTATGGTTTTGACAGGGTAATTTCTAGACCCATTGGACCCCGGGGGACAATCCCAAAGCCCAAGTTTTAGTGTATACTTCAGTTGGGGGTCGCGCCAACTTGGCAAATGTTATCTAGGGGTCGCACCAGTAAAAAGGTTGAGAACCGCTGCTCTACCCCCTTGCATGTACACCCTGGGTACTTGCCCCTCTGCCCCCCCCCTGCTGTGTAACCGGCGAAACTTCAGAGGTTGACTTCTTAATGCAGTGTGTGGTCATCCATTCAGCGTCAGCATCTGGTTCAGCTCTTGAGTCAGTCCTTGGAACAAAGTGTCGATATCGTCAAACACATCACTCCCCTCAGGAATGCTAGCCTGGTTTGGCGAAGGCCTAAAAACAATGCAGCGTTATCGGTTTTAATGCTCCATAAATCGCTATTTAAAATGCTTACAGGCAACTTACCAGAACATTTTCTTCAGAAATTAAATAATTATTTATATTTAAGAAATTAAAACTACTTGCATGCAAGGTATTTGGACACTAATTTTTTTTAAATTAAAATATTTCATTAAATTAAAAATGGTGCATCTGTTCATTCTGCTCAGTCTCTTATGTCATTTCAGTCTCAAGGTAAGACTTACTTTTTCAGCTGGCTTACCCACCAAAAGATGCCTCTCTGACTCAATAGTCTGACTTTCTGGTACTGACCTGACTACAGCTCACATTTGGTGCACCATTGGTTGATATCTAGTGCAGCAGACACCAGCGCCATAGAAGCTGCTATTTATAATGTAGAAGGATATTTATGTTTTTTTGTTTAACTATGTGTCAAAAATGCTTAAACATGTCTATCCTGCAGATCTTAAAAAGGTTCGACTTCCAAGAAAGTTTCTGGCCATGGTTGGATGATACCAAAGCATTTACTACCCAAAACATTTATTCAAACAACAAGATTTCATTATTTATTTTAGCCACTTGTTATAAATGCAGCCAGTTAATCTGAATCCAAGGCACCACCCAGGACAGATTTCTCCATAAAAAACATTTCTAAATCCCAACTCCCAGAGACTGGTGTCAGCTGTGAGAATGAAAACCAAAATCTACAGGGCCTCCCAAATGAGTGAAAACAAAATAACTTCCTGATTTTGTTTGGATGAAATTTAAAAGGATACAGTAAGAATATCAAAACTGTGATACACTCACCCTGCTTCACTGCGATCAGCGGTCTTGCCTAAAGACGGTTTCTTGTTCGGCACAGGAGGCGGTTTTCGTGTATCCACTGAAAAAACAAAACACAGATGCCTTTGTTAATGGAATTATTTTTTTCACGTACACATTACCCTCAGGAATAAGAAAATTTCAAACTACATCTGCAACGGTTGCTACTCGTCTCCCTTCAGCATAGGGAGGGTGCTGCAGAAAGCAAGCGCATTAAAACACTGAATGTCAATGCCAGACATTGAATATTAATAGAGCTGTATTACTCCTCACACTGTTGCTGTTTGACATTTTGCAAGTTAACATTCTGCAGCAGCAATTTATTACTATCTGTTCAACCCAGAAGACCATATCCCAATGGCAGGGAAACAACTGAGACAGACTTCCTTGATTTGGGATTCTTATTACTCTTTGCTGATTACGAATATTAACATTTCTTTCAGCCTCTCTCCAAAGGATGCTTCTACTCTGATGTAAGCATTCATATGTGTTAGGGTCGACTATGGCAACGTCATCAGCGCAAGTCTGTGTCTTTTTCGTATTAGCCACTTGGTTATTTGGTAGGATTTCAGAGTTCAGCCATATTTCTACTTACATATGGGATCAGCTGCATTGGCTGCCCATGCATTGGCTGCCCATGCACTGGCTGCCCATGCATTGGCTGCCCATGCACTGGCTGCCCATGCATTGGCTGCCCATGCATTGGTTGCCCAAGTGAGTTTAAGATACACTTGCTGAAGTGTAACTGCCTGGCTGGTTGTGCTCCGTCCTATCTTAGGGACCTATGTATTCAGTGTCATCTGTGCCTGGCCATAGGCCTCTGATCTGCAGCATAAGGCATTCCAGTTGTCCCTCCATCCCGTACTTCCACAATGCAACATGGTAGCTTCGCCATAGTTGGTTCTTCCCGCTGGAACAGTCTGCCATGCGACCTGCAACATGAGCTTCCTGCCCTTTCTTCTCTGCCTCTGTTTCACCAGCGACTGAAGGCCATTCTGTTTGACTGTGGTCTTGTGTTATCAGGTCGGTTGCACTTTGGAGTAGTTTTCTTGAAGAGGTGCTATATAAATGTGCAACTACGATTACAATTTCTTTATACACCAAGGTTTTAAACATCAAAAGGTGGTGCAGAATCAATCCAGAGAGATGCAGCAGTATTATTACTACTATTATTATCACTATTACTATTATTACCCCAGATAAGTATGATCCCTTAAGATTAAAAAATTAGGAACAGCATTTTTCTGGGAATGGCCAGTTTTCGTTAAGATCATGCTTGGTGGCAAAGGAACTGCGGAAAGCAACTGCATTGACGCGCTGGATGGTCAAAAGTAAGCGCTGGTTTTTAATATTATTTGAATTTTTATTTTATTAAGGGGCAGCTTGTAGATTTGAAGTTAGTGTGTGTAAAGATATACTGAAAACTACCAGGGTAATGTAAACCCTGACATACATTACACTGAATCGCTGTGGTTTCTATCAAATGTAGAAGTACGTACATTTCTGTTGCAAGTGGCCATCAGTCGAAGCAACTTCAGCGGAGCTCTGCGATGCTCTCCTAGGTCCAGGACTACCCAACCTGGCAAGGTCCTGGGAACAGCCAGCCCGGTCGCCCACAGCAGCGGGCACCACCACCGGCTTTGCGGGATTCCTCTGCTTAATCGTTCCGATGTTTTCGTTCGCAAAAGGCAAAGTGTTGCAGTCGGAGCTGCTGCGGCTCAGCTGGACGGAGCTGGAAGCGGAAGAAGGCGCAGGCGGGCACACTTCCACGGTCCGAGCAAAGTCCTTTGTTTTCGATGGACGTACTACCTGGTCGTCCTTCCATTCCAGCCGTGCTATGACCCTTGTCAGTGGATTATCGAGTTCGGAAGATGGTGTGCAGCTGCTGTGTTTTGGCTTTGCACCAACGTTGGCTGTACCCACTGGCATCATTTGTGATGCTGTATCGCCAAGCGCCAACTGATGCGCTGCAGTGTTTGCAGATGTTGAAAGGTCTTGATGAGTTGGATCCGGGGAGTTTTTGACATCGCCGACCTTGCCGCTAGTGGTAGTTTTATCCTTTATGGAATTCGATCTCTTTGGAGGAGGGGGAACAGCCTTTTTTGGCCGTGGACCCCCGGACGACTCAGCTAGGGTGGAATGGGAAGGAGTGGTGGGTGCACTGCCGTAGGAGATGCCTGAAGACAGTTGGGGTCCTTCGGAGTTCCTGACACTGAACTCCGTAAGCGGATCGCGGTATCCAACCTCTTGCGGGAAAACACGACGGTTCTGCTTCTGCAGAGCAGAAGTGATCTCGGCTGCATTCATTCCAGAAATGCTGCCACTTGCACTGGCACGCCGAAGGCTTTCACCGCCTGGTTTTGGTGCCACCTGGGGCGGAAATCTGTCCATCGACTCGACAAAGTCTTCAGCCTCGTCCACTGACATCGAACCACGGTCATTTGTTGGCGTTATGTCACCATCCGTGTCAACGTGCAGACTGGAAAATTCCCTCGAAGGACGGCCATGAAATGACTTGTACATGACGTGCTGCGGGTCGCTCTTGTCGCCACTTCTTTCTTTGATGCTCCCTGTCCGAGGCCCGACTGCACGGTTGACCTGGATGGCAATCACTTCCGGTGCAACAGATGGCAACACTGGTGCTGCATGTGACACCGATGGTGCACTTGTCACCTGAGCCGACGGTGGAACGAAAGGTGTTTGCGGCGGCAGGCGTATAACGTTCCTCACTTGTGGTCCGCTTTTGGTATCCGGAATCTTTGGGCGTGTTTGCTTTGTGGAATTTTCTCCAGACGAGCTTTCATGTGGATGAATGGAAGCAGTGACTTCTTGCAATTTCCCTCCAGACCTCGGTGTGCCAGGCGGATGCACAGTTTCGTACAGAACAGGTTTTATGTCAGCACCTGGAGGGCATTCAACACGACCTAAAGGTTCTGCTGAGTCCGCAGCAGTCGTTGGTTTCGTGCTGCTGAGCTTCTTCATCCGATCAATTGCCAGCATAAATTTCTTCTGATGACCTAGTTAAAGATATATTCAACAATACAGGCATACATTGTAGTATACATTATTACAGTTATTATTATTATTATTATGATTATCATGATCATCATCATGATCATCATCATCTCACTGTCATCATTAATCAGACATTCTTAGTATTATTATTATCAGAAATTTATGTTCCACTAATATATGAATTTACCTCAAAAGCACACTTAGCTGGAAAAAGATAAATCTGCAATTACCATATTATCAAAATATATGTTACACTTCCGGTTATTAAAAGTGTAGTAAATACTGTATACCAGTTATTACAGGTGCATGATAAAGATACATTACCTGACTTCACTTACCTCACATTTGTTTACTGAGGTGCTTACTGGTAATAAATGAGCAATTGCTTAAACTTACCTTACTTTACTGAGACTATTGTTTATAGAGGTGCATAATAAGTATCAGTTACCTTACCTTATTGCTACTACTACCGCTGTGACGACAGGTGTATTTAATTGGCAGTTAGGCCCCTAGCACCGGAATATAGATGCTTGGAAGTGCACGTCTAGTTGAACTCTGTATGTAGCCGCCCGGAAGAAGGATACTAGGGTGAAAGGAGGGGATGAGGCTTGTTTCGGGGCTGTCAGTGTTTATCTCCAGGCAAGATTGGAGGTTCTGCTTCCTGCCCTTTACTATAGACGCCTAGATAATTTGGCCTAAATTACCTAGACATCTATGTCTCAACAAACAGAGACCAGCTGTTTTCCCTCAGCAGACAGGAGAGTCTCCGGTTGTAGGTTATTATTTTCATGCACATAACAGGCCTCCAGCCTGTAGACAGGACATTGTATACCGAGTGAATTACGTTCATGAATATGTATATTTTGCTCAGTTCATTTGTCAGAATAAATGCTTAATGCACGTCCAGGTTTAGCTTCTTAAACGCAAATGCACAGAGAAATATCCTCACATTCACCATGAATACAGTAACTACTACGTGTTAAATCATACCAAGTTTGTGTATGCCAACGTCCTCCAAGTCCTCCCATGTAATTCCCGTAACCTGGTCGATGCTGGCGTAGCCATCTTGCATAAGTGAGCTGTGATATTCTTCCAGATTCAGCAGCTGCAGCCACTCCAGTAGGCTACCCTGGACAGGTAAACATTCATCCACCTGGTTTACACCTGTTGACAGCTATGTGCTGGTTGGGTTTCATAACACAGCATGCATGTATCAATTCCGTCTGGCAACCTTCACTCAGAAAGTGGTTCAAAGGTTCATGACAGACAGATCTGTCTGTGTACCTTTAGCACTTTCTCGCTTACGTACATTTTCATTTTCATCAGCACTTTACACCTAAGTCTGGAAACTCTTTGAAGTTTCGTGGCTTCCTTGAGCATTGAAATGCAGCTCGTGTTGGCTCTCAAAGCAACGTTAACATTCTCTTACTCATTTACTAACCTACACTGTCCATTTCAAAATGATCCAATGTTACGGAATCCAATGCCATCAACAATTTTGCTTACCAGTGACCACGATCTTTCGCTAAAGATCCAATTCCAAATGACCTTTAGCTAAAGATCCAATTCCAAATGATTGAATGCTAAAGATCCAATTCCAAATGATCGAATGCTAAATTCCTCCACATTAAGCCCATGCAACGTTTCTCGCTTATATTCGAACATATGCAAGTATTTTGGATGGCTGACCACTTCTCAGGCGGCACAGTTCAGGACAGACTGGACCTGACATATACTGCACCAAACACTTACTGGTCTGAAGTTGGGAATTTGGTCACTGAGATGAAGCCGGCTGATCTCCGACGTCAGATGTTTGCGAACATTCGGCTGCGTGATTCCTATGGCTGTCAAATCCTGCAAGATGCATTTTAAACACCTGATTTAACATCCTTTTCACTTGCCTGAAGATTGTCATAAACACAGCAGAGTCCAGCTTTCTTTAACAAAGTTACACCACTGTAGAGGTAAAAATAACACATTACTTTACAATGCCTTCAGATAAACTCCTTGCGTATATTTCGCCTCGATGCCAGCAGTCTAAAGAATGACGGGAAACCTTTTCTAACCTCTCAACAGGAATTGTTACTGGTATACTGATTCCGGAAGGAAGCAGGCCAAAATGTTATTAATTTATTATTTATTTCTATCACATTTATTTATATTACATTTGTTTATTTATTTCTCCCCCCTCGCTTTTCAACCGGACTCATCAAGGAATTTGACTTAGACAACAATTTTGCTTACCAGTGACCATCAGCTGATGCCTTGAGCATCATTACAGTGGTGCTAAAGAAGTTCTTAGATCAAATTAGACTAGATTTGTAATTATTTACTTATAATTACTTTGACCAGAGCTAAAGCATACCTCAGGAGTCATACGCGAAATGGTTGGCATGTCGTAACCGGCCTGAACAAAGAGCTGGTAACAGTCAGCCAACTGTAACTGGTGCAGCCAGATGTACATTACATCCGAATCCTACATGAATAACATTGTATCATCACTGTACTGTAGAGTAACAATAATAATGGCAAATTTGTTCAAAGCCTATGGCTTCACACATGCTAAAGTAGATGGGTAACTTAAGATCCTGTGGAAGTTTGTTCTGTAAAACTGAATGAATGAGCAACAGTTGTGAGCTTGTAATACAGTTTGCATACATGCAACCGAATAAGTATTCAGTTGTTGGCACTTATCAAGTTGCACTTTATGCATTTTTACCTCAAATTCAATGCTTCAAAAGTGCTACTGAATGAATGAGCAATTATCATATAGCTAATGTTGCAGAGGGTAAAAAAGTGCAAACAATTTACATTCACAATTTGCAACTGTTGACATAATTTTTAAAAAGTGCAGTCAAACTAAGCATGCAGTCATCGTGACTAATGACGCAATAAGTAAAACTAAAAAGGGCAAACAAATTAAGTGCTCAGTAGTCGCAACTAATGACACAGTGCAGAAAAAGTGCAACTGAATAACTTCCTGTGGTGACCTTCAGTCCCTGCTGGATGAGGTCATTGACGCTGACTGGTGCCCCGCCATGCACATTTTCGTCCAGCCAATCCAGACCGCTGTGGCTTGATCGTGACGTGCTGACAGGGAGACAGTGTGTCGATGGCCAGAGGCTCGCCACACCGGACTCGCAACTCTGACCAGAAAGACGGTTCAACTGACAAAGACCACCAGCGGAGCTGTTCACCTGGTTGCTGCTGCCCTGTACAACAGATGCCAGCAGATTTCAATCAGTACCTTAACACGAGTTAGGAAACCAACAGCACCAACATTTGGGAAGAAATTTGTCGGTGCAAGGGTTGTAGAGTTGTGGATGATAGTTCTGTCTCAGTGGACACCATCGAATCTATCAGTGTTCAGTGAGGAATCTCAGAGGTTTACATTACATTATCATAGCTTTTAAGAGGAAGCGACAAAGGACTGACAACTGAGCATTCCTGGAAATTTATCGTGGTTCAAACAGACAAAATGTCTTCACAACCACTTTAAACCCATGTCAAGTATCTTGGTTCCTTATCATAAGTATCTCAGTACCCGAGGTACCTCAGTTACTGACCTTACCACAAGTAACTCAGTGCTTTAACAGAAATACCCCAGTACCAAAGGCATCATAGTCCATTAACACAAGTACGTCAGTACCTGACCAGAAGTAGGCCTACCTCAGTACGTGGCCACAAGTAGGTATATATTAGCACATGATTAGAAATAGGTCTACCTTAGTACCTGATTAAAAGTAGGTCTACCATAGTACCTGATTGGAAGTAGGTCTACCTTAGTACCTGATTAGAAATAGGTCTACCTTAATACCTGAGTAGAAATAGATCTACCTTAGTACCTGATTAGAAATAGGTCTACCTTGGTACCTGATTAGAAGTAGGTCTACCATAGTACCTGATTAGAAATAGGTCTACCTTAGTACCTGATTAGAAACAGGTCTACCTTAGTACCTGATTAGAAGTAGGTCTATCTTAGTACCTGATTAAAAATAGGTCTACCTTAGTACCTGATTAGAAATAGGTCTACCTTAGTACCTAATTAGAAATAGGTCTACCTTAGTACCTGATTAGAAATAGGTCTACCTTGGTACCTGATTAGAAGTAGGTCTACCATAGTACCTGATTAGAAATAGGTCTACCTTAGTACCTGATTAGAAACAGGTCTACCTTAGTACCTGATTAGAAGTAGGTCTATCTTAGTACCTGATTAGAAATAGGTCTATCTTAGTACCTGATTAGAAATAGGTCTACCTTAGTACCTGATTAGAAATAGGTCTACCTTAGTACCTAATTAGAAAGAGGTCTACCTTAGTACCTGATTAGAAATAGGTCTACCTTAGTACCTGATTAGAAATAGATCTACCTTAGTACCTGATTAGAAATAGGTCTACCTTGGTACCTGATTAGAAGTAGGTCTACCATAGTACCTGATTAGAAATAGGTCTACCTTAGTACCTGATTAGAAACAGGTCTACCTTAGTACCTGATTAGAAGTAGGTCTATCTTAGTACCTGATTAGAAATAGGTCTACCTTAGTACCTAATAAGAAATAGGTCTACCTCAGTACCTGATTAGAAATAGGTCTACCTTAGTACCTGGTTAGAAATAGGTCTTCCTTACTACCTGGCCAGAAGTAGGCCTATCTCAGTACCTGATTAGAAATAGGTCTACCTCAGTACCTGATTAGAAATAGGTCTACCTTAGTACCTGGTTAGAAATAGGTTTTCCTTACTACCTGGCCAGAAGTAGGCCTATCTCAGTACCTGATTAGAAATAGGTCTACCTCAGTACCTGATTAGAAATAGGTCTACCTTAGTACCTGGTTAGAAATAGGTCTTCCTTACTACCTGGCCAGAAGTAGGCCTATCTCAGTACCCGATCAGAAGTACCTTAGTAACTGAGCAGAACTACTGCTCAGCCTGAACAGAAGTATAGTCGTATGCTATTCATTTATCCATTTATGTAGCGCCGCTATAAGCCTAAGATATTTATCTGCTGCTATCAGCACCATCATATAGCGCCCCTACATTACTTATTACAGAGAGATGACGAATAGCTACCAGATATCCACTGCTGCCACTGCTGCTGGAAGAGCTGCTTCGATTGCTTTCTGACACGTTATCTTTGCTGGACATTGGACTGCCAGACAAGCGGTCAGTTGCGTCAACTGACTGGACGATCCATTCAGCTGTGCGGTCAGTCGACGAAGAGACTGGACTCAGCTTTGCCAGATGCTGATGCACTGGACTCAAGCACTGCAACAAATAATGTAACGTACATATGTAAATGCAAAGTAGTAAATGTAAAGGAGTATAAAGATGCAAATGTCAAGATCTAAGCATAAAGATGTAAACATAAAGATGAAAGTAAACTGCTACTTAACAGAATGGTGCAACTTGTTACCTTCACTACCACCAACAACCACTACCACCACAGCAAATAAAAGATGAATAATAATTGATAACAGACTGACAGCACGAGTAACACCACTGCCACTACCACCACGTACCACAGAGGGCCCAACAGGAGTCCACCCTTTCACAGTAGGTAAATATGCACCAGCACAAGTTGGGAGTTTAAAGAGGTGTCCAGTCGTTGGGTTGTTGTGGTCAAGTGTGTGCCCTGTCTTTCAATGATGCTTCGTACTCGAGCCCACACTACAGAGTCCCGAGCTTCTATAGAGCCACACAAACAAGTGTGTTACCTCTACCTTTATTACTGCATCAAAGAAGTTGAAAGATATAATTCAATCACTTTTCAACAGATGTCAAAATCTTAAAAACAAAAACGATACAAACCAACGATCGGGAACCCACCTGGTGACTTGAAGCTGCAAACTGAAAACACAAAAGCTACCATTAGTCACATCAGATTCAGATTTACTGAATTTGTGCCAGTAACAACTGCTTGCAAATGTAACTGCAAATTTATATAGCGCCAGTTTGAAAGAAACTTTTCAGAAGAGTGATAATAAAATAGACACAGATAAGTCTTTAACCAACCACACAGGAAAAACACGAATCTGCTTTAAAAAAATGTCAGCGACTTTTACTTTCGTAGTCGAATAAATTCGGCGATGAATATTCAACTGCGCGCTTTCGGCCACAGAACCGATATTTAAAACAAGGAATCATCCAAACGAATCTTGCAGCGATAAACCGAGTCGAAACAGTGCACCAATGTATCCCTCGCAGACGACGGGCAATGCTAGTCCCGGCATCTTCCCTTGCAGCGTGTTCCCGATGGAGACTGAACGGAAGACTAGCTCGCGGCCTGCCCGCAGCGTAGGCACGACATCTATTGATTTCTCCGGGAACGATTCCGCCGCCGCTGTGAGGCCAAATGCGGTCCATGCGAAAAGAGTTCCGAGAATACTGTTATTGGTTAGCGTGATCAGGACGTGGAAATTTATTTCTAAAAATTTAACTGTTCTGTCGATACTGTTTTGCTGTCGCTTCGTTCGTCAAAACGGTTTTTCCATAACTCTCTCTATCTGGCTGGAATTAATCCTTCCTAGGGGAGGGGTCAGCCACACAAATCCTTCTTTTCCATCTGTTTCTATCTCTAGTATCGTCTTTCTTCAGTCTGAGGAACTTTTAGGTCTTGCTGAATCATGTCTCCCCATCTCTTCTTTCTGTAAACCTCTGCTGTCATAATACTTTTAATGCAGTTTTCCTCCTCTCTCCTCATCACAGGACCATACCATCTCAACCTGGCTTCTCGTACCTTGTCAGATATACATGCCACTCCCACTTTCTGTCTGATATACTCATTCCTTTTCTTGTCTTTCAGTGAGATTCCAAGTATCCATCGCAGCATTTCATTTCCATTCTCTCCAGCAGCTTCTCCTCCTCTTTCATCAATGTCCAGGCTTCTGCTTCATATATCATCACTGGTCTTATCATTGTTTTGTATACCTTTCCTTTGAGTGGAACCGGCATTTTGACATCGCACAATACACCCGATAGGTCTTTCCAATTTTGCCAAGCTGCCTTAATCCTGTTCTTAACATCATGTTTGCATTCTCCTTTCACATTCATTATCGACCCAAGATATTTAAAGGTTTCTACTTGTTTCAATGCAGTTTGCCTAACTGCAACTGCATAAGTACAGACTGCTTGGTCTTCGACACTAAAATATTGTAACCCCTCAAAAGCAACACGAGGGTTTAAAGTTCACTTCACCATATTGTGCCAGAAATGGGCAGAGTCGGAACGTCTTCGTCCAGGAACCGATCTGGTACCACACCGACCACCAACGCATCCGTGCGTACGGAAAGGACTTCCTTCCGGCGAGCAGAACTGCCGAGATAGGCGGCCAAGATACAACCGACGCCTGCCGAGCACGTTTCTACCAATTCTGTCGCGACAGAGCAATTTGTCAACAGGAACTGCGGGGCGGTCCGGAGTCAACGCACCGCTCGGTGAACTCCACATCTACTCCGAGTATACCCGAGTTTAGACCATACTCGTCAGACCAACAAGGAACACGGGCGGTTCTTTATCACAGAGATTCAGTTTTAAACAGACGGAGGGCGACGCTAATCATCTTTGTTCTCACACAGCGTCGTTAAACAGACACAACAACTACTACTACTACACTCAATCGCTGGTCTGGAACAGGAGGTGCAGAAAGGTCAGTGTCAACGGCCCTGGCAGCCACAGGGTGTCGTTAAACACTGAATACAACCACTCTCGGTGTATATGACGTGGACCGTTGGCCAAACGCCTCGGCTTTTCACCCTTGCAACTTGTGTCACTAAATGAAGTGTTATGGACTCCTGAGTCTTTGTTACTGTGTCGTGTTTACTGTTCTGATGTTGCACCATAGAAACGACTATATCTGCCAATTTTGCATCCGACTGTAACTATCTGGTTCTGTATTTCTAGCATTTCGCATGGTGATGATGATGATGATGAGTTCTCTGCCCAAAGGCAGGTCCATTGGCTTTTATGCCACCCAGAGATGAGATAAGTGAGGTGGTTTCCCGTTGCCTTCCTCAAAGACAGTTGTGGGTGAGCAACTTGTACAAGGTCGCTACGAAGTGGCTTGAGACATATTCGAACCCTCAACCCTCCGGTTACAAGGCACAGAACATACCGCTACACCACCCCGTCCCATTTTGCAAGGTGAATAAACATAATCACAGATCGTATTATCGAACTGTGTGGCCATCCTCTTCGATGCTCGTGAGTGCTTCGTTAAATCCATTGCGCAAACACACGTAAGTCGCAGTATGCTCGGAGAGTACACGGATCCGCTATAGAAGGCGCCCGTTGCCTCGGGCCACTCGGATATCGATGGATTTAATGAGATGGGTGCGGAGGAGGTTGGGGGGTGGGAGGAAAAGGAAGAGACGGCAGAGGAAGAACTATCAAACTAATCGGATAACTCGCGTTTCTGGATTTCTGCTCTGTATAAAACTAGCACAACTTAGACACCAGCCTCCTTTTCCATCCCCAATAAAAGCCTCCAACTCAATTAGGTGACCTTTCGGAACCCAGTGCAAATTAATTGTTGTCCTACTCCTCTTCAAATTCTTCCACTTCCTCCTCCTCCTCCTCCTCCTCCTCCTCCTCCTCCTCCTTTCTCCTTCTCCGGCTTCTTAACGATGATGACACCAAAATTTGGCCTTTCTTCACTCGTGGTTATTATCAATACCTTTTACTAATAATGATGAAGACACTGATGATAACAATGTCTATGATGATGACGATAACGACGATGATGATAACGATGAAGACGATGAACCATGAGCTTTCTAAATCACAACTTGTTATGTTTAAGCTCCTCCTTCCTCCCCTCACTCTTTGACTCTTTTCCTCACCCATCTTCCTCCTCTTCTTCCTCCTCGTCATCATCTTATTAACTTCAATACATTACGCTAATACTAACTGTTATGCAACTCTTAATAGGAGGCGATGAGCAACACAACACAGTTTATTTCTAACGATCACTTTAGCCTTTGTAAACAAATCACAATTTGCAACGAATAGACTGGAATACCGCCTGTAATAACCAGATGCTCATCCAGCATTTACAAGAGAGGCCCTCACAACATCGGGATCTTAAATGGCGTGGCGCCCATTCAACCCGTTGCGGTGGTAAAGGATCTCACCCGATTAATTCATTGAAAAATGAGCAGGGTCGAGGCCATCCATGTCTGTGTCTGCCTTCGAGTCTGTTTGTCTATCTATGTATCTAAGTGTTAATCTGTGTGTGTGTGTTTTAGTGTTTGTGTGTATGTCTATTTGCGTGTGTATGTCTGTCTGTCTGTGTACAGATGATGAACCTTTACCTGAGAGGAATTCAGTGAAGACAATGGCGATGGTAGACGAACTGAACAAAGGTTTTCGTCCGATGCATCTAAATCACACGAAAAGAGTCTTCACAAGGAGAAATTTCATATTAAGTTTATTTAAATTAGACAATAAAATTAATCTTTACACAGCAATTTCTCATCTATACAGGTCGCATGGCTCAGAAACAAATCATTAGCTTCACCGATCGAGATTCGAATCTGAAACGCATCTGTGGTCGGCCAAAGCACTATATCAGTGCAGAGCTTATAGGCAATTGGCCACTCATGTTCGCCAGAGGGCAGTGCACCCAAATCAACACACAAGCGTACAGACACGATTTAATGGAAAGTTCCCAGGTCCAGCCGCCACGGGGGATAATCCATAATCCTACATCTCCCGGCAGTGGCCGATCCAAGACAAGGCCACGTCTGCAGGCCATGCTCCCTCCCATCGGATCTTGAGGAGCGGTATGGCCAGCGTGGCCCCCTCGATCCGCCCTCGCACGCCTTTCCTTTACCCAGCGCTTTCTAGATTTAGATAAAGGAGGCACGGCCGGCCGGCTGGCCTCAGTGCCCCGGATCTGCCCTCGCTTCCCTGTCCGATAAATGATTCCTTTCAGTTCATGGCTGCTTTCCAGATTAAAAGAAGGGAAGAGAAAGGAGACTGCGCTATCTGGACCACATTAGCAAACCGTGGCCACACCCAGCTCGTCAGCTGCACCCAACAATACCCCCGCACATTTTGAGGGAAAGTCACGAATGGGCACAATTTAAATATCTTCACTGATGATGATGGTGGTGGTGGTGGTGGTGATGATGATGACATTTGTAGAATTGATAACAACCGGATGACGAAACAAGTGGAGGCATGCAACCGAGACCTATGGACAGTGACAAAGGAGGTTGGGAAGGACATTATCCTACCTTAGTAAGCAGGCTGCATTTTAAATGAAAGGGCTGAGGCATATGCTGAGAGTTTCTTGGAAGGCAAGGAACACAACGAATGAGTACTGGAACACACCGGCATGAAATGTTAACTGATAAGTAACCTCAAGTCAAGGAAGTAGACACAATATGAGGAAAAATGGAGACTGTTTGGAGAAAGAAATAACGCAAGGTACAACATCTGGATCGCAAGCACGTGGAAGATCACAAACAGCCTGGATTGAAAACATAAGGTCTCTTGGACAGGACTAAATGTGAGTCAGCTACTGAAGACAATGGAAGACAGAAACATCTGGAGACGGACGGTTCCTGGTGCAGCCATTTTTCCTCATAGTGTTTCAACTTCCTTGACTTGATGTTACTTAACAGTTAACATTTCATGCCGGTTTGTTCCAGTACCCATTCGTTGTGTTCCTTGCCATCCAAGAAATTCTCAGTATATGCCTCAAACCTTTCATTTCAAATGCAACCTGCTTACTAAGGTATGATAATGGCCAACCTTTGGATCAAAGATGGCTAAAGACACGACAAGTAAGCAGGTAAGCTGTTTCGAGTGCTTACCTGTCGAGCGTAAGATTTCGACTTCGGATGCAGGGAAGTAGCCAATGTGCTGTTGCATACCATCCGAATTGCTGAACAGATATCCCTTCCACGTCTCATCCGACCGTCGCTCCACAACCTAAGACATAAAGAAGCAACATTCTCCTCTGCTCTTTATTCCAGATCCACCAGCCAAATCTAATCTAATCCAATCGACAAACTTTTACAGCATCTCCAATGAAATGCACAAGCCCAGTCTCGACTTTCTGTAGCTGTAGTTGGGCTTGAAGTGCTTCTAAGCATGGATGTGTATCTTGAATGAATGAATGAATGAATGCATGCACGAATGAATAAATGAATGAATGCATGAATAAATGAATTAATGAATAAATGACTGAAACATAAATAAATAAATCAATCAATAAAACCGTTTATCAATTCACCAACAAATTCCATCACGCACAATGTCACATAATGCAAACTTAGGCAATTCGAATAGGTCCTGCCAAATACTCTATTTGCAAAATGAATTTTTACAGGTGGTTTCGATTTTAATATCCACAGTGGTCTGGCAACTGTACAGCACTGAAATGGATTGCAAATCACACAAGAAACCTGAAGAGTGTCATACAAGAACTCTTAAGACACTGGAGTCAACCAGGAGTCAAACCAACAGCCTTTACCTGACGTCGGGGTTCGAATCACACTTCAAAAAACCCAACAGCAATTTGCAACTGCTTATTTGGGCGGATACCGTGAACTCTGAACCCAGACTACAGGCCGACAAGATTTGACAGAGAAAAAACAATACATCATCTGTTTGATAAGAAGTCTTTCTCCCAAAAACACGAAACGGCAGAACGAAAGATAACGGTCAGATAGTCCTCGGGTGTCTGTGTAATAAGGTCTTATCAAATTCAAATTCCCAGGCTGTTCGTCTATCACATTCTTGAGCAAAGATTCAGCTGCAAAGCCGACCGAATACCTCACTGTTTCCAAACTGACCAACACGTCAAATTTTAAAAATTTTAGTTACAACCTCAGTGGCTCACTCACTGCTACACAGGTATCACCACCATCATCAACTGCCCTGACAGGTTCCTACAAGGCGCTAGATAAACAGGCTGATTCAACAGTTCATGGTGTCAGCCGTTAGGCCGTATTTGGCGCAAAAGAATGATTTCATTCTATGTGGTCGTCTGTCAAGTCCAATGTCTTCCTCGTGTTTAGTCGGCAAAAAATACACACACAAGCACCCACCCACGCAGACTCACAAACAACACCCCCACAAGCACAGCTACCCACACCCATACAACCACACGCACACCTATACCCACAGGCACATCTACCCGCCCACACACAACCATCTATACACCTACATGCACACATACACAAATTCACACACAACCAACCAACACCCTAACACACACACAACTATCCACACAACCACACATACACCCATACCCACACACCTACCTATCCATATACACATGCAACTACACACACACACACAAACACACACCTACAAACACACAGATCTACAAACACACCTACCCACACTCCTCTACACACCTCTCTACACATACACACCTACACACAAACCTACACCTACAGCTACACCTACACCCACACACGCACACGCACGCATTCACACACATACACACACATACACCTACACACACACACACACACACACACACACACACACAAAGAACGTTGCTGGCCGAGTTGTGGGACTCGTACATCAAACAGTCGAGGATGTGTTTCACGTTATCTCTCAACAACTCTTCACACGAACAACCAGCGCTCCTCATATGGGCCTCATTCACACGCTTCTAACAACCAGAGGCGTCTGCGGCCATCACGGCATCTTCGCATCCCCACCAAACGAATGCAGCAGGTGATCCCCACGAAAAGGACGATTGTCCATTCCCTACTCGGCCCGTGCCGACTGGTGCGAGCCTGGCGAGGTCTGGGCTACCACTTGGGCTACACCACCAGCGCCTAACCGGCTGAATAGGACCAGGGATTAAAGAGAATTGAATCAGAGCCAACAGGCGACCGATAGATCAGATGAAGAAGCAGGGGAGCCATCACATCTGCGCCGCATTAGCCAACGACGGAAGAAAGAAGATAACCGACCCCGCACTTAGTCAGATAGCCACGCTTCCCACCGCTTCTTAGAAGGCGCTATATAAACAACTATCTGGGGCCTCACGGATCTCAACCGCACGGCTCTGACCAGTCGTTTGCGGTTTAGGAATTCGCGGTTTTGCTTAAAAGCGACCACTGTTTCATGCTTCACGCATTAAGACAATAACGCACAGTGGGCAATAATGCATGCAACGATGCACTATAGAAGTTTCCGCATTTGATTGGATTAGCTAAATGCCTGGCAACATCCAACACTAACATAACAGAACATAATAGAACATGACAGAAAATAACAAAACAGAACAGAACAGAACATAACAAAAACAACAGAACAGAAGAGTACATAACATAACACAGCAGAACATAACACAGCAGAACATAACACAGCAGAACATAACACAGCAGAACATAACAAAACACTTAAACAGAACAGAACATGGCTTGGGTTTTAAGCTGTTCAAAATACATTTCATCCAAGTTAAAATCACTCCAAATAACCGAGACTGCTCAACAGCCGATCTTTCCACACTTCCCCTAAGTTACTCTCTACTGTAAGTTGCCTCATGAAGGACAGAACACTCAGCAGGTGCTGTGGCCTACATTTCCTGACGCGATTATCTAAGAGGTCACGCTGACTTTCCACTCTGAAGTTCCAAAAATAAAACAGACACAAACAGACAATTTAAACCAGTATCTACCAAAGAAGTGGAACAGATATATACCAACAAAATGAAATAAAACAAACAACAAAATGAAAACAGGTATTTAACAACTTCGAGTAACGCAGCAGGAACTGAACGGCAAAGGCATCAGTTAAGCTCTGCCAGACCATTACCACTTGGATATACTACCACTTGGGTGTATTAGCACTTGGCTATGCTACCACTTAGCTACAGGCAAAGCCACCCAAGTGGATTATGGTGACTCAGTTCCATTCAAGGGTGTTTACCAAAAGGTCCATGTACCAAGAAAAAATCTAAAAGCTCTCTAGAAGGATCATCTTAGAAAAACAAGAGCTATATCAAGCAACACCTCATCATTTATATAGCGCCTTAAGTAGAAGGCGCTGTCTGTATCAGTATTCATTCTTTGCAGCAACAGCAAGGAGGTATAGGTCGTACCTTTAACCTGTAACTCCTGCCCTCTGATCACTCGTTGAGGGTGTAACCACCTTTTAAGCCACCACCTATTACGTCACATGGTTTCATGCAGATGAAACTGCAAGATAATGAAAAGCAGTTGAATGGGTAGAGATCAACGACCTACCCGAATCAGATCACCCTCTCGGAAGGACAGCTGACTGTGGTGCTGAGGACAGTTGTAGGAACGAATCGCCCTCACGGTCAACGGCTGAAACGGGGCATCTAAAACGACGACGACGACACATCATCATCACCATCATCATCATCACCCCACCATCATCCCTCCACCCACCCCCACCACCAAATCACCCCCACCACCACCATCATCATCATCACCAGCACCACCACAACTCCTCCCTCACCACCATCATCAAAAATGCCTATATAATCATTTCTGATTATGGAGACACAGCAGAACTACGAGAAAAACTCTGATCTGCTTCCTCTTCTTCCATGATGACAATTATGATGACTGAAGATTATGTCTGATGATGATCGATGATTACTGAGGATGACTGACTGATTACGGAGATGGAGAAGTATCAGTGATGGATGATGATGACTGATTACAATGCTAATGATAGTAATGACGACAGTAACAAAGGCAATGCAACGGTGGTGGTGGTGGTGGTTGCGATGATGATAACAATGACGAAGATGAGGAGTAAAACAACTAACACTTATCAATTCAAGACCATCACCATCATCATAACAAAAGAATAAGCTTATCTTTCCTCGCTTCAACACAGACAAGAATAACAAAAAATCCGGCGACCTCTGACTAATTCCCTCACCGCATTTGCGAGGTAATCTAAGCTAATCTAATCTAATATACCTATTTCTATAGCGCCGTTATCATACCGCAAGGGGTATCAATCTACGGTTGCTTCACGTGGAGTCGTAGTCAAAAATCGTAATCCGAAAGAGACGCGCGGTCGAAATCCAGTGGATCAGGAAGAATATATTATTAAGTCCTTACTTAAACTAGTCAAGGTACTTGAAATGCGTTCTATTAAGTGTCCTCATACACACATTTGCTTACATTATACCTCCTAGGCACATAGATCCTCCCTAGTCCTCGACTTAAACCAGGCCACTCCCGCCTTTCCGTTTACAGACGGATTTCTCACTAGACGTCTTACTCAGCTTCACCCCGGACGCCTGAAAAGGATTCTCCCTTCGACTCTGAAAAGCAGCACACCAATCCGCCCCCACAGAGTCCCAGCTGTTCATCGGCTCGGGCCCGCGCAACGCCAGGGCGCCCCGGCTGCCCAGCGTTGCAGGCCGACAACGGTTTGACCCTCCTCCGAGCGCAGACGGTCCTAGGGAGAGCGCTTGGAAGACCGGTCTTAAGGTAAACACCGTCTCCGCCTTTCCGCTTCATTTTCCGGCGGGACTTCATTACTATTTGCCTTCCACTCTGTCCGTCCCATTCTGTCTGTGTCTGTGTGTCTGTCTATCTATGTGTCTAAGAGTCTGTGAGTCTTAGTGCCTGTCTGTGTGTGTGTGTATGTATGTGTGTGTGTGTCTGATTATAAATGACTCCCTTTGCGAAGACCTGAACGTCATGGCACTCCGCAGTCGTTTGAACAATCATTCTTTGTATGCGTGCATTATTACAATTAACTTAACAACTTCAATGCCGCCATATGCACACACATCCTACATGTATAAATGTCTCAATATCTGTCAGCCTAACAGTCAACCTATCTGCCTGCCCGTTTCCCACTTTCTGACTGTCTGTCTGCCTGTTTGTCACTGCCTGTGTCTCTCTCAGACTCCTCATTATCAGACCATCCATCCTTTGCAGCTCAATTGGGGCAGGAACTAAACTGCCGCAAGATAGCGCCAAGTGTTTTTCAGGACCAAACATCCTACGCTGAGCGAATCCGAAAACGCCTAAATACTACATGTCACCTTCATGCCACCGATAGTTGCCAGAGCCAGCAATAAAAACACAAACCTAGCCAGTACACAATATGTTTCTTCTAGTTTAAATTATTTGAATTTAAAAAAAAACTAACTGCAAAATCAAGATTTCCTTTTTTTACCTTATTCTAAAACTAAGCTTAGTAAACCTAAGCTCGCTCCTAAGTAGCCCCTTGAAGCAGTGCTGTAAAATTATTTGTGTACGCTATTTGGCGGAAAGTTTTGACTGATTTAGTTATGTATTTGATATACAATTTCATTAACCTGCCTATTTAGGCCCTTTAATAACCTTCGAGAAAGCAAAGCTAATCAATCGTCAGTGCTGTTCACGTGCACAGTGCTCTATTTCAACACTAGACTGGGCGTTCTTGTCACCAGTTCCCTCGGAAACCATCCAGCAACTTAAGCTTAAGATAACCGAAGCAAGTGCTAATCAATATCAGCTTGCAAAAAATTGCCCTATGAATGTCAATAATTTGTCTAATCAATATAAAAATTCTCTTCCACACGTGTATCCAGTTGTGACAACAGAGGCGCCGCCTAGCGAATGAAATGATACTAACCATTCTAATAATATGCTTAGAGCAAGCTACATATAACTCCATCTCGCTACGGAGAACAAATTGCTTTCCAGTGCATACAACTCTCTTGGTTCTGCCAACGTCCACCCCACTCTCAAAACCTTCTGTGTAGCAATCACACTTGAAAACCTAAACTTTATAATTAATTTTAAACTTTTAAAACTTATTTCATAAGACGTGATGCCACGCTGTCTCTCCGTCTGACTTTTGGATCTTGACCTGGAACCGAACCCTGTTGCCTATCGATTCTGTTTTGACTGAGCGCCTGTGAATAAGCTGGTTTCCGCGGCGCGGCTTTCGTTTGGCGCTGTAGAAATCTAGGAATTACAGCTTGCGTACGCAGTACAACACACGCGCGAAACTTCATCCGTCATTCGCTAGGTGGCACTAGAGCTTACAACCCTAACGTTTTTGACCGAAAAACCCCGTTAGTTGTCATTCCTCGTCAAAACTAACAAATGATTTATAATTCAAAATTCTGAGAAAAGGAATTTATGAACTGACCGGACAACAATCGCGCCAGCTTTTCGGTCTGGCATAACTTCGGCGAATTAAGCAGAATGTCGACGGCCGTCTGATTCGCTGAGTTCCGACTGTGCATATTAACTCCCCACTAAAAAGAGATTAATTAAACCTGGATACTGCGATCATTAACTTGCAAACGTTAATTATCATGCATCTTCAGAAATTATGCCTAAGGCCGCCCATCAAAACGCAGTTCAGAGATATACAGATAAATGCAACTTCCCACTGGAAAACGAGAACAGAAATATGCTCTACTTGGTCATTAAAGTAACATACTCCTATGCATTACCATCTCTCCTGTAGCTTTGAAGACTTAAAACCCAACTTTTCAAGCTATCCTATCCTGCTTCTGCACCATTTCATGACCGCCATCACCAACGATTTCCACCGTAGCACCACGCTCTCCGGCTTGACGCCCCCTCCCCCCGATTCTGACCTGGCACCGAAACTGACCAACCAACCTCGCTATTGCGGACTGGATTTGATACAGCGTCGGTGAATAAGGTCATTCACCTCTGTTCTCGGGATTCAAATCCCAGTGCGTCCAGTAATTTGTTTTTGACTCACGTAGACCATCTAGCGAAAGAATCACCGTTATGCCGAAACTGTATCTGACAATCCCTAGGTGGCGCTACAATGTAAACACAGTACCCACTTGGGAAATTTATCCCTTTTCAATGGAGCAACTGGTTCTACAATCATTTGTCACGCACCGGTTATGCAAATACAGAAATTGAAGTAAATCAGATGTAAATCTAAGCTACAACTAAACTCTATAACTGACAAATCTTTGTTTTTGACAACGGAAATTTACTCAGTGGCCGTTGAGATCTTGATGTCGAATCAGCAATTCAATCTTTGGCATGCATTATAAAAAAGCACTTCTAAATGCACTTTCTTACCTGACCCGACGTGACCTGACCTGACCTGACCTGACCTTAGTCTGTATAGAGGCCCGTTTCAACGGACAAAACCAGAAGTGCTGCACAATAGGCCGGGACCTGCCTGTAACTTGCCATATGTCTACTGCCTCTTGGCAATTCTAAGCACAAACAACTTGGCCAGTCAGTACACAGCAGATCCAAGTCCCCGACCGAATTTCATCAGAATTTATGTTACAAGTGAGGCAAGTTATAACGAGTATCCAGTGTATGTATGTATGTATGTATGTATGTATGTATGTATGTATGTATGTATGTATGTATATGTGCATGCATGTATGTGTGATGCACAAATATATATGAAAGGGGCCGTCCATTAAGAATGCCCGCAGAAGAGGAGGGAGGGCCAACCAAAATGCAGACAAGGGGAAGGGGTTTAATGCCCAATTCGGACGTCCGCATCTCAATTTGGTACATAATTATTCCAGTACAGCCTGTGCCTTAAACACCAACTGTCTTGCTCTGGGTCTATCAGAGTCCTTCCTACCCCAGCACAATTAGCCCTGCAAGATCGAAGGGTGGCCTAATCTAGTCCTTGGTATTCCGCTGGGGTACGGAAGTGCGCAAGAGAGGATGGGGAGGCCAATGCC